>OY992792.1:16447448-17047448 GCA_963921375.1 Tiliacea citrago
GATAGGTAAGGTATTTAAATGTTTTTCTGCTTCAGTGTTTTCATGTTTTGCTGCATAATACGAATGGACATAAACAATACATTTCTATTATAAGTTCAGGGCTACATTAAATTATGCTGACGAAAGAACACCATCCGCCACTCCGCCTTTTCAATTGCCACGTTGAATAGAACAGTACGACTGACTACTGCCATTACAGTAACTTAATAACCTCGTTTAATATAATTCGTAGCTTTGTGAAACATTAAGAATTAATCTGGGAAAATTACCAGGATTTTGTGCTCTGTGAACGAGAAATGGTCTCATTACAGGAATCCCGCACGGAGCGCTTGACTCAAGTTTCACAAAGTCGCATAATAAAGCGTCCATTAAGTCAAATAACTGAAGAAAAGTTAACATTTAAAAAATGGTAAATTGATTAGTTTTACAGACTATTTCATATAAAATTAGAGCACATTCTGTGATCTACAATATCTCGCCAGTAAATACTTCCGCCCACGTTGTTAATCTTACCGAACAATCTTAATCTTCCTCAATGTGCATGAAAAGTATATTTTATACCTAAAATTATTTAGGTATAAATAAATCAATTGTCCATGATGTGAATTAATCTGCGTCTGCGTCAAGCCAGAACGATCCAAACAACAATGTTAAATAAATTTCTCTTTTTGACCATCTATTTTAACTCTAATCTGGTCAATATATTACAGAATCTCATTTAAAAAATATGTCGTGTGTGTGTTTTGTTTATATTTTTATACACTTCAAAATAAATTATTCCCAGCAAGTGTTAAAGAATTTAGATATGCTCTACGTGGGAACGGGAAACGTAAATTCAATAAGAAAGCGTTCTCGAATTCCAGTGTGAAGTAAAATAAACTTATTTCAGCAACTCGTATCCGACTGTGATGTTTACATCTGCACATTTTTATTTGGAACAACTATTATGTATAGGTAGCACTCCAGCGCGTGCGCACTGCTGCCAAGTTTATCGCCATTCGTCTTTTACTTACGTTGTCTATTCAACGTGAAAGAGTTACAACGCAAGTGTTTTGAAGAGATTTATATCTCGAGTAAATAATTCCACTTTAGCAACGATTTCCACCATTTTCATGATTTATGTACTGTTTTAGGGTCCTGAATTTTCTGATACATAGGTATGGCAAAATGTGTAATTCTGTGAAATGCGTCATTACGTTGTCTGCTTATTATATGGTCATGAAAAATAACTTGTAGGCATTTTGTCAAATATTTTCCCTAAATGTTGAATAGTAATAGCATTACTTAGTATCATTCTCGAAATAAAACAAGATTTATGCAATTCTATGTGGATATCAGCTTTTATTAATTAATTTACCAGTAATGGCCACATCTTCACTTATTTTCTTTTCTATTTATTACTATAGCTACATGAAATAATGGAACATTTATATTAAAAAAAAAATGTACGACGTGTTGATATATCGCAAGTGCAAAAATCTCTAATGTAATTTATGGATACCTACTATTACTATCTGAATTAGAGGATTGTTAGTATCCCAATTTATTGATAAATGATGAATGTTTTTATTTCTGTAAGTAAACACTTAAGTACATGCCAATAAATTGTGATTAGTAATCCAGTGGGGTTACGTAACCCCCAATCTACTATTTAGTACCTAACTGCGGTAAGCCGTTAGTAGTGTTTCTTTTAATCCAGAGCGGAGCGAAGTATTCATATATTGTTCACTGGATTTTGTAGGTAAAAGACTTTTAGCTTCCGATACAATGTTCTCTGGAGTTAATTTAATACTTTCATTCTCACTATTTGAGGAAGACACACAAATTTTTCATAAATTTTGACATCATACTGCGATCACTAACCCGCCTGCCAAGCGTGGCGATTATGGCTACCCTCCCCCCCTTTGGGGAAGGCCTATGTCCAGCAGTGGATGTCTTTCGGCTGAAATAATGAATGATGATTACGAACGAAGGCGGAATGCATTTCGCGCGTTTTTTGTCACAAACCTTTTTTATTTGGGTCGTGCGGGCTTTATTTTATCATACGGCCTGTTCGACTGTACGACTTGTTCATACAATGTTCGTAATTGACCTCTTTGGTGATTGGAACTTTTACTAACAATGTGGATATTCCAAATTCAATTTAAAATTCCAGTTTTAGTCCCTAGGGATTAAAGAGCTATTTTAGTCCCTATTTACGAAGAATAAACTGGCTGTTTTTTATTAGATGTGAAATATCATACTATCTGGAAAACCTAGTGACGATTTATTAGATGATGGATTTCTACTCCAGATTCGAATTCAGGAGATCATTCAGGCACATTTAATACTGCTAGCTGATAAATGTTAAAAAAAATCATTTGGACATGTAGATATATTTTTATGCGTTACCATGCATAGCATGGTAAATATGCTTACCTTGAACACATCATCATCAGCATATAGCAGTCCACTGCTGGACATAGACCTCTCCAGTTGCACGCCATTCAGCTCGATTCTCGGCAACTTTCATCCAGCTGCCACCAGCCATTCTGCGAAGATCGTCGCTCCACCTAGCCTGAGTCCTACCTTACGTTTGCTGATTCGCGGTCTCCACTCAAGAACACGTCTACCCCAACTATCATCGGTTCTACGGCTAAAATGACCGGCCAATTGCCACTTTAGCTTGCTTATTCTGTGCCGGATCACCTCATTCCGGATTCGATCCCTCAGAGAGCCTCCAAACATAGCCCGTTCCATAGCTCGCTGAGCCACCTTGAAATTATGGACCAGCCGTACCGTGAGTGTTTCAGCCCCGTAAGTTCCTTCAGCACTTCATGCATCCTTCATGTCTTTAACAATATATCATAATTTTATAGTGACGTTAATAAAATTGACCTATGCTAACAAGCATAAACCTATTTATGAACTACTAAAAATAATTACTCGTTTATCATGCTATTTTACGTGTAACCAGTTTTCGCCTGCGGTGTCGTGCTTATAAATGTTTAATTTTCTTCTTAGCGTTTAGCTATTATTTGTCTGCTGGAATATTAAGGAATGTACGGAAACTTTTTAATCAATCTGTTTTACTCTGAAAACAATTTTAAACAAGGTTTTCAGAGTAAATGGAACGTAAATAGCGGCCACTTTTAGGAATCTCACATTTTTCGGATGGGAAAACATTTAATGTAGCTTTATTCAAACTGTAAACTTTTGGATTAATTTGATGAAGTTCTCTGACTCAGTTCTTGGAATAGCCACCGTTTGAGTAACTTTTAATTACTGACACATGAGAGGTATCTAATAATTACTATACAATTCATATTGCAGTAAAGCTGTTGACTTCACACCAGTTCACCATGGGATTGACCCATCATTCTTGTCATTCATCAAAAACCTTTTGACTTCTTAGGTCTGTGGTGGAGGCAACAGATGTGCAACTAAACATGCGTGTAGGCATCCATACGGGTCGAGTGTTATGCGGTGTGCTGGGTCTGCGCAAGTGGCAGTACGATGTGTGGTCCAATGACGTCACGCTCGCCAACAACATGGAGGCTGGCGGGGAACCAGGGTAAGTGGAGACAACACACTAAAAAAACAATTTTGTAATGGAAGAAGAAATAGTACATTACGATACGTGTGACTTAAGTAGTCCATAACGAGGGTGCTAAACGCCATGCATTTATAGACTAAACTTATGTACTTAACGAGTATCGTATACTATTTTATAACTCGTGTGAATTTATTGAAAATATTTAATTTAAAAAGTATGGCCATAATTAATGATTGTGCATTTCAACATTGAGTTGGTAGCCCATAAACTTGATGGCAGTTTTTTGAGATTTGACCAAAGTACGCCAGGCCACACATCATCGCAAAAATAATTTGACTAATTCTCTTTACGCCATTTAATAAATGTGGTTTTAAGCCGATTTACATGTCAGCGTATAATTATGAACTTCGTTAGTTTATATCTATCGGTATTAATTCCGTTAGATCATAAACTGGTCGGAAAATTGTGAACTGCAACCATTTACAATTGAACCGACAAATTGTGAACTAGTATCAAACTAGTTTCGTCTGAAATTGCATATTCACATTTTCTTACAGCATGAAACTGTTTTAGGCGAAATGCTAACCTGACTGCTCGACGAAATGCTCCCCTCTTTTGACATAATATGTGTGCTGTGAATTTCTAATGTCAAAGAACATAATTTAAAAGTATCTTCTCTTGTTTAATAAGCATCTGTGAAATAAGTAGATTAATTTTCGCTCGGTGTAAAATGGACTACTTAAGTCACGGAGAAGCGTGACCTAAGTGCGGGTTTAGGTCACACAGTGCTTTAAAACTAATTTGCTATTCCGCGCAGAGATATATCAGGCTCGATCCAGTCATATGTGGTTATGCATATCATTGATGCAACCTGTACGATGTCTTCCGTATGAGTCAACGCACTTTGTCATCTTTGAGTCATTCCTATATGGAAACATAATTATCTTAAACTAAAAGTCACCTTCCATTTTATATCATTACACTACCGTGCACCGATACTGTTGCCGTCAAAACTAAGTACCCAGAGCAACATTTTCATACAAACGAGGTAATTTCGAAGCCTCGTTTCTCCGTCAGGTAACGATTCGGATGAGATCTGATAGCAGCTTTCCAGAGTACGGATGGAGGAGATCTAGAGCGCCTAAGGCGCCCAATTGGTCAGACAAGCCATTTACACCAGAGAGTGTGTAGAGTTCTGAGTGTTCGAATTCGGGCATTTTGATGCTATAATTTTTGAGATTTTTTGATTTTTTGTTTCATGAACAACTTCGGTATGAAATGATGGTTTGATCAGTTGGGCGCCTTAGACGCTCTAGACCTCCTCCATCCGTACTCTGGAAAGCTGCTATCAGATCTCATCCGAATCGTGACCTGACGGAAAACCGAGGCTTCGAAATGACCTCGTTTGTATGAAAATGTTGCTCTGGGTATTTAGTTTTGACGGTCAGTGTATATCCACGTTGAACATATATCGTACAATATGTCGATTCTCTTCCAGGCGTGTGCACATAACGCAAGCGACGCTCGAGAGCCTTGGCGGAGCGTACGAAGTGGAGCCCGGTCACGGCGGCAGCCGGAACGCGTACCTTCGGGACCATTCTGTGCAGACTTACTTCATCATTCCGCCGCCAAGACGGAGAAAAGTACGTCTAAAAGCCCATATAAAAGTAATCCTCGAGTTTCTCGACAAGCTTTCCGGAAACCCATGGGATTTCTGCCATTTATTTGATTAATTTTTTACGAGATTAGTTATACCCAACTCGCTTAATGAGATTTGTTGAGAATTGTATAGCAAGGAATTAGGGAATGGCTTCTAATTGCAGTGCTATACAATACTTAGAAAACTAAGTACATACGTCCTTGGAGCAACTAAATTATGATCCTTTTAGGCGTTAATTGAATTACGTTTGTGGCTGCTGCATTTCTTTTACGTATTTGAAGAGAGCTATTCAGTGAAATGTAATATTTGCAGATGTGCCTATCAGCTGGCGTGGGCCTCGGCTCAGCATCTCGCCGGAAACTCTCCTTCAAAAACGTTTCCAACGTGGTGGTGCAGTTGCTGCACTCCATCAAGTTCAACGTGGACGTGCCATTCTCCAACATGGCCGCCTCCCCTCAGGAGCTCAAGGCCAATGCCGCTAGGAAGGTACAACACGTATGTCAAACTCGAGACTGAACAAAAAGATCGGAACAGTTCCTCTTGAATAACTAGCGACGGAAATCGTTTGCGCCCCGTATAGGTGAACATAACAGGAAGGCACTAAGGGTGCCATCGGTTTCCGTATTTGTCCACATCGAGAGGAATTCTTCCAAAAGTTTACTCGTTTCACAAATTAAAATCTTACTGTTTGCACTTTTAACTATTTTGCGAAAATTTTGCACCTCAATGGACATGACTAAATAATACGAGCTCAATGTCCACGGCTTTATATCTCGCTCTTCAGAATGTTTGTCTCGAGTGATATATTTTCTCGTATCGGTGATCTACTCTCGACTTTTAAAGGTAAGTTCTCTTTTCTTTCATTTGATTTGATGCTGTTTTTATATTTTAACTCTGAATGTGAGATATTTATGAAATTTTAATGGTCGTTTTTTCCAACAATGTTATCAGTTGAAATGATGTGGTTAAAAATGTAAATAAACTTGTGCCACTGAAAACTGAGAGTTATTTGAGACATTTTTAAAAAGAGAGGGACGACGGCGATTTGAAGTGGAGTTCTGAAAATATTCAAGTGTTAACGAAATTCTCTTGCGTCGGTGTCGCCCCTCTCCCCATGCGTGTACTTGTGTAGTTCAATGATATCAGTGGGCTGTGCTTCTGGTCCGTACGGTCGTGCTGAGCTTGGTACTAGCGCGCGGTTGTGGCAGGTGCTGGACCTGCGGCGCGCGCTGCACGCGGAGCCCGGCTCGGCGGAGGCGCTGCGGCTGGCGGCGCTGCGCCCCGAGCCCGTGAGCGCGCCCCCCGCGCCCCCCGCCTCCGCCCCGCACCACCACACCTTCGACGCCGTCATGCAGCACCACGCCCTCCGCACGCACGCCGTCGACGACACCCCCGCACATGTTAATATTATGCATACGCATTTACACAATTACCAGCACCTTTTGTTTGACTTGTGCTACTTTTTATACAACTATAATGGGAAATTCGCATCGATTTACGCGATCGTTTGAACTAATCTGGCACAGACGAACATGCATAGTGCGTATACGTAGTAAGCGAGCGCTGGCCGTCACGTGTTGAGAGGAGTAGAGGCCCGCATCATGTTGCGGCGCGCGCTCGTTAAACACACATGCATTCTAGGGATGATCTGGTATATGGTTCTCTTAAATGTCTAGTTTAGGAGTATACAATGAAACCATATTGCTATTTCTCCCGCGGTTATGTTATTTCATGCTTCAGAGTCGTTAGGATACGCGCGACGCATCGATGTCGCAATGGCGATGCGTTTCGTACGTTTACTGTATGTGAATCATAACCTCGCTTAATGGTTTTCTAGTAGTTAGTTTGGTTTGAGTGGTGGTTTTCGAACTAAATCTTGGCTGCTTTTATTACATTATAAGGTGTGCACTGAAGCTTTTTCACGAGTTTTACAGAAATAATTTTGCGAGGAACTTCAAGAATGTTTTAAGATGCTTCGCACCACATTTGCGATTTTCGTTTTCTGCCAAACTTCATTATTATATTTATACCACACGAACACACACAAACACAGTAATTAATTAGTCCCCAACACACTATGAAACCGAAATATAGAATCTGACACTCGTATCCTAAGCACAAAGATGTAAATTCCAAGTTTCCGAATTGTTTCCTGAATGTTCATTTAGTTGCTGGTCTGTTCGAGCCTTCACTCATTTTTGTATTCTAATATAAATTCAAGTTAATCAAAATAATAAATATTATATTTTTTTTAAATTTTAAGTATTTGACGATTTCTTTCTCTCTGACTTATCCTTAAAATATTTTTCCATAACTTAAAATTTTCTTGATCCATTCCAAACTGAACATTGTGTGGAAGACTGAAATACACCAGCGACTAACATGAGGCGTCTGCTCATTATTTTCAGATATTCCGACCCTGGACATTAGTTCCACAACAAATACTCACGGAAACAGTAAGCGCAGACAAAATGTTGTTAATGTGTATTATTGTTTTCCACCATTACCGGGCGACATATTATAACTCCCTGTACTTACTGAGGTACGCAATCTCCACAAGCAAAATGTGGTCTCACCTGCCGCGACTCGTTCGCATTCTGTTTCTATTCACTGAGTCAAGTACACGGACAAGGGACGACTAATATCAACGTGAGCACACAGACCACTCACTATCACTGTTTCTTACTTCGAAATTGTCAACTGTTTTATATACTTGAGATTGTTTTATAGAATGTTCGATAATAAAGCCGGATGCACCGAACTGTGTTTCACTCGCTACCCCGACTATATAGTCACCTCGAGCACTAGAGCATGGCATGAGCCCCGACTGTCGACTAACTTGCATGACGTCACTAGACCTCAACATTATTTACACTTGTTTTATTTTGTGCTTGATTATTTCCACTGCTTTCTACTATCGTCTTTCTCTTTCTCACTTAATTTTCTTTTATGGAATAATCAAACACGAAATTAGTTGTAAGTCTCGATTACTACTGTCGATCTGTCTCAAAGTAAATTCAGTCTGAATTCCTTCGTAAAGTATAAAGTTCTACTTCAATATCTTATCAATCTGAAAGTATCTGTCGTTGTCTGTATTATGTTTGTACTTCATTTCATTACTATTCTAATAACGTGATGCTGCTTTGGATTCCGGATCTTTTGTGTTCTAAGGTCAGTTCTAAATTCCAAATTGTGTAGCATGAAGTCGGCATGGCCCTCATGTGTACCCTGACCTCGGCCATACCCTTGTGTCTCACTGTACCTTAACTCTATCTTACCTTATCGATGTGTGACCAGATAGATGTTCCATTATGATCGTTGTATAATTCGGTGGTTAGTAGAATCTTCTCTTTTTTTTTGTGTGTCCGCGTTGTTGAAGTAGCCTGTGGGTTTTTACAGAATAAAGTGACGGAGAAGTTTAAGCGTCCGTTGAAAAAGCGCCACTCGTCTGTGTACCACCAGCCCACGAACCGCGTGAACAAGTACCTGGCGCAGGCCATCGACGCGCGCTCCGTGCACCGCGAGAAGGCCACGCACGTGCACCTGCTCACGCTCTGCTTCAAGGATGCTGATAAGGAAGCTCAGGTGATCTTTTTTCCAAATTATTTTAAACCTTAAAATGCTGTTGGTAAAGCTCAAACTCCAATGAGATTTGATAGTTTGTGGTATCTTGATGTGCTGGCTGGTTAAGGAAGTACAGGGTGAGTTTTTGAGAATTGTCTTATTGGTATTTTTGGCTTTCGAAAAGTATACATTCTTAACCCATTTTTAAACTATATATTTTAAATATTATAAATAAGTCGCTTTTGTGCCTATCTGTGTGACCGTTTAGTTCTTCATTTTGATGTTGTGTTCCGTGCGAGGCAGGTGCGGGTTACTAATAAGATATTAAATTAACTTATTTAAAGTTTGATTTATGAATGTTATTCTAATTCTTAATTGTACACATAAATTACAGAGACATTATTAAACTATTATAAGGACAGCTTATGAACCAATACGAGTTATGAAGATCTGTTCAATCGATTTAACTTCTGTATACTTACCATATAATTTTATTGCGTATATTGTTATTGTTTCAAAAACGGGTGAAGACACTGACTCCTGTAACACAGGTACCACCTAGCTCAGAAGTCAGGGCTTCAAATTAAAATGTAACACCTTATTTAATGCCAATAAAACATTTTATTATTGTTATTATACATATATTATTATATATATCAGGGGCGACGGCTTCATACAACCCCATTCCTACCGGCTTCCCTTCGGATCAAAGACTCTATCTGAGTGTACTATTACTACTGTAATAATATAGTACATAGTCACATTACAGGTATTTAATAAGTAAATCATAAGATAAAAAACGCGTACCTAGATACCTACACGTTTTTAGGATAGAATATATCCTAAATCGCGAACGGAGTTTATATTTTCTGTTTTAACAAAGAATTCCGAAAATTTTATATGGCGTTAAATTAAGAAAAGTAAAGGAATAACAAACATTTTTGAGGTAATTTTGATATTATCTTGAATTTATGTGAACTGAACAACTTTTCTTTCGGCTTCCCTCTAATGGAAGTTGTACCTTCGCTACTGATATATATATATATATAATAAATGTTAAATTTAATCTTCTACAATTCTAGTACCGAGCCTCAACAGACGGCGGTTGGGCAGGGTCTCTATCCGCAGCCCTATGTGCCTTAGTAGCCGCAGGCGCTTTACAAGCGTCTATTCTACCACAGACATACATACTCCTCATATTATTCGTCACGGCATTCGCTTGGTCTGCTGCAGTACTTGCCCTGACGTTGGCAGCGAGGTTGAGGCTTATACCATGTGATGTGTCAAGACCTTTTACTCTGAGAAATGCCATTACTACCTTCACTATTGTGCTGGGATATGCTGTTGGGCAAGTTAATGTGGTAAGTTTTATGGAAATCTACTTTTTATGCATAACTAGAAGGAGAAAATGTAATATTTCCTGTGGGACTAATAGAAATCTAGGTTTTATACTAGTAACAAAACACCCCAATAAAATAGTATTAATCTTCTGTCGTATCGGCACAAACTATTTTGAGATTCAACCATCCATAAATGTAGGGAACAGCACAGGGGATAGATTTTTTTCGCGATTTCAGCTTTGGTCCCATAGTAAAAGTTTTTGATAATGATGAGTACAGTGACTCCTTAAGAGGTTGTGCGTTATTTATCCATCGTAAAAATATTAGCCAGTCGGCATTTCAACAAACTGGAAGCTACTTTAATGCATTAACAAAATACCTGATCGCGAAAAATATATGACCATGTACTTTTTATAATTTTCCAGGTAACATGCGAACACATAGAGCTATGCCGAAACCTAACAGGCAACACAACAAACATGGATGAAGTCCTAACAATGAGTGGCGACGTTGCCGCTCAGCTTTGGTCGAGTCGCACGGAGCACCTGGCCTGCCCCGTGCCGCTGTACATCACGTTAGGTTGCTGCCTCAGTATGCTGGTGGTCGCCGTGTTTCTAAGGCTACCCATCCTTGTAAAGGGGATATTATTGTCTGTGATGACGGCAGGGTATATGGGCGTTATATTGGGATTCCATAAGGCGCTGTTTGATTGTTATGATCTGATGATAGAGTGAGTATAGTTTGCATATTATTAAACTTTAGTGTCCCACTCCAGGGCAACCTTTACTCCTTCCACGTTTTCCTATGTACTGCCGTTAGGTGACAGTTTCATAGATGGGAATCGAGTTCGACCTGCCATATCCTTCAGATCAGACATGTTTTTGGTCAAATAAAGTGAAAGATTTATTCAGAAATGTGTTTGAGAAAGATAAGTAACAAAAAATAACAGCTTGCTTCTCACAAACTTGTATTAAAGGACAATCCTAAGTCAGCCAAGTATGCTAAAAGCTGCCTTGTGATGTGTGTACGTAACAATAAAATACCAAAAGAACTAAAATTATTAAATAATACTAACTCATTTAAAAACAAACTACATAAATGGCTGAATGGACTTAACTTTTATGACATTACATATTTCTTTAAATATAAAATATGACATGTATGTACAGGTATTAATGAAAATATTTGTGATACATGATCCGAATGACTATTATTGTATTACCAATTAAACTGCGACATTCATTCACCTTTAAAGGCTCTTACAGACTCACGCGATATCGCGGGCGCGACAGGCACCGACAAAGAAATTGTCCTAATAATGTCGCGTCGCGCCCGCGATATCGCGTGAGTCTGTAAGAGCCTTTACTCGTTTGTTAATTATTTCGCATGCAATTGATACAATATTCTGTATAGCTAAACATGTGGATATCATATCAAAACTAGACTGTAACAACTTTAAAATAAAGACTTATCTAAAAACAGCCAACTTATGACCTGTAATATCATTAGTGCCCTTGGTAACAACCTTCCAGATGAGAAAAGCTGCTTAAGGAAGGATTAACTTGCTACATTATGAAAGTACTAAAATAATAATAGAAAACCTACAGACACAAAGAGGATTCGAACGGCTCATGAAACATGACCTGTCTAATCTGCAGGATTAGGAAGGTTAGGTTTCAACCTGAGTCACAGCATTATGACATCATGCCTGGTATCCTAGACTAGAATTCACTTTATATAGCCACTTTCCCTGTTATGTAAGGGGCTTGTGGCTAAATTATAACAGCCCACGGATCGATCGATCAGTTTATGTTACGCTTGCCGCAGTTGGTTCATGGATGGGTGACCATCTTTACATACCAAGACCCCTCCGTGTCTCGGAAAGCACGTTAAGCCGTTGGCCTCGACTGACATTCGTGGATCTTTGACAGTCGTTACGGGTCATCAAAAGCCCGAAAGTCTGACAACTAGTCTTACTAAGAGGTATCGTGTTACTCAGTAACTGGGTTGTGGACGTCAGATAGGCAGTCGCTCTAATGTAAAAACTGATATTCAAATGCATTCGGTTAGGCTGGAAGCCGACCCCCAAAATAATTGGAAAAGGCTAGGCAATAGATTTCTCTGATATGTCCCTAAACGACAAACGAAGTTTGAATGGTTTTTTTTATTTTGTGAAAAATAACTTTGATTGCTTATAATCAGCAAAGCAGACTAGGATCCAATATGCTATACCATTTATTGTATAACTTGAAAATTATGTTGGTTTTTCATCCGATAATAATTCAAACTTATGAAATACTAATTTCAGTTCAGGTTCAATCGGCTCAGCGTACGTCGCAAGCGCATGGACAGTGGCACTAGCTCTGGCAGTATTACTACACGCAAGACAGACGGAATGGACGGCGCGGCTCGACTTCTTATGGCAGGCGCAGGCTAGAGACGAGAAGAGGGACATGGATGCTTTGCAGGTCAGTGCAGATAACTGAATTATTTTATAAGTTGCAGGATACGTCGCACATTAAAATAAACATGCAGCTTGTACTTTATTAGTACATTACTGCCGCGGCCAGCAAAAAAGGCATTGATGGACGAACGTGTAAATGTGGGCCGAGGCACACATACGTTAGTCCATCAATGCCTAGTTGCGGCCAAGGCTTGTATAGTGCTTTTCTCAAATAATGCGCGGAAATTCAAACTAAGTAAATCACACTTCACACTAATATTATAAAGGCGAAAGTTTGTGAGTGTGTTTGTTACTTCTTCACGCTCAAACGGCTGGGCCGTAAAATTTTGTATGGAGGTAGCTGACACCCTGGATTAACATATAGGCTACTTTTTATCCCAATATTCCCACGGAATTGAGACTTTCGCGGGTGAAACCGCGGAATGCAGCTAGTTATTTATAAATTCCAGATCCAATGACGAACGACGGTCATTTTTCACGCGCCAATATGTTCATTTGTTTTTTTTTTTTTCAATAAATAGCTTTCTATTTGCAAGCCAGTTCTAAATTTAAATAAAACCTTTGAAAGTTACCTCCTTGGTTGCCATGTTTCGGAGTAAAAGATCGTTCCATTTTTAAATTACACGATAGATATATGAGTCTACTATGTATTTTTTTTTCTTTATTCGTATATTTGGACTATGCAATTTATTTGCCCGCTAAACAACTTTTGGCGGCCGCTGCTCGCATGTATTTGGCCAGTACAGCAATTTCGATTTATCTCGAAGAAGGTTGTCAAAATAATGCTCAAATTTTCAAGCATGAAGAAAAAGAAAAAACATTTATCGACTTGCTCACTTGAAGAAATTAAATCGCGCAAAATAACTCGCCAGGCTAAATGCGCAATTACACTTGGTCGTTAGCCCGTATTCGGGCGCTCGAAAGACTACTCTAATTCGGGCACCCGATGCATTAATTACACTGGTCAACGCACTGAGATACGGGCAAAAAGAAAATCTCTAGATCTTAACACACATCTGCTAAGAAAAGAAGAAAGCAGTGCCTATATAATAAATTATGCTTAGATAAACTAATGTGTTTGGTTTCCCGTACTTAATAACAATGAGTTCTTTATGTTTTGTACTTGTGTAATAAACGATAGAGGAGCTCGTGGCTAGGTAATAAAAGCCGCGTGGGTCGATCCATCAGATTAAGCTACGCTTCCTGGGGTTGGTCCGTGGATGGGTGATCATCTTTACATACCGTTACGGGTCGTCAGAAGTCCGAAAGTCTGACAAACCAGTCTTACCAAGGGGTATCGTATTACCCAGTTACTGGGTTGTGGAGTTCAGATAGGTAGTCGCGCCATGTAAAATACAGGTATTCAGCTGCATCCGGTTAGACTGGAAGCCGACGCTAACATAGTTGGGAAAAGGCTAGGCAGATTGATTGACTTATGTAATAAACGCAAATTTATTTCAGGCATCAAACCGAAGAATTCTCTTCAACCTCCTCCCGGCTCACGTAGCAACGCATTTCTTGGACAACCAGTTTAGAACGAACATGGTAACTATTTACGCAGCTGTACCGCTTATTTTAAGTTAAAGCCAAGATAAATAGCTTATTTGATGGTGGTGGTTTAAATGCTTTCGGCCGTAAATAGGATAAAATTAAGTTAGTGATGTCAGTGGGCCAATAAATAACCAAAGTTGCTCCTTCTAGAGTAATTTTGCTTAAATGATAAATGATGTATTTCTGTGAGCAGGTTTGTACAAAAACTTTTACACGTCAATAATATTTTAAAAAAAAAAACTAGATGAGGTCGGCGTTTCGTATCCGACTACTCTGAGAAGAAAGGCCGAAACAAACTCAGAGGTCACAGTCTCTTTTAAAGTCCAGACATAATCTTGGTCAGATCATGTGAAGACCATGTAGATTGGTGCCTGAAATGATCTTTTAATGAAAGAACCACACAGATTGAGGGGACCTGTCCAGTCAGTGCACGCATTTGTCATGCAGCTCAACTAAGAACTTAAGGAGCTCAACGATTCAACGAACAATACCAAAGAAAGGACATTTGGGTAGGCCGCATAAATTACTCAAACTGCCAGCTTAAATTGTCTTTGGGATGTAAATCCAAATTTATGGTAATTATACTGTAGCAGTCAAGGTATAGTTGGACTGCTGACATTACGGCTTGTAAGTCGGTGTAACATTCACTGAGCTAGAGGCATTCGCTGTAGGTATAATAGTAACTATGCCCTTCATGGGCAAAGTTACTGTTACACCATAACCGAGAGAACAATACACCGAATAAATTACTCATCAAGCAAACATTCATTAATTCATTCACAAAACAACATTCAATCACAAATCTTCGATCATTCGTTTTGGTGTTCATTCGCATTCACAATGCTTTATGTGACGCACATAGCACGTATGGGGTCTAGTGACAGATGTTTTTTATCTTCAGTTTATTCTCAATGGGGTAGGCAGAGACTCCAATATATAATTACATTTTCCTGTTAACAGTATTAGGTTCTCTGTAAGATAAATCAACCGCGAGTTAAGTATTGTTTTTGTATCTGGAATTGACGAGCTAAAACCCCATTGGTCTTGTCTAAAGATAGCACTTTAAAATTACACAACGTAATAATTGTATTATTAATGTAATCATAGACTTGATGTAGTATGACTAAAGGTACATTACTTCAAATAGTATCAAGACTTTTGTTAACTCTAACCCCCCCCCCCCCCCCCCCCTCTACTGTCACTCCCCCTGACGTGTCCGCATGGCTTGCACGCTGCATCGACTCCTGCTGATCAAGAGGCGTGTGCAGGACCTGTACCACCAGTCGTACCAGCGCGTGGGAGTGGTGTTTGCGTCCATCACTAACTACCACGAGTTCTATATGGAGTTGGATGGAAACAATCAAGGGATGGAGTGTCTGAGGCTGCTTAATGAGATCATTGCAGATTTTGATGAGGTGATTATACGATTTTTTTACCTTTTCTAGTGAAAATTTGTAGTTATGATCATGAATTATAATCTGGTGAAAACATAAAATAGGCTTTAACACACTGTCCATATTGAGGAAGATTCGATAGGAAGGTCAGAATGTTGCCGGTTGGAAATGGGGATTAGAGTTTGGGACGTCTCGAGTTCCGGGAATTTTTGTAAATTTAATTGTTTCGGGTCCTGAGGTTTTCGGGTCGAGATTCGAGACACTGGCCACCACAGCTATCAATCCCAAAATACGGATTTTTTTAACTTCGAATTTGAGTATAACTGCACTTATTGCTTATGCGGAAAACAGTACCTATTGCAGACTTTTTGAAAATATCCCCTCGTATCCAAACGCCAGATTTGGAAATAATGGACGCTGAACCTAGTACCAGCCGGTCTATTCTGTAAGAATCATCACCGTGAAATCTTAGGTGAAGTGAGATTTAAGCTGTCATTCCACCTGAAAAAAACACAAACAAATTGCTTTTTTATTGATACATCTGGCCCGATTCTAATTTTATTCTGATAAGTCTCGAAGTCCCGAGACGTCTCAGGACTTTTATCGAAAAAAATCTGGATTAATGTGATGGTAGGTTGGGATATAATGTTTTTAGAGAGATCAATACAAAAGAAGACACGCGTTTTTAGTTCGCGACCATAAAGATTCTTAAATTTTTGCTGACAAAAAATAACATTTTAATTAACGTTCTGGTTTATTTTAGCTTTTGGGTGACGATCGTTTCGGTGCAATAGACAAGATCAAGACTGTTGGCTCCACATACATGGCCGCTGTTGGTTTAATCCCTGACAGGAAGATGACTGATGAAGCCAGCACTCGCAAACACATGGCGACTTTAGTGGAATTTGTGTTTGCTATGAGGGACAAACTGAAGGATATCAACGATAACTCGTACAATAACTTCATGTTACGAGTCGGTGAGTTACTGTAAAGTATAACACTAAACATTAAAACGTAGCTCTTACTTGTAAGCAAATAAAGACCCTTTTGCTTAACATTCTTAATAAATAATTTAATTCCCGTTTTCAGTAACACTAGGCGTCTTGAATAAAAAAACATTTATTATTTTCTTTCTTTAAAAGCTAATTACATAATTATATTCAAATATAAATGTATCGTTTTCCATAGGTATAAATGTTGGTCCAGTAGTAGCTGGTGTAATAGGTGCACGGAAACCGCAATACGATATCTGGGGTAACACAGTTAATGTAGCATCTCGAATGGATTCCACTGGTCTGCCCAACCACACACAAGTTACTGAAGAGGTGTACCAAGTACTGAAGGACATGGCATACCAGTTCGTGTGTAGAGGCAAGGTCAAAGTAAAGGGCAAAGGGGAAATGACCACCTACTTCCTCACAGACCGAGCACCTGCGAACGGAACCGTGCAAAGCACATCTAACGGACCCACACCCACGCCTCCTACGGCATACGGAGGAGTTGCCACACCTCTTGCCATGCTCCAGAACTCTGCGAGAAGAGCGGCCGCACAGCCTTCAAGATTACCGCCTTTGAGGGAGTCGTCAGTTGCTGGAGAAAATGAGCCACTTCTACCATCTAATGGGCATCAGAGTAATGGAAACAATAAAGGTAGTAAAGGTCGGAGAAATAAGGACAGTGAAGATAGCCCGCCGCCCCCGCCTCCGCATGGCACGCACGCCAGCCAGGCGGGCAACCCGCGCTGGCCGCCGCCCCGTGCGCTCGTGGCGCCGTGGCCGCGGCCGCAGGAGGCGCGGCCGCGTCCGCAGGACGCGCGCCCGCAGCACAAGCGGCGCGCGCCCCCGCGCCTGCCGCGCCCCCGCTCCTCGGAAAGCCTCCCACTTGCCCGCAGCCCCCGCGTGCACTCCTCTGCTGATGAACTCAGTTCACTCACACGCTCTCCCAGCCTTAGCTCCTCCGACGAAAGCTACTCACGAACGACAGACGCCTCCCCCTCCCCTCCACGCCCATCACAGTGGATCCCACCATCCAGACCACAACGCGCCAACCCAAGCCCAGCATACGATTACCCGCCCATCCGATCCGCTAAACCCAGCGCGAATCACATCACCGAACTCTACGCGAAACATAAAATCGCAAGAAAGCCGTCTTTAGAAGACAAATTCCTCGACGGCAGTGTTGACTTCGCAAAAGAGGAAGAAAAGCTGCAGAGGAGCATTATAAACATGCTTCAGGCTTCGGCAGCGAAACGCGATGGCTGCTGCCAAACTGATAAGAAAGACGTAGCAAGCCGGTTAGGACAACGAGCAGATTCATTTTCAAGTTCAGGCGGCCGACCGACTAATTTGACAAATTTGAAGCATCTGAACCATGATGGAAGAGAACCGTTTGCCAAGCGGAGTCCATCAGACGTGGCGTGCGTGCCGCCCTTCGAACGGGAGATACAGCGGCTACTCGATGATAAGAATCTTATCAAAATCAATCCACCAAAGTCGGAGCGAAAAGACCTGAAACTGGAACTCAGGTAAGTCTTTATGAGTTTATGATCACTAGAATTTATATTAATTTGTCTATACTGTCAAAAGTGAGATTTAATCATTATAGTTCTGGATCTCGGCCTTTCTATACAGGGTTACATTTTTGGCTCAAAGTTCTTTAATGTGGCTTGCGGTGGCTTGGGACTTGATTGGTAGCAATCGTCACGCAACGAAAAAGCGTTATGCCCCTCCAAGGCCTTAAAAATAATTTTTTGTCATGGGTGTCGTTTTCATGGTTTTTGAGGGTGTTAAAGCCGATAGTGACGTAAACCTTACGGTTTACGTCACTATCGGCTCCAAGCGTATGCGGAAATTTTCATTATGGGTATCGTTTTTATGGTTATTGAGGGTGCTAAAGCCGATAGTGAAGAAAAATAAAAATCCAAGATGGCGGCTGCGATTTTTTTTTTTTTTGTCATTGGTGCCGTTTTCATAGTGTTCGAGGGTGCTAAAGTCGATAGTGACGTTAAAATGTAAAACCAAGATGGCGGCTGCGAAAATTTTGGTTTGAAACTCGCGTTTTGATGCTCCCCCGTCCTACTATATAGGTCGGTAGGTTTTTCGAACGCTGAAACAGGAACCATGGGCTAAATTTTAAAGAAAATAAAAGTGTCGCAGCACGACAAAAAGGTGTATCTATGTACATTGGAAGCTATTTAGCGTTTTTTTAATTACTTTTTTTATTATTCAGCCTCAAACTAAATCATGTAACCTCGTTTTGAATTAACCTACATATATAAATGACCGAGTCTCCGCTGTGTAAATTGTTTGTAAAGTTATTGCCATTACTATACCAATGATACCTCTATCACAGGGGCGCCAACCCAGTCCCCGTATTAGAGCCGATGCTGTACTGCAACAACAACAACAGCAGTCCTTTACACGCGGTGGGTCTGGCCGCCATCACGCAGGTGGCGCGCCACGACGCGGCGTCGCCGTCGCGCGCGCACGACTTCCCTGGCGTACTGCCCGGAGATGTGGTCGTGCAGCTACCTTCGCCTAACCATGAGAGACACAGACCCAGGTAGCAACATAACAACACGGTACACATACTAATATTACCTACACACATTACTTCGACTAGGAACAAACGGTTGAATGGACGCACTCGCATCACACGAAATCTAAGTATGATTCAGTATGCAATCAGTCGGGACTGCCGCATCGAAGCAAGTTTAGAGATAAATGATATTTATTTCGGTAAGTAGGTTTATACAAACACCTTTACACGTCATTAATTTAAAAACCAGATGAGGTGTTTCCTATCCCACTACTCTGAGAAGAAACTACAAGAAAGACGTCACTACGTGTTATCATGTAGGATATGGAATTCATAACTAATAATGTTATTTTCAAATAAACTGATCCTGACATCCTGGTAGTAGGTTATCCCATGTTATCAGAACCCAAATCCAAAAGTGCGACTCGATACTTGTTGTGTTCCGCGATAAAATAATACTTTATTCAATTCTATGTTGCTTACTCTTACCGAGAAAAGAGTGTCATGGATCTGAAAATTAACGATTTGATCAGATTTTGCTGAATAAGGTTTTTCTTTTGTGTCTTTCTATCTGGATAGTAAACATAAAAAAAAATAAGTCTGGTTATAATAATAGGTTGGGGAAAAAGTTTCATTGCATTTTTTAAGAAAATTCAAAACATTTTTTAATATAGTTTATTTACATTTAACTAAAGTATGTAGGGTACCATTTTGTTCGATAACTTTTTGCCATCTTGTAGGTAGGGACATAGCTTTAGAATTTTTTGGACTTCTGATCAAAATACCGCGAAAAGTGGTTTTGGTAGTCCTCTCGTGATGTTAACCTGACACTGCCTAAAGAATTCTGAAGAGACCGAAACAGGTGGAAATCTGAAGGTGCAAGGTCAGGACTATACGGCGGATGCATTAACACCTCCCAGCCAAACTCTTAATTTTTGCTGAGTGGCTAAAGATGTGTGAGGTCTAGCATTATCATGATGAAAAACCACACCCCTTCTGTTGATTAATTCCGGCCGCTTTCTCTCAACTTCTTGCTTTAATCTCATCAGTTGTTCGCAGTAGAGTTCAGAATCGATGGTCCTGCCTGGTGGTAACAGCTCATAATGAATAATGCCCATCCAATCCCACCACACACACAACATCACCTTGTTGCGAGTTAACCCGGGTTTCGCCACAGTCTGTGAAGCCTGACCGGCCTTTGACCACGACCTTTTTCGCACGTTCTTGTCGTACGTGATCCACTTTTCATCACCAGTTATCAGCTTCTTCAAAAATGGTTCGGTTTCATTACGTCGTAATAAAGAATCACAAATGAGTACACGGTTCATTAGGTTTCTTTCAGTGAGCTCGTGAGGTACCCAAATATCGAGCTTTTTTGTGTACCCAGTTTTTTTCAAATGTGCCAAAACTGTTTTGTGGTCAATTCTCAGTTCTTCAGCTACGTCGTAACTACTGATATCTTGCTCCACTTTTTCAAAAATGGCATCCATTTTATCCGCAATAGCGCGACCAGAGCGACGTGCATCTTTGACATCAAAATTTCCGGATTTAAAACGCTTAAACCAAATTTGTGCTACTCTCACACACACTGCACTAGGTCCATAAACATCGCAAATTTTTTTCGCGGCTTGCGTTGCATTTTTACCTTTTTTGTAGTAAAATTTTAAAATGTATCGAATTTCTTCATTAGATTCACAGTACCAAAAACAAATAAAAATCACACATTTTCCTAATTTGAATTTGGAATTATGTTCTTTAAAATTTAAACTTTCAATGATACCAAAACCAGCCAGAGACAAATAGTATAGCCAAAGAGATTTTATTACAAGTTCATACATACTATAATGAGAAAAGACTTTTTCCCCAACCTAATATGATCATATTGTAACATTTATTTTACATTCCTAGTCCGCCGTGCGAAAGGAAATCAGATCCCGTTAATGTTCGGGAGAAGGAGAGAGAGAAAGAGGCCCAAGAGAGACTACACCACCGGGTAAGTTTGCTATTCGTCACGCTGACAGAATCATCTGTTGTTTGTTAACATCAAATCAATGCCGTAATGTTCACTTTTAGGTAGCCACTTCTCATCATAGAGAAATGGGTATCTACGGGGAGAGTCAATCCGAATGGAGCTCCTCGTGTTCGGAGGGTGAAGGCGACGGGGAGGGCGGCCAGCCCGAGAGCACGGGCTACACGACTGACGACCCCGCACTGGAGAACGTTTCCATGCTAAACGAGGCCGGGCTCACGGACGCTGAGGCGGCGCTCAGCGACGTGAACTCGTGCTACTTCGACCGCGATGATGACGTCTCCTCACGCGCCTCGTCGCGGCTACTTGACTCCGAGGCGCTCGTGTCGCTCGAGTCGCTCAGCGCCATCTACGACTCCGACGAGCCCGCGCACAGGTACCTCGCCAACATTCGCACCGTGAGCGAATCCATCACCAGAAATTTTGGACAGCCCGCGCACGTCACCGACGGTGAGAGTGATGTGTAGTGATACTGTGATATGTCGCGAGTTGTGATAACGTCCGATTTTGCTAATCGACTGAGTTTTGTGTACATTTCGACTATTTCTCTTGTGTACTGCCTTTTGGTCAATTGTGATATAAAAATCTCAAATTATTGAACTCTCATGACAGAGACTCCGACGTATTCGACTCGGAACATTTATCGGAGGAACAGTTTATTTGGCTCTCTATTACTAATAAATGAATACTCAAAACGTTTGTGTTCCCCGCTGTTTGTTTCTGTAATAAGAAGTTTGTGGTCGTATAGAAGAAGCGCATAGTTTTTCGCGCACGCGGATATAATTGTTTTATCATAATTGCTGACGTGCCTGTACTTTGATGATTTTGTACTATGTAAATTGTGTCAATATGTACCTATTAATGTTACACTGTATGATATTCATGTACAGCTGAAAGTGCCATGTGATGGCGTGATGCATCATCTGAAGGAGTATGCGATGATCTCTACAATTATAAGGTGCTCTGACTTAGAATTATTTATGGTTTGTCTTGTGATAACGGTGTAGGAATTCGAATTTGAGCGACCAATCTCTGTTAATGTCAGTGTTCTAGAGTAAGGGCTGGTCCCTGTCCTGTAAAGTTTAGTTGTCTCTCTGTTTCGTGAGACGGGGGACGTAGTGAAGTGGTGTGAACTAACTATACGTAAGTACGTAAATAATGCATTTTAAACTATCTATAGAGTAAAAATTGTTACCACAGCTGGTTGATTATGCTTTGTAGTGTTATTTTATCTGCCTTAAGTATCTAATATAATGTTATTATATATGAAGACAGAAGTTGCGATGCTCTGTCTATTTTCACAAACATTATTCGATAACTAGTAAATATTTTTTGGCATTTTCTTTCCGTAATCTAGTCACTAATGGTTTTCTAAAGTTTGGTCGTTTCTTTAAAAAGAATATAATATAGTGCCATTATCAATTCCCGTAATTATTTTTTCTTGTGTACTTTATTGATGAGATGTCGTTAAAAAGTGGAGGAGAGGTAATATCATGTAGTTCTTAAGTAGACAGCCGTGAGACTTGAAAGTACAATCAATATTATAAACACCACTAGCGAATATTTGTTGTAGAATATTCTCTGTATTAATAAATATCAATTATTTTTTATTATTTAATTGTAATATAAGTTTGTGTCAATTTTATGTAATTATTGTTATTTTAGATTGAAACAATTATTAATATAGCAATTTAAAAAGTATATATTTCTTATTTGACGCACATGTAGCCTCCGATTGCAAGTACATATTGTTATGTGTGGTCAGAGTTACTTGATTAAACATGTACTTAATTCGGAAGCCGATCCACAAAGATTTATTGGTCATGAAATATTTTTGGGCAGTTTTATTTTGTACTGATTGTATCAGCCTTTGTTAGGCTACGTTTATGTTTTTTAAAATAAAATATTCAAAGTAGGTATGTACTTACAGGTTACAAGAAAATCGTTTTCCGACTAAAAGTAACTTAATTACGGCTTGTGCTTCTATTCTAGTATTTTTACATCACAATTTAAACGTTATGTTTCGGCTGCTTCAAGTGGATTGAGAGATGTTAATGTCTGAGAATTGTAAATAGGACGAGCACGGTATAGTGCTCCAGTGAGATCTAGAGATTGTTAATCTTTGTAAATATTGTTATTCACCTGTCAAGTGCTATTCCACTTACAATACATACCTATACCTAAGTATACCACGCTGTGAAGATATATTATTTTTTGAAGGAATTCTCTTGTTTGCTATTTTTATTCTCAGTATTTCGATTTAATGTTTTTCATGTTGATGTATGTACACATAGTGAGTGCCAAACTATTTTTATGTGTATGCTTGTAAACAATATGAATTATTTGTTTGACGCTTGGATAATGTTGTTTTTGATAAAAAAAGTTTACTACTTCATCTCGATAAACATAAAGACAAAAGTTTGAAATTGACAAAATAGATCTGACGTCTAATGTTCCTTGGTAGGCAAGTAGCTGATCAATATTTTGAATGTTTTTAATATACTCATTGAGGAATTACCGCATCTTTATTATAGTAATTCAATGTATCGGACAGTCGCATTATAAAAGATAAAAATTCTTAGAATACAGAACATTTTCAATTTTTTGCTGGAGTATTCACATTAATGCTATTTAAAAATGCTAAGAATAAGTATGATTGCGAATTCTGACACAACCATGACCTTCTGAGCACAAAATGTAACAAAAACCTTTGTTATTAAGCTTTAATGTGAATAGATAACAGCTTGGATACAGATTACCTGCATGTTATTATCTCATAGAAATTATATTGTCATGTATAATTTGTGTAGGGTACTTGAATTGCGCCTTATGTAGTAAGTGTATTGTGTATTTTTATTTATTTAAATTCAATTACCTAAGCAATATTAATTACTTAATACAAATTAAAAGTGGTTTACATCACCGGAAGTTGTTTATTTCTTTATATCCTTTTAGTTAAATTGTGCAGAAATATGCCATTGATTTATTAATTGATGCCCTCCTGTAAATGAATCAGAGTAATAATATGTAGTACCTAGTCAAGTCATTGATTCAAGTACCTACTGGCAGACAAGAATACTCATTTCAACCCATACAGGACTGGCTGTTTATAACCCTTATTTGAGGACCACTTTATTGCATTTTATTATTGGTAAATAGTTATTAATTATAAGTGGGTTGTTTGGTAGAAAACACAAATCTCACCTGCTTAAACCTTAGACTAAAATCGTTTAAGGTTTTTATATTATAAAATAAAACTACTTCAGGCTATTATATACTTTGCAGACACACCTTTTACCTCTAAATAAAAAGCTTTACCTAAGTAACAGTCTAAACTTGAGCAGTATTTTTTGACTAGAATAGTAATGTGCCATAGGTTTGCGGGTCAGGTACAGGTGTGTCGGCTACGAGCGTGTTCCGCATACAAATGCCCTTCGCCTTGAACCAACACGCGAGCTTCATCAACGGATATTGTTACAAACCCACGTGGTGATTTCATATTACATTACCTGAGCAGGTATCTAAGAAATTATAGTTCGTTTTAGTGTGAAGTTGCTCCTTTAATTACATAACATCACACCTTGTTTCCCCGAAAGGTTGAGCAGAGGTACTGTACCCTTTAATTAAAAGTCTGTAAATAAGTTAGTTTCAGTACATTTTACAATTCATTTTTATCTATGTGTCTGTAGTGATTTCAATATAAATAGGTACCAGAAAGAGCTAGATAATATTTTATTGTGCGGATGCACATAGTGAAAAATTGAACTGCATTCCTATGCAAAGCACACAGAACTCTGTGTACCTACCTCATTATGTTGTGTCCATTTGTGTGCAGAATGGCGACTAGTTTATGAGTTCTATTGTTTTGTTAATCATTGAAAATGTTTTCTATTATGGAGGAAAAACGCATTAAGGATAGGCAGAGGTATGGGGCTGACTGGTACTTTAGTAAACTTGGACCATGTTCTTCATAGAAAGGTCTAATATGTTCTACCTATCTTTTAAATTATCTACAACATTGGTTGGCATGGTGATATTGATTACACAAAGGTGTCCCTCCACCAGATACCAACTTAGCGAAGTTAAGTACCTACTATTTTATTGTAGGTACTTAGTTATATCTTGTTGATTGCATGACATCAACTCCAAGTTATGACTACTTTGATACTACTTTTGCTGTGATTATAATGTATGTGTGTGACTAGCGTGTCCACAGCGAATACCAACGATGGAGTAGTAAGTTCTAAAGAAACAAGTCTGCTGTTCGCTTGTGAAACAGACTGCACACTACCAGTTCGGACTTATCGTAAATTCTCGCAACTTAATGACTCAGTTAGGCAGTAATCAGGGACAGTTCCATTCAAAATAATGTGTAATACTCGGTATGCGAGTGAAATACAAACCGGAGTGAGGCAGGTATGACGCGGCGGTTCGGTGGACCACTACCACAAGCGCACAGCTGCGGGCCGCCGCGCCGCCGCCGATTGGCTGCGCGCGGAAACCGGTCGCGTCCCGCGCCCTGCCCCTGCCCCGCCGCTACAAACAACTTCAAATTCTTATTCATGTTCGTTGCCACGACCGTTGCTGCCGTTGAGAGCGCGCGCACTATGCGCCCATACTTCGCGTAATCTTATCGATATGTGCTCGAAGTTGTATGTGAATCTAGTGTTTGATGTGTGAATTTAACAATTAAATAAGTGCACGGTGGACCAGTCCGAAGGTGCGGCGAGACGCTGCGACTGCGCTATGAAAACACACGCACGATCTGGTGTTATTGTTCTTTTTGTATCGCGAGTGCTTCGTGAGCGGCTTCGACGCAGGGTTACCTGTGCCATGTGCATCAGATAATGTTGTGCTCCTATTAGTTTGACGACAAACTAATATGCTAGCTAGTGGATATTCCGACAGTGGCGTTGTGTTTTGGTGAATCATAGTGTGTGACATGAAGGTGACGGTGTGTTTCGGGTCTGTGCGGGTGCTGGTGCCGTGCGGCGCCGGCGACCTGCTGGTCAGGGACCTCGTGAGGGAGGCCACGCACCGCTACAAGAAAGCTACTGGACAGGTCAGTCTACACATCATTCAATGCTGCGGGTAGTTCTCGCGGGTTTTCTACTGTTTTTATTGGCAAGATCTAGTTTGTTTACCTTCCCTAGTACGTACTCATAACTGGTCAGCAGCAGTCGATTTGTATCTACGTGGGTGCATAAGGACCTAAGCACCAAAAAAATAATTATGATACCCAACTACCCACCAATGTCATATTTTCGTTGCGTCATGTGGATGCTACCTAGGTATGAACTACTTTGATGATTGTTTTGACCTATTTATATCTTACTCCAAGATGACTAAACACTACTCAAGGCACAGCATTCTAGGTACCTGCGTACCCAGAAATTCTGATAACAGAAGTTGTTTCTCACGTTCTACGCATTCATCAACTCAATGTTCGTTGGTATCAACATAAATTATAACCATAATGGAATCTGTCAGATTGACCAACCGTGTTTTTGCCCTGCCCAGTTCGCTACAGAACTGTTACCGAGTTACCTGGTATTTCACGATTACGATTATCGATATTCGCTGCAAAGCTGGCTCGAGAATGTTGAGATAGGTTGTGTTGCAACCACCTCTTGTTTTTGTACTAATGATCATTTGGATATATGGATTGAAACCTACGGTACTGGGAGCAAGAACGGCTTTCACGACAATGTATCCATACCGAGTGGAGTACATTAGCGGTGCCTCCACCACTTAGTATCACTGCTAGGTAGCTACTTGTCAAACTAGATTCAATCATGAGGCGCTCGAATTTCATAATTTAGACGCCACATTCGACAGCTCATTATTTTTATGGACAGACCTTCACTGGATGACGATCTCGTACTTAAGAGGAGCCTCCCTATTTTTATGTTAATTTGCATTAATATTCTGAAACAGTCACACATACAATCAAAATGAAACTTTAGTATATGATTTATTGGATCTTTTTCTTTCCATGTTGAAGATAGTTACGTAATTGTAATATTTTCTCTTAATATTTTTTTTATTTGATAATAATGTTTTTTTTAAGGATAATTCTAAAAAAACAAACAAGATCGTTTAGCTTTTATGGCTAAAATAAATATTCACAGCAAGAAAATATAGTTTACCTATTATCCCGACTCAAGATATTTTTTTCTCTAGATCAATTATTACTTTAGTTATAAACGAAATAAGAATTGAGACTTACGCTATTTAGTTTCGATCTAGAACACGATCAAAGAGCGCACGCGATATTCAACTTTATTACTGATGTATTAGCGTTTAGCACATAACGGAGTGGCGAGCGAGGGGCAGAGCTTGCGTTCCAAATTTGATTTAGACTGCCTGCTCTTAATTGGATGAAGGTTGTCTCTATATAGGCTTTTCGGAATGTTTATGAACTCCTTACTTAAAACTACAGCTTTTTGCGAACCGCCCCTATTCTTGCAAGACACCAGTTGTTAGTTGCGTAATCGGGTAAGGCAGGTGTATTGTTAATTCCAATTAGCGTTAGGCATTCACCTGCTCCTGCCCTGCAACCTACATGCGTTCCTAAGTTAATTTCTCGTAGGAAGCTGCCGACCTTGCGAGCTGCCATTATACACACCACAAACATGTTGTTGGTACTGTCACTTAGGTAGGTAGATGGTCCCTACGTGCTGGGTGAAACTGATTTCGCAAGTTCTTTTAGGAAAACTTCACAAAAAAGTAAAACTTCCTGACAGTGCGTCCCGGATTCTGGCATTGTTACATTAGTAATCACGTTTAAGTGCAGTTTGATGCCAGAGGATGTATGATTAATTGATTAAGCAATAGTTGCTACTTCATTATTTATTTCTCTAGAAATAACATAATACGTAGGTATGTAGATTGCATCCGCACCTCAAGCAATACGATCAAGCCAGGTTGCATGAATCACATAATAAATTACATAAATAGTTAATAATGCTCGTAGGTGTATACAGTATAGGTGACCAAGTTAGTTTTGGCAAACGTTTACATTTCTGCATGATTGGTGCTCGACGATTACTCAACGTAACGCAAAAGGTCGCGAGCGTACTTAACGACCGGTAAACTATACTTTTGCTGCTCCACTGGTGAAACGATATGATATCGAGAATTCGAGACACGCGCCGGTTTCTAATATTACTGCAGATACCGAATAAAACGATCGTACAACTTGTACCGTTTGTTTTTGCCATTGAGATGAATTTTTCGCTACTCCCACGCCATCCATGAAAGGTGAATTAAGAGAATCGACTAATAAAATGTCACATCTTTATCTATAATCTTTCTATAATGTTTTCTGAATCTTTTGGATTAAGAGAGACTAGACCTTCAAGAAACTGAATGTTATCTATCACAAACACAAAGGCACAAAGGCTTGTGCAGACTGGCGTAATATCACGGGCGCGACAGGCAGCGCGACGCTTTCAATGAAATTTTCATAAAAATTGTGCTACTAGCTAGTGTCGCGTCGCGCCTGTCTGCGAGAGCCTTAAGTCGAGACGGTCAATAACCTCCATTACTACTTGACCATTAAAGGCACGTTTAGCGCCTTTATTATATAACAAAAAACTCAATATTATTATTACTGCAAGGCTATTGTGCCGTCACGTATTATTTTACCTTGGATCGTAATGAATTTTCAGTTTGTAAAACAGTCAAAACTCTCGAAATAAGTCGATGGTGAAACAATGGGAACGTTGTCGCGGCCAGGTATGCGAGAGGAACGGGTGCCTTGAAAACACGAAACACCTATTGTACCGTGCTGTATGGACTATGGAGTGGCACTGGCACGCCACGCTCACTACGACGGACTACAGAGCTCGTCCAACGACCGGTTCTCAGAAAAATGACGAGACATTCTTTTGAGATTCGAACGTCCTATAAACTAATTTATGGTTTATATCCGATACTCTATACTCCACCAACTGTGTGCTTATGCAGTTTTATTGGGTTTTGAAAGATAAACAGGCGTAGATAATACTTATTATTGGAAAACGATAGCAAAGCCGGTGGTCGTCTGCGTGCCCATCGTAAATCTTGAATATCAATGAGCACTATTGTCTGATTCTCAAAAATGGGTTTACCTTAACGTTGAGTGTTTTATTTGTAGAAGTGGCCTGCTACAGCTCTTTTTAAAGGTCCATGTGGACTCCGCTCACCCGCTTCCTGCCTGTAAAAAACTAGAATTTTTATAAACTTCATTTATATGTAACCGATGTCTGTCCGTGAGGGTAAAAAATAACAAAAACCGTTTCTCATACGGCCATATGTCGGGCTTCCCGTCAAGTGGATTGGATAATGTTAAGGGTCTTTGTCCGAACCAAGAGAATATTTTTCTTAAATTCTCACTAATGTATTGCACATGTTGCATTAACTTATACTGAACCATATAAAGTGCTAACAGATTTGCAGATTTACAACACTTGAAAGTTTGCTTACACTAAAAAATAATGTTCATATAATGTAAGCAATGTGAAGTTACATCAATCTGCCTAGCCTTTTTCCAACTATGTTGGGGTCGGCTTCCAGTCTAACCAGATGCAGCTGAATACCAGTATTTTACATTGAGCGACTGCCTATCTAACCTCCACAACCCAGTAACTGGGTAATAGATACCCCTTGGTAAGACTGGTTTGTTAGACTTTCGGACTTCTGACGACCCGTAACGGTATGTAAAGATGATCACCCATCCACGGACCAACCCCAGCAAGCGTAGCTTAATCTGATGGATCGACCCACGCGGCTTTTATTACCTAGCCACGAGCTCCTCCTCAGACTTTTGGGCTTCTGTCGACCCCTATGCGAATGACAGCCGGAACCAACGGCTTATCGTGCTTTCCGAGGCACGGAGAAGTCTCGGTATGTACAACTGGTCACCCATCCACGGACCAACCCCAGTAAGCGTAGCTTAACCTGACGGATCGACCCGTGGGGCTGTTATTACTTAGCCACGAGCACCTCTTCAAAATAATACCATGGGCTTTAAATAAAATTGATTTACCATTTAAAAATAATTAAATGCTTCGACTTCCTCGAGGTTTGGTGATAACCAAAGGTGGAGGTCACTGTTTGTAATTGGAATGAGTTCGTTTTAATCTTATCATGAGCGGTTAGGTAATTGGGTAAGTAGGGCGTGAAGTAACTACTGAAGTCGGTAAACAATTCAAATATAATTTTTTTTTGTATCTCTGAAAAAAAGTGACACGGACGAAAAAACAAAACATACAATTTTTTTAATCAAATCTACTTTTAGAACACGGTTTTGCTGTGATAGAGTGTCATTAAGTGTACTAATAATACTAATATTATCTTATTAAACATGGCGAAATAGTTGTAAATAACAACTTAATAACTCTCGCCTTGAAGCAATTTATCATGTAAACGATAGGTACTACATACAATACATAGAATCTGAAGTGGAACACTACATAGTTATTTTCTCTCACATTCACATAAGGAAATTTGATGATGGAGCGCGTCAATCCACGATCTGACATTATAACGAGAGTACATCTTTATTGGGTTTTCCTGGGCAGTAGATTATAGAGTGGTCGACCTCGATGGCTGCTGCGGCGGATGCTGACCAGTTATGGTGGTCCATGGTACGGCCATTTGACATACCACCTCATATAGGACATGTGAGATTACTGCTCATAAAGCTGCTGTAGTAAGCCTTATTGAATCGAAATAATGGTCGCCCTACAGAAATATAATTGTGTGTAACTATTCTGTAAGTTTAATGCTTTGAGGAAGTTTTACAAAATAATTATTTGCCGTTTGTGGCTCTTAGTACTTAATTGTCTGAATAGCTTATAAATCACTGGTCTGTTATTCATTAAAAACCCAGTTTGATTTGTTTAGCAATTCAAGCCACATAAACGAAAACTGATTCTTCCATGATCAAGGTATTGAATCACAGGGACAGTTACCTAATAGGTATACTAGACTAGGAACACTATAGCTACTTTTAAATCCTGTACTCATAGCCGTAGCCCGTATGCTTACGATCTTCTTATTCCGAATTAAGAGGCTGACAACAAGTAAACCGCTGTCACTGTCAGATTGCATACAAAAGAAAGAGATACGCGATGACACAAATAAGGCGTAACAATACAAATAAAATCGTATAAAATTAGATATTAACTAATTAATAAAAAAATAATCCATCACTGGATGCAGTTTGGCATTTACAACTTTATGGTATACTTTTAATTATAATTATACCTGTTAACGAAGGGATAAACTGCTTTTAAAAATAATTAAGAGTTGTCTTTGAAGATTTTTTTGATGTAGATAGATTCTTTTGTGCATACGGAGATGGAACTCAAAACATAATTAAACATAATTTATATGTTTAATTATGTTTTGAGTTCCATCTCCGTATGCACAAAAGACTTGAAAATACCATACTGTTTTTGTTTTGGAAAAAATATTTACAGTTTAAGAGACGCTGCTTTAAAAAACCACATTTTTGATGATTTTCAAGAAATCTCCGCCTGAATGAAATGCACCGACCCCAGCGTGATTAAACCAGACTCGATTCCTCGAATGAACCCAAAGAGTCACACTAGCCCCTGAGCCTCATGTTTCATGGGACTAAAGAGACCATTGCATATCAAAGAGTAGACCGGGGGGCGCGATAATGGTAGGGAAGATGTGCCCTTGGGATATGGAAGCATTATTAGAGCCGTACCGGATATGAAGCCTTCAGAAAGCATTGGAATAGTTGAGAGACGGGTGCATATAAATTCCCAGAAGCAGAACAAATGCCATAACTGTAACTTGGAAACCGTTTCAAGTTCTCCAAAGTGTTATTTTCAGTATCTAACACTTGTCGGACATTGTTCTAGCATTCACAGTATTTTGAACAATGATTTGGTTCTGATGAAAGTTATGATCAGAGTTGTCCATAATGGTATAGCGTGGCTGTGCGTGGGCGCAGAATGGCTGGACTGAGTCACTGAGTCATGCGCACGTGCACTGCGGCCATATCATGTCCCATGTCCAATTATGCGACAAATAGCTACTTTGCATTACCTCCGCGACTTAGCATTCCTGACGCTATGAAACCTGATCTGTTCAGATGATCCTTTTGTTTAACTTTTGACTGATGATACCAAGAATTGTATGAGAACACACACAAAATTAGTTATTTTGTTCTCGTGTAAGATTTAAATTGAAAAATTGAATTACATGTGATTGAATTCTCAAGATAAACGTTTATTTTCCAAGAAATTCCAAGAATAAAATTGTTCTCATACCATCACAGTTCTATTCCGATCATACCTATTTGAAAACCATAACGGGGACCAACAATCAATGTGGCGGACAGAAACAAAATTGTTACGGTTCTCCATTGTAATTGAATCAAATTAAAACCTCCGTGAAATATGTTCAGTTATTTAACGTTTTATTTATTTATTTTATTTTACAGAAAGCTTAAAGACTAATAACAAGATTAAAAATCATTAGAAGGTAAATAAATTGCTAATTACAAGCTTCCACATGTATGCATCTAGTTACAAGTACTTGCGTTGACTAATGTACGTTAACAGCGATTTGCAATTCAAGTGGAAAAATAAAACATTTTTAATTTGGTAATAAAACAGAAACGTAATTGAAGAGAAAAATAAAAATTAAAAAAGTAAGCAGAGGCCTATTGAGAATTAGTCGAGTCGTGCAATATCAAAACAGTTAAATCATACAATCATAATTTCATAAATATGCACCCACGTATCACATAACATAACATTAGATAATATAAATATTTGCTTTACTATAGTAAGCCTAATGGGTGTACACAGCCTACAGAGTAGTTTTAACTAAGTAACCAAATAAAAAAATATGTATACCTGTCAAACATTTTGAGAAACGAACTATGTATGATTAACACCTCACTAAAAGTAATTATGAGGTATTTCCTTCAACAAAGTTATGGGTATTTTAATTACCCTTAAGTAACAGTCGTATTCACAAATTAATGCTTTTAAGAGAGAGAACTGTACCAAACAACTCTGTAACTGTTGAACAAGCAACTTTATTCGTATGCGTCCTACAGACGTTGATGTACCTACTAAAAAACCTTTACCTTACCGGTTTTTAGGGTTCCGTACCCAAAGGGTAAAACGGGAACACTATTACTAAGGCTCCGCCGTCTGTCTGTCCGTCTGTCACCAGGCTGTATCTCATGAACCGTGATAGTTAGACAGTTGAAACTTTCACAGATGATGTATTTCTGTTGCCGCTATAGCAACAAATACTAAAAACCAGAATAACATAAATGTTTAAAGGGGCTCCCATACAGCAAACGTGATTTTTTTGCTCGTTTTTACTCGATATTGGTAACGGCAAAAGGTAGATGCTTGAAATATTCACAGAATATTTAGTTAAATATTCACTTTAAAAATAAATAATTAAATTAAAATAAAACAAATATTTAAGGGGGGCTCCCATACAACAAACGTGATTTTTTGCCATTTTTATAGATAATGGTACGGAACCCTTCATGCGCGAGTCCGACTAGCACTTGGCCGGTTTTTTTATATTTATATATCAATGCCTACAAATGAATTGTTTGTTAAAATGCTCACCAACAAAACCATGAAACAAGTTCAATGTATAGTAACAGCTAGTCTGAGACGTCCGAGTATCATCTAACTAATGAACAACTGGTTTTATGAGCAAAGAGTGATTATTGCGGAGGTTGTGAGTCACTTTGACGCACTCCGGCCTCAACCACTAATCGTACAGAACTATAAGCGTAGTATATATAACTCACCAGCTATTCACATGTATGTGATAAATCGTTTGAATCGTGTTTTGGAGTTCAACAAGGCGTTTATGTAATAATGACTTGTTTATTACGCACTACGCAGTTCATTCAAGAAGTTTTGTATGCTTCGTGACATGGATTTTGCCAAATCTCGCTCAAAATTTGACTCTTTCCACAACATAATTATGATTGTGCAAGCTAGGTCACTTGATGCCTCCCTTTCTCTCTTTTTCGTCTTCCAGAAAAGGTGATACACAAATATCAGGATTTCTAGTTGTCATTTAAGCACCGCTAGAGTTTTGGATGACTCTGCTAGCTTATCACCATGGTCTTTAGCCAAAAGACGTTCTCTTCAAGACGTAACTGCTATTTCTTTAATCTATAAATAAATGTATAAACGTTATGTATCCAAGACGTTGTTTGCTGTTCGACTGTACCTGTGCCTGACCAATTAAGACGATTAGTTACACTCACTCAAACACTTGAGACGTCTAATATTGCTGTTGCTTCTAAAATGGGAAGCTGCTACTGAGCACTCGGCTTACTTTCAAGCGCTCTTATTGTAAGCACCATCTATTTTATGACATTGCATTTGCAGCCCTTCTGTATCGGCCCTTTTATGGCACTATATACCTATGGTCTTACACGGTGTATCTTTAGATTCAATCATTCAAGCAAGTTTGGACCTAAAACCAGCCTCATATAAGTAGTCTTTTCGTAGTCGTAGATAGTCTTTATACGATCGGCAGATACTAAAATGATTCTGCTTTCTTGCTCTCAAACCATCTCCCCCAAAATTACCTCCTTATGTTTGCTTAGCAGAATGATGCTCCTATAGTAGCATAGTTAGATAGGTGTAGAGTAATGAAGATTATGTCAAGAACATAATAGGTAGGTAAATTACCACACATAGCCTTATCGCTATGTAATCTAGAACTTATGATTTATTACGTCATACATAGCATAGGACGCACGTGTAGATGCCGTTGGTAAATAATTCAGATAAATAGTCTTATTTTTTTTGAAAACTTGAAAAGACTTATTCAGTATAATCAGGAAACACATAATGCATCAGAGCATAACTTAAGGGACGAACCAGAGACCATCCAGTTAGATGCTGTAATCACTGAAACCAATCAACCTGTCTCCGAATCTATCTTCTGAATACTAAGAACTTATTCCGATAGAGAGGAGTTTGAATTTAACATTCGATTACAAATCATAGAGATCAAGATAAACAATTGCTCACATAATCATGATGAACACTGTATTGTTTTCGTAATTCTCAATTACTTTTGGTTTCGACAAAATACTGTAATTGACGATTTATCTCGGTAACACGTTACGACCGTGGTAAAATAAGCTCATATAAAGATGATATAACAATGGGCAATTGCAAGCATCATATTCGTTCAAATTTCATCGTTGTTCTCGAGTGATTTCGTCAAAAAATTTTCATAAAGAACCTAGTATTTTACTATACGCACTTTCAAGGTCAGTTAGTAGCTTTGCTTGGCGGATTTGTCATTTATAAATAAGAAAACTTAATTTTGCTTGAAAGCTACTCCTAAAATAAGTATCCTTAAGATATCCTAAGAACTCATAAAATGAAATAACAGATTTAACTTACACATTGCTTTATAGTGCGGATGCAAGAGTAATCCGATGTGACAGCTACAGACCGATTTATACCATGTCGCCTATAAACTCAAGATTTATGTTAAGACGAAATTAACACACAGAAATCAAAGGTCTGCGATTGATCGTCAATCTCATTAGTATATAAATACAAGTTTCCTTTTTTTCTACTTCAGTGGTTGCATTTTTTACACCTTACCAAGCACATGCAAATTCAGAGGAAGTGATGCAATTTCAGCATCCGTTTCATTACAGAAAAAAGTAACATGGCTTCCATATAAAAACTGGTTTCCAGTACGCGAGAAAACTTAAGTAACCACAGGGTATCCAGTACTTACTTACAGTAAGTATAATATTCCTAATTAAATGTTGGATATAATCTGTCGCTTGTCGCAAACAGCTTCTGTTACTGCCATGTGGTTTAGTAAACATTTTGTACCACCGGTCCACCGTGCTCTATAAATAGACAGTGTATTTATCTACCTGTTTTTTTCTACTCAGGTAAAGTTGTAAACCAGACCTTCTGATCTTTAATGGAATTTTTACAACTAATCTCGTTTATTTTGACTTGGTTAAAAAGTAGTGATGCGTTTTTGTCGCTACCCGAATCTATCCGATCTCGAGATTAGAATGGATTCCAGCCAGTATCGTGATGGATAATTCGATTAAATTACCAGTCATTAGTGCTAGAGTCCACGGTACAACGGCACGACTTGTCGGACACAACTCTTGAACGTGAACCTGTAATGGTATCCGAAGAAACATTGCAGTTGCGTTCGGCAATAAATTAAGTTCTAATTTAAAACGTGGATGGTAAAACGTCTGGTCTTGAATTCCCGTTTTAAGTTTAGAGAAAATAATAAACTTTTCTTATTTTGGATACAATTCTATCTATATTTCGAATTCTTGTAGCTAAATATCCCATCGAGATATATAAAATGTTTAGACCAATCACTATTTCCCATTCCAAAATTAACTTCATCTGACAGGCACCTGAGCTGCCCACTTATTTCGAGATGTATATTGTGAATGGACACTATAAATAAGGATGTATGGAGAATGTCTTTCGCCTAGAGTCTGTTTTTATTCGGCTTGGTAATTACACGGGGGGAGGCGACTTGCCCGGCCCGGTCGAGGAATGTTACCTGCCGTCCTATTTCAATTTATGTAGCCCCCACTATTGCCCTTACTGTCTACAATGATACGGGGATATTTTTACTCGAAGTGGAACTAAGTGATGAAGGGTTTTTGTGTTTGTTTCGGTGCAACGCTATGCAGGGCCTCAAGTCTGCTATTACAAAGGTCGATCATTGAGTTCATAATTGTTGATTTTGACAAGTTTGGTAATCTACTATTATAATGGCGTCATTATGACTTTCCAATGGTCGGCAACTGACACTACATTGAAAGAAATTGCAAAGAAAATGATCGACCATTATGAATTTACCAGATTACGAACTTTTAGCAAAATGACAATGGCATGGCAATGGGATCGTGTTGGAATGACTGAATTTATAAAAATAGCAGACTTGGGCCCCAGGGCTTGTCTTTAACTTGCTCTTGCTTGCGACTTTTTGTCTTTAAAAACAGCCAACTACTTAATTTTGGAATATCAGATTTGAGTATCATAGTTATTTGATAATTATAGGTAGTAGGTATTAAAATTACTAGCTGACCCGACAAACGTTGTCCTGTCTAAACAATAAATAATACAAAATTTCATAGAAAAAAAGTATTTTCAGTGTTTCCCGAATCGTCAAACTTTCCGGGGAAATTTTCCAATTTTGTTTTTCTTATTATAAACAGCAATATATATTTTTTTATAGATATGTGGTTTATTACATAATTTATACCTAGTATAATTAAACCACGATTGCGAAAGTTCATTGACTTTATTCCATGGAGTTGTCTTTTTTGCAAGTCACTATTATTAGATTGTGTAGAAGTAGGTGACCAGAGGAATTCAATGAAAATTGCTTTCATCTTTTTTATGATTAGTTTTTTCTCCACATCATAGGATAAATAAAACTTATCTCAGCTTGTCAGCTGCTACGAAAATATGTTTACGTATCAGAACCAATATCGAACGTGCTGAATCTTTAATATTATTCCTTTTATAGAATCATAAAGTTTTTTGCTAGGTAACTAACATCAATCAGTGTTTGATAGATCTAGCGGAGTGGGTGTGGTACGCGAATGCCTGCGCGCAAATCCTACGCTTAGCCATGCGCGTGGGCAGCGTCACTTCACAAATTATCAAGTACGACGAATATTTCATCATAATACAACGTGCAGTTTTGCAGCTTCATGATAATTGCACTAAGGCATTAGCGGTACGAGTAGTATCTTTCTTTTAGATTAAAATGCAAAAGAAAAGCATGTGTTTGAAAAGAAAAATGTTACATAAGAACAGCTAATTAACATCAGAAGGATTTTTTAGGTCCACTGTTCGCACTTGGACAAAATATTTACAAAATGTATTTAGTATTTCTACAATATTCAATCCTTACACAAAGTGTGTCAGTTTCCTTCCCTATAAAATGACGTCAGCTGTTTTAAGTGCGTTGATTCATAGTTTATGAACCCGTGAACCGCTAAACTAAATTTCAGTACGTAAAACTGTTTACTCGGAAAGGCCTACAAAAACGTAGTTTATGTAAACTAGTTATTCTTCATTACACATCGTGAAGATTCACTGTAATCACTACTTATCATGATTTCTTTCAATCATGTATAACAGCGCGGTTTTGTAGTAAAATTTCAATAATACTGCAACCGGTTTAGTACAAGTTTATATATCCTTAGTTTCACAATGTAATTTCAGTCTAACTGTAGCTCGATGCGACCACTGCGCGCTTTGTTTAACACCAGTTAGTGCCAGTTACAATAATATTCGCTGGTTTATATTTTGTAGAACAAAAGCACAGGTACAGGAACAATGTGGAAACACAGCAGTGTGAAGTATTTGAGCACGGTGTATTGTCCAGCGACCTACGCATTGTCGTCGCGTGTCGGTTGCCTGCGTTTCTGCGCGCATTCGTGACCTGTAGCGTTATTTAAATTGTACTTCTACCTGAATTGTGTATCTGCAAAATGTAAGTTATGGGGCTGTTTTTGAGTAAAGTGTACCAGTTACGTAGTCGAAAAAATTGGTGTCGCTAAGCTTGACAATAAGTTAAGCACAGTTACAACTTATGGACTCAACCAATGGCAGTCCTGTGCAACACAATCCATTTTCGCCTCGCCCATGTTGCGACATCGATGTAATCACCCTTTTTTTTTTTTTGGGTGGGAAATTATCAAACAACTTCTCCCGCTCTGGGCGGAGTGGGAGGGCGTGTCAGACTTTTACTGACTAAAACTCACCCGTGTTCCTTCCGTTGCCTGTGTGCCAGGGCCTCGTGGCCCTGGCACACAGGTATCCCTTTCGGACAAACTCGCAACCCCGGCAGGCATTGGTCCTGTCGGACCCCGTCAATTGGTGCTGACATCTCTTTGAGGCGCGCGTGGAACACAACGCGCCGTCGACCCGGGCCTGGTCCTTATCGGACGGCGAGCTACCCATCGCTCACCGTCCGCAGGCCCGCGCCTACGGTGGCCGGAAATCGGCTTGCGACTCCCGACGCCCGGGGCGTCTCCTGCGGCGACTAAGGGCGCGAGGGCGCGAACCTTGTCTCACCCTCACGCGTTCCGCCTCCTCCTTCGCTAGCATAACTGCTTCGCAGAAGGAGGTGACGGCCTCCCATGCACTCTCGCTCCGAACCATGGCCTGAACCAGGGCCGGACGCGAGAGATCGCCGCCGCCGATCGCCTCCGGGAGGACACGGCGGTGCTCCGCCCAAGCTGGGCAGACCTCCACCGTATGCTCCACCGTGTCCTCCAGGCGATCCACACAGTGGTGACACCCGGGCGTTTCCTCCCGCTTTATCCTGAACAGGAACCTCCCGAAACAACCGTGTCCGGTCCTGCGTCAGGCGGAAGGTGAGGACGCCGTGGCGCCTCTCTAGCCACTCCTCAAAGAGGGGACTTATCGCCACAATTGTGGCGTGCCCAGCGCTGGGTTGCGACAATCGCACTCTCCATGTCGCCATGAGATCCCGCCGGAGCTCTGTCCGCTGTGCCGTGATTTCTCGCGGCAGCGGAGTTTCACCCCGGCGTTTCTTTCTCCCAGATGTGCGCGAGGACTTTCGCCTCCAGATCCCATGGCGGCAGTCAGTCCGGCAAGGAGGCTCGCCGCCTCACGGGAGACCGTGCGGTAACCCCGTACCAGCCTGATGGCCATGACCCTTTGGGACGCGTTCAACCGCTGGGCTGGTCGCAGCCTTAAAGAACGCGCCCACACCGGTGCCCCGTAAAGGGCCATGGACCGCACGATCCCCGCGTAGAGCCTCCGCCAGGAGGCGTTTGGACCCCCTAGATTGGGCAGGAGCCGCTTCAAAGCAGCCCCGGTCCACTCCAGTCTGGGAGCCAAACGTCGAAAATGCTCCATGTAATCACAACCTGCCATAACAATCGTTTTCCATGATTTATTTACAAAATACAATACAAGACGGCTCTTATGCTCTTATGCATAAGAGCCGTGTTATCATAACAGCATACCTCTCGGGGTTAGAGATCACAATAGGAAGACCAGACATTATTACGCACGCACTATGAATCATAAGCCGATGGCCAATGCCAACGATTCGGTAATCAATGTCATTGAAGTAACGCAGTGGCCTGTGGGCAGGTTTTTCGCAGCCAGCTTTTCTAGACAATGTTTCAAATGACGAATAATGGATGTTTCCGTGACCCTGTGCTTGCTGGATGCACGGTCAATGTTACACCTAACATTATCATTAAAGCAGCCTTTTTTCTGGATTTTACATCGATGTTTTTTTGGCTTGCCTTTCTTTCTTCTACAACAGGCATAAGCCTCGTCAAATTCGTATGTCCAATAAATTTGGGCCATCATCTGTCTATTGTTAAGAGGTAATGACTCGTGGTCACAATATGAGGATAATTTTCTTCCTGAAGAGTTGGACCAATTTGGCTTGCTCATTACCGCTTCAACTTAATTAATCCTTAGTCCATAACGGAGTTCGTCATTAAGACCCTGCTGACACATAAGTTCTAACTGCACCTAACTAAGGGTTCTCGTTCCTTATACTCTTAACGAATGTAAACTCATTGTTTGTCGTTCTCCCACCATTATGATAAGCATCGGACGGCATACAACAGTTCTGGGTGATATAGAACAATGAAGGCAGTGTTGTGGGTTGTCACATGTTTCTCATCATCAGCTGTGTTTGTAAACGTGTGGTAATGGATGCCGCGTAATTGCCGATTGTTTAATTGACGTAGGGCAAGTCTCACTTCCAACCCTATGACGTCCTAATTCCTAATGGTGGTCAACACCTTACAATATCAGCTCAGTTGCTTACTGATCCTTAGAATAAAAGCCGTCATGAATATTTATGACAATTAATTGTTTGCTTTTCCAAATATGCTCACCCAAGGTTTAAATGAATATTGAGGTCGAGTACCTAATACAAATGTATGTATACGAAAACTCAGACCTAGCTTTGGATCCACTCAGGTTACCTATTGAATGCTCGTTATCAAAGGTTTGGTGTGCGCTCCACTTTATTTGACCGATAACAGAAATTCGGAATCTAATTTCGACCTAAAAATAAAATGGCGAATGAAATGAAGGTGTGTAAATACAGGATGCTCGGTAATTCGACCTATTTTTTGAAAGAGGTAATTTCCCGCCAACTAGGGGTCGAAAATTAATGGTTTCCGAGTTACGGAGGTTTTTAGATTATTGTTCACATTTTCAGACTGGTCACCAAAAACAAATAATTTAAAAATAACTACTTCTCTCTCGACACTAATTTGTGTCGTATTTTTCTGACTTATGTTAAACGAGTGCTCATTTATAAAAAAATACATGCCCTAAATTACCATAATTTCAGAAATAAAAGGTCTTGAGTGCATGGATACGTTCTTTGTTTTATAATTTTTGAAATTAGACGAGTTTTACATAATAAAAATGTGTGTTGGTGGAGCTTAATTTGTTGGAAATAACCTCTAGTATAACCCCTTTCAAGGAATAGGTCGAATTACCGAGCACACTGTATATACTTAATGCATTTTTAGCGAGTTTCTGTATGACGTCATTGTGTATGATAGGCCTTTTTCCGAGGTGTGGTGGTACTGGTTAAAGGCTCCCGCAAACAGGCGCGACGCGATTCTGGTAGAACTATTTCCATGAAGTTTGCGAGTTTACTCTAGTAGAAATTGTTCTACTAGAGTTGCGTCGGCTTTCGTCTCTGCCTGCGGGAGCCTTAATGCATGTATTCATATGCACATATTCTCAGTAGTTTCGCAAGCTTGCAACTAATACATCAAATTCTACCTCTGTATGTTTACTTACCTAAATACCACCTCGTACCTTACACGATCTTCACCACCCTACGTACCACGGGTAGTGAAGGTCGATAACAAGTTTGATAAATAGCATACTGCAAACACAACATCTACAGATAGTCTAGTAGTAGTATCTTGTTCTATTGTAGCACTGTTGTTGCTTAATGTTTTGGCTGTAAGGATGTTTTAAAATGTGTACTACTTGATTTTAGATTTAAAGTTCTATCGGCCTTAGCTTAACTCTCAGGCTGCTTCAGAGAATTTCCTTTCTCTATTCTGCAGAATTTCATCTTTAGTCTTGTATGGGCCAAATAGCATCCATAATAGATTGATGTGTGTTCCTCACGTTGTTAACTCGTGACGTGACGTGGATCCTGTCGCCATTCCAGGAACGTACGAGTATTCCAAACGTTTGCATCTTTAACGAATAGGATTCCCACGAGGTCATAACAGGTGCACTCTTGAACTCGAAATTGCTGTGCTTGCTTTTTTCATTGATACAGGTACTTACTTTGTAGTTTGTCAAAAGTTTTGTCAAGATATACCTACCAACTTTGTTTGTTCAACAAAACCTCCAAACGGCGGTTCGGCGGCGTGACCCAAGGGCTGGCTTTAACCTTGGTCAGAGTGGCTATGCCGCCAGTCTCTTGGGTACATTACCAGTTGACAGCGATTTGGAGGAATTTTTCGCACTATATTTTAGTTTAGGTATGATATTATATTTTAATTTTAATAATCTGTTAGTATGAATAAATTATGGTACCCTACTTTGCAGTTTAATATATTTTGTTAAGATATTTACCCTTAAACGTCCACCGACGACTACTTAGGGCCAATTTCACCAATGACACTGAACGCGATCAGCACATAAACCATAAACGTTTAAAAGCTGTCAGTGTCATTATTTTCTTTTCTTCTTTTTTACACTCACAGCTCTTGAACTCGCTTTAGATGTGCTGATCGCGTTCAGTTTCATAGGTGAAATTCGCCCTTAGAACATGGATCCATTATCCAGCAGTGGAATTTGATGAGTGGGTTAAGGAATACCTCAGATTCATAAAGGATACATCGCGCTGGCAAAAATACATTGTATTCACGATGATTAAAGTCGAATGTATTGATCTTCGATACCATTGATATTTTCCACCCTTTTTGTCTGACAATGGGTTGTTATCTACGAATGCAGTTAGTTATTCGATATTGTTCTGGTGTCAGAATGGCTCTATATTCCGCTTACCATATGACCGTAGGTAATGTAATTTAATATGGAATGATAAGCTCTTCATAAGTGAGAACTTATAATCGTATATTAATCATCACACGATAGTATTGTTGCCTTGTTGGCTAGTTCCATAAACAACAATGTTGTTCTCTTTCTCTACATCTGGGTATCTACAGGAATTGAAATCTTTGGTTACTGAATGTTTTATTTCAATAGGCATTTCAATTCAAAAGTCAACTATGCGTTTCTGATTATCGTGATAAAATTCCATCACCATACAAAAGCAATCCATATTAACCGTTCTACAGACCTAAATATTTGCTAACCTCTAAGTGATGGTATTACCCACTCTCGTTTTCTCCCACGGTCACTCATGGCTGGCCACCCCGCACTGCCAACCACGTAACCACAACCACGTGAATATGTTAACCAAGCGAGCGATGCGAACTTCCACTATCCGATGGCTCCCCTGACAGGCGCGATGCGACTCTAGCTAGTAGAACAATTCCCATGAATTTTACATAGAAATTTATTCTATTAGGGTCGCATTGCGCCTGTCTGCGGGAGCCTTTTCAGAACACGGAAGGTATCCGCTCTAGTTGAAAGTGATATTTTATGGCATTATTAAACTTTTCTTGATGTCCATTTTGCATATCGTTAATTGCATTATGACACGAATTTTTATACAGAAATGATCTTGTTTATCATTTTTATTGAGTAACTTTTCAGACACGTTCTAACAAAGGAATGTTGTGATTTTTTTGCATATTTGAAATGCTCCGAATATTCCGGTAGTTCTCTGCATCCGGTAAGACTGGAAGCCAACCCCAACATAGTTGGGAAAAGGCTTGATTGGCTTTCGCGTTTTGACATTTTCCTTTATTAGTTATACATAACAAAAATCAGCCTATAATGTAGTATAGGAGCTTGTGGCTAAACAATAACTGCCGCACGGGTCGATTGTTAAGGTAAGCTACGCTTGCCGCGGTTGGTCCGTGGATGGGTGACCATCTTTTCATACCAAGATTCCTCTGTGCCTCGGAAAGCACGTTAAGCCGTTGGTCCCGGCTGTCATTTGTAGATCTTTGACAGTTGTTACGGGTCGTCAGAAGCCCCAAAAGTCTGACAACCAATCTTACCAAGGGTACCATCGGTGTTACCCAGTAACTGGGTTGTGGAGGTCAGATAGGCAGTCGGTCCATGTAAAATACTGGTATTCAGCTGCATCCGGTTAGACTGGAAGCCGACCCCAACATAGTTGGGAAAAGGCTAGGCAGATGATGATGAATCAGCCTATAATGTTCACACAGGGCTCCTCTTTATAAGAGGGAGTGGGCCGTAATCCACCACGCGGGCCCAGTGCGAGTTGGTGAATTACGGATTATTAGTTATGCTCTCTCATATTTTGTGGTTTTAAATATGAAAGTTAGCAATTTTGTAACAGTTTTGTTTCAACATTATGTTCTGAGATAAAGCTTGCCAATGGTTTCACCTCGAGGTTTAGTTGTGAATTGTTATATTTCTTTTGGTAACTAACAAGAGTTCCACGTGCGAAGGTCAGGTTTTTCGCGGACACGGGCCGGTCGTTGACCCCGCGACCGTAGTGACTAGTGATGTGATTAATATGCATGAAACAACTCACGCTTGAGGACCTGACAGTATGAGACTGTTCAAAAAATTCAAACCTGGAATGCCATTACCTATGAGGGATAGTATTACAAATATTATCATCATAAATACCTCTGGTATCATAGATCTATTCGTTGCATAGATTTTGACAATGTAATCTCGTAATTGGACATTTTAATAATTTGTGATTTTCGGTATAATACCTATTGTATACCTATATTTCTCAATATTTCTTATAGGATAAATTTATGATCCTAGATACATTTATGAAAGTGTAATATCCCCCTTAGTGACTAGAAACATGCAACTCGTCAGTCTTTCTTTGGCAGTGTCTACGTCATTTTCTACGAAAACCATGCTTGAAATTGTAGAAAGTAAAAATGTTTAGTAATGTTATATAAAGAATTTCTAATAGAACTGTCCACGCACCTTTATACGATCTAAATTCTAATGCTTTTGTATGTCTTCGGTCATCGGACGTTCTAATTGCATTCAACGAAGTATTTACTAATTTATTGGTTGCTTTGAAGATAAATAAAAATAAATAATAAATATATTTCATAAAAAAGGAGATTGTAGTACATGAAGTTTACATAGTTAGGTACGTATACATATAAGTTTGTACCATGTCAAACACAATCTGGTGGGTGAAGTTCTGCTATCCTAGCTAGGTTATAGAATAACCTGTATTAAGGCATAGCAGTCCCTGTCCCTTACAAAAAGATACAATAAACTAGTACAACTATATATTTTTTATTTTATAATACTACAACAAAGTTTAAATAATTGAATATGTGCGTGTGTGTGTGTGTGTTCGTGTGTGAATGATTGTATTGTGTTGGTGGTGTGTATATGTCTGTGTGTGTGACAGAGTGAAAGAGAGTGTGTGTTTGTTTTTATTGAAGTCGTGTGAGGTAATATTTGATCTGTCACTGTCACTTACTGAGATAATTTTCGGTTTCATCATAGCTTTTATTCTGAAGAAATGAACGTAGAATCTTTTTACACTTAAAGTTAGAAAAAACGAAAAAAAAAAGAAATACGATGAGAAGGATGGAGGATGGATGGAGGGTGGGATGGGGAGGATGAAAATAAGTTTTCATCATAGTCTGTCCTGTTCTGTATAAACAACACCATCAGGGGGTTCTTGGCGGGAAAGTGAAGTGTCAAGTTTAGCAGTTTTGTTTTATTTTCTAAAATTTGTTTAGCCGAATATTATTAACCAGTAAGTGTTCGTGAACGTGCATTAGTGTAGGCAAATGAAACAAAACCTTCAAGTTCTCTCAGGAAGTCCGCGTGAGGTTTCAGTAAAGTGCCACATCTTTACTGAAACTCAAGGGGAGCGGGCGGGCGGGGATATCATCTATCATGCATTGTATATAATTTATTTCATCATTATTAAACAAAGTTTGTAACTAAATAAAGACTTGGCTAAAAGGTCCCAGCAACCAGGCCATTAAAATATTCTATAAAAAAAATAAAAACAACAATAACATGACGCTACGTGTATTCCCCGAAAGGCTAAGCAGATTTGCATTAGTACAGTGTAGTGTCTGTAGTACCTACACCCTTCAGTTCAATAAAGTTCCATGTGATAAACCTATTGCCAGTATAATCCTGTTGCCTTTAACCAGCGGTGTAATTGCGTACACACTATCAGTAGCAATGGGTTTCATTTGACAGTTCAACATTATTCATTGCGTTATTTAAGTTGTTGAGCAGACAAATTTTTCGAACGTATGAAGCAATGGATATTCATACTTCAAAATCATTCAGATTTTGATTGATATTGGTTACGCGATTAGGGTGCACCATAAGGAGGTCTGCTCGGCTTGGGCGGAGCACCGCCGTGTCCTCACGGAGGCGATCGGCGACGGCGATCACTCGCGTCCGGCCCTGGTTCGGAGCGAGAGTGCATGAAGCAGTAATGCTCGCGAAAGAGTAGGCGGAACGCGTGAGGGAGAGGCAAGGTTCGCGCCCTCGCGCCCCTAGTCGCCGCTGAAGCCCTCCCGTGCGTCGGGAGTCGCAGGCCGATTCCAGGCCACCGTAGGCGCGGGCTTGCGGACGGTGAGCGATGGGTAGCTCGCCGTCCGATTAGGACCAGGCCCTGGTCGACGGCGAGTTGTGTTCCACGCGCGGCTCACAGAGATGTCAGCACCAACTGACGGGGTCCGTTAGGGCCATGCCTGCCAGGGTTGCGAGTTTGTCAGAAAGGGATATCGTGGCCCTGGCAGACAGGCAATGGAAGGAACACGGGTGGGTTTTAGTTAGTAAAAGTCTGACACTTTTAGTCAGAAAAAAAAGGGTGCGCCATAAGGAAATCTGCATAAGGAAGGCTGCTTCTTAAGAATAATTCGTCATAAAAAATCCCAATAGCACTGCCAGACAATTTTTTTTTTGGTTGGGAAATTATCTATCAGATAACTTCTCCCGCTCTAGGCGGAGCGGGAGAAGACTTTTACTGACTAAAACCCACCCGTGTTCCTTATGTTGCCTGTGTGCCAGCGCCACGGTATCCCTTTCGGACAAACCCACAACCCTGGCAGACCCGGCGGATTGAACCCTTCAGTTAAGGGTTATTTTCTGCTGAGCGTTTCAGTTTTCTTTTCAAATGTCTTTTCAGTTGGGAGTAGGACACACGCTTATAGGCACGATTATAATTATTGATTGGAATGTTGTAAACATTAAAAGTTAAGAACATTTAGAGAAAGTTCGATTGTTAAAAGATGTGTCAGATAGTACCTACCTACTCGAACTTTATGATGCTTTTCATTAAACGCTTCTATTGTCTCTAAGCGAAACAAATGGGAAATTGCGTTTCTAATGCATGGAAACAGGGACGTGGTAAACTTTTGTATCGGAATAAAATAATGTGGTTCTAGTATCGATTTGAATACTAATTGCCTTTTTAGAAACTTCTTTTAATTTGTAAAACAATGTATAGGAAGGAATCGAGTAATTTTCTTGGCATTTTCTGCAGCCCTTGTGATAGATTTTCTGTAACTCTAGATTTCTAATTACCCGCTATTGACGCATCCTAATTGCGTAACACAGTTTGAATCACAATCCATAGGTTTTATACATTTGTCTGCTCAACAACGTAAATAACTCAATGAACGTGACTGAACTGTCAAAATGAAAGAAAATGGTCATTATGAGTGTTTCGCAATATCCCGCCGATCATCTTGCAGTCAAATCCTAGCAGAGAAGACCTTTAAGTAGTTTAAATCCTTTCGATTAGTTCACATTACGGTATGGCCCTCACAGCCTTTCAGAAGGCTATTCGCAATACCAGTCAAAGCAAAGTTATTCGTTTTGGGCATGGGAACCGGGCATTATAGCGTAAACTAGCTGATGAAATTAATTACCCAAGATTGTAGGTATTACTATTTACCGCCCTAACTTGTTGTGAACCTTAAAAAACAGTAATGTCAACTTTATAGCTATATTTTCTAGGTCAATAAACTATGATAAACATTTAGATCCAGTTTTAGAACCTTGCATAGCAATTTATGTTAATTATGTGAGCGTGCCAAGAAATCGATAATAGGTACCTACAATCTATATATAACATTACGATTGTATGTTCATATAACTAATCCAGTAAAGGGCTTAGGTACCGATTCCCGATACGTAATATTAAGGCAACCACGCGGGCATTTTGTAGGTTTCTGATTCTATAAACGTCAATAAATACTAGTGAGTTTTCCTCGTTGCATTCATCCTACTAAAAGTATTTACATAGGTATATACCTAGATACTTTTTGTGAGACTTCACTGTTATTGTCATGGATTTCCCCCCACAATAACCATTGCCTCTACCAGGCTCTGACAACAAGCATGCATGATCAATAAAATAGATAGATTGTCAATTGTTTTTTTACTAATCAAAAATGTACTTAGGTAGTCAAAATGCTTCCTGTTTTTGTTTACCTACTTGAATACCCAGACAGTTAGTTATTTATGTACCAGTACCTTTCTTGATAAGTAAAATAAAAGTTAAATCGAGTAAAGACGACACAAATTTATACTTACCTATCAAGTTTAGGTGACATGAGGAAATTGTATTCAAAATGCTTTGTGTTCTCTAAAATTAGGTAGGTACCTATTTTCCTTCCCTTTTTTTTTTTTTTTTTGGGTGGGAAATTATCAAATAACTTCTCCCGCTCTGGGTGGAGTGGGAGGGAGTGTCACAGACTTTTACTGACTAAAACCCACCGTGTTCCTTCAGATGCCTGTGTGCCAGGGCCACGATAGCCTATTTTCCTTCCCTAAGACATGATTAATTAAAAGAGGCGACCTATCATGGAGATTTAACATAAAAAATTAAATTATAATATAGACTGACCAGACTTTAAAATCAGCTACCTAAAGTAAGTACCTAGTAAAATTACCAAAATTGTACCCTCTATCTTTTCACACACCTAATTTTGCTCACTTGCAAACTTGGCGACAAGTCATTTGGCATTCAGTGCCATCTGTTGGCAAGATACGAAAGCATCGTGAATGTAGAGTGGGTAATAAATACTGATACTTTATTAAAATTTCACGATGTTATACAGCTTATTCTGACTATATTATACATTACCCCCTATTTTATTACCATTACTTTTCTTTTTTTAGTACTAGACCAACTTTGATGCCTCATAACTTGAAGATTGGCTAGGCGGCAGGCATTGTAGTTCTCTATGATTTGTATAGATGGCGTTACTTTCAGGCCTTGCTGTTTCTAAACTTCAATAAAAAAAAAATATAGGTACTTAACTTTAATATTTATTGTTAATTTAATAATATTACTATGCCCAATAGACCCATTTCCAACGTTAACTCGTCAGTATACCTGCCTAGCACCATTCAGAATACTTGGCCATTTTGGTAATCAGTAGCCCTATTGGCTTTTAACACGGAACAGATAAATAAGGTGCTTTTAACGAAAGTGTGATATTTCTTCGGCTTGACCTTGGCTAGTGGAGGTGGTGCGACGGTTGCACCCCACGCCGTCGTTCCGGCTGGTGCGTCCGTGCGTCCGTCGCGCTCCGCCACACGCCTCGCGCCGCTGACCCTTGCCTCGTCACAGGGGAGGTGCCCCAGGAAAGTGCCCTAAACTCATTATCATACAACCTCCGGGGCTAACATCCGGGAGGAAACCAGCTACAAGGATCTCTAGTTCGTTAATTGATGAAATTGTAGGGTGGTTACCCATCAATTCATTTAGAAATGGCGTGGACTAGGTATTTCTAAATTGATTCAATTTCGTTGGTGAGTTACAGGCAAATGTTATTAGACGATTCGGTGCCAATTGTTTGTAATTGCATAGGTGGGAGGATTGTTTACACGGCGTGCGAACGAGCACCTCTCAATGGCTCTGCTACCTGCAGGGGGGGGGAGCGGTGACCTGCCAGTCGTCCCCCCGCGCCGCGGAGGCGCCGCCGACCGGCGCACGCGCATAAAGCCGTGCCAGTTGCTCGCCGCGCAGCCTCCAGCTTGTTTACGTCTATTATAATATGTGACGTTTACCCCTTTACTTATTACCGAAATTCGATGTTTTTGTGGTGCATGTGATACCCCTGTGAACCTTTTTCGACAAGTGAGGCTGGTTGAAAACGTAACTGTTGTGTGACCAATGTTCCCATTCTGAAGGCATTGTGGGCTGTGGCATTGTACGCTTTAGCCAGTCAGTTATTTAGCATTTGGACAAAAGTTGCACAGCTGGTTCCTGTGATAACATGGCATGGTAGACATTGTATCCTTTATTTTTTACGTCATGCCATCCTGACTTCCTGAGACTTAGCGTGTCTGTGGGAAATTCGTTGCTGATTTATTTACCGCTAGTATTGTAAATTGACAGTGCTGAAGGCAGATACATTTTATTTTTAGGGTTTTAATTTAAGGGGCCTGTCAGTTAGGTGGTTACTTAGGTTGCTGTTGTCAAAGTATATTTTTGGTAGATACTAAGTTTATATACTATAATAACATGAAACAGAGTTAATTGCATGATTTGATGCGTGTCTACGTCTATTGTTACCTGAAAATTGCAAAACTAACAATTATCAAACTCAAGTTACTGTTCAGGGATCGTTGCACCTCTGTACATGGCCATAATCAAGGCATTGTGATTGGTCCGCAGCACATGAAGCTTAGCGTGACCGTTGAACCATGACCGTAAATGCGAAAGACCTGACTCAACGTATAGAGATTAAAAATTAAATATTAATTAATAAAGTACTTGAAAGAAATACAGATTCACGATTTATTTACACAAATGTACGTTTGCAAACACATTTTAGTTTTTGCGAATAAACTTGAAGCATCGGCGATTATTTATTTGGAATACACAACGGCATCAGTTGAGATTGACACACTTTATCTGTTAGTTCAATAAGGCAAAGAAAATGAACTGCTATTATTGTAAATTTCTCATAACGCGAGGCGACGCGATTACGGTTACTAATCAGTATCATTGCCACGGGTCTGTATTGCCATTGTTGTTTGAAGACCGATCTGGTAACATAATAGTTACTCCGGCGCCGATCTAGATACCCAGATCTCGATGTAGAAAGCGTCGTGAGACTGACGACACTCTTTACGAACTCGCTTATTAAATGTTATATTTATTCCGCATCCTTCTTTGCCCCGATTACTCGATTTTCATTATCAAAACTTTTGAGTTCTCTGAAAAAGGTATTCATGGTTACATCACTTGCGTGCAACCGTGCAACACAAATAGGTTAAGACCTTAAGACGTCTTATTACCTGCTCAACTAATTAAGCATTACATGCTGGTAATTAAGTCGCTCAGTAATGCTCATCTTATCGTAACATGAAACAAATGAGGTCCCACGTCGTTTCGTTAACACACCTCGCAACTAGCGTTGACAATGGGATTCTGTTTGAAACGTTGAATGATGAAGTCTTGTTCTTAATCGTCGATTGTTCGCTCGATTGCATTCAGTCGATCTAATATGACGATAATGAAGTTACGCTAAGCTGCATTCAGTACTCCCAACTTCAAGGTACGAGCATGGTGATAAATACACACAATAAAGTAACTAATGGACCTTTATAGGATTTTCTCTTCTAAATACCAGTTTTCTCTGCTCATTTTCCGTACATACCTTCAGAGAAAATGTTATTTCCATCGTAAAGTTTCAAAACCTCGTGACAAAGGCATGCAAACTGGCGGAGTCAACGTTTTACGAGCTATGCGCTAATGTTCACTATGTGGTAATTATTCCTGCATGCTGCTAGTTTGCGAGCCTTTAGTTAGAACTCTCCGGGAGTTTTTGCCATAATTCATGAAAATATACGTTTATGCATCATTGCGTTGCTTTGAAATTAAATAATGGGCAAGTAGAATCGCATCATTAGAATTTCTGAAATGTTAAACAGATTATAAGGCAATTTAAATGCAGAACCGTACTAAGCTGTATTAAGATTGCAGCTTGTTTAGGTGGATTAGGTTTTACTAAATTAATATAATCGCGGAATCCGTTGTGCAACTGGTGACATCAAGTAAATTGGACGGGCAATTCAGTTTGCCGTTGTTTGCGGATATTACACCGGAATGGAAGACTAATCAAAGCGTCGTACTGAGTTACAAACCCGTTGTTATGTCGAATCTACTGCCTGTTATTGGATATGACTATAACAGATAGTTCAAAAACAGACACAGCTCTAATTCAACGTTGATTGCGAGTGAGTTCTCACTTTCCGTGTCTTTGGAAATATTAATGTAGTGGTCTAACAGCTTCACGCATTTGGGCCTATTCAATGTACAAGTTTTGTCTATGTTGCGTAAGTCATCGAAGATGGGCCTGTTTAGTGGGCAGAAGATTTTCACAAATTCTCGTTTTATTCGTAGGTGGTTGCTTAGTCAACGTCGGCGACGACGGTTTCAGTACTTCAAAAGTCTTACGATTTCCACGCGCGCTGATCGTAGATACAGCAGGCATTGTATGTCTGGGAGTAAGGCAGTGAAGGTGCAGTAGATTGGAGGGGCGGTGATAGTCAGATAACGATGGCAGCGATAACGCGGAGGCCGCGGAGAGCGCCGCAGTGCCGCGCGGTGCCGGCTCAGCGGCTCGGTCGCCACACTCCACTATTTTTTCAACACTTTTTGCGCGTCTGGCCACAAGGTTGGCGGTCGTGTTATTGTGACTTGTGTACACGTACATCGCTGTTGTCAGTGAAATTAGTTTTTATTACGCATTGAGTTGAATCAATTCTCATTATTTGAAACGTTGGTAGTGCACAGTGCTCGTCTTTTATTTTGAACTTTCCTATAAACATCCATTGGTTTTGTTTTCTTTTTGGGTGAACACAACAGTTACTTGAAAACAATGCCAGTCTTCCCTGAATTGAGACTGTAATTCAGGTTTAGTGGTGGTTATCGTAAAGATGAAGGAGTCAACTCCTAGGTGTGAGGATGTGGCTGACAAACTAGTGCGTCTGTTCGGATGGAGACAGACATACCCCGTGCAGAAACTACAGAGGAGTATACTGCCCCAGACCCAGAGTAATGAAACGGTAAGATTCATTTATAATGAACCAAATCATTATGCACATTTAATAAATCAAAACGGAATGCTCAGCAGTGGACTGCGATGGGCTGATGATGATGATGACGAACAAAAATACGGAAAATGCTAAAAATACGCTTCAGCATGATGCATGAATTTTATCACATTTTTTATACATTAAGCTAAGTACTTTCGTTACAGCTCTATCATTGAAGCCCTAAACCGATACCTGTTATTTTAGGCGCCAATATTTTGAATTTGTCACTTGATGAAAGATAACTAACTTTATCATTAGGTAGTTTGTAAGGAAAATTAATCAAACCAGGTTAACTAATCAACAACAGATTTCATAGACGATTTTCTGGTAAATATTAATGAACATTGTAATTATAAATCATGATAGACTGCGATAGTGATACCAAACCATATAACTAAGGAAAATGTTAAAATAAAACTGACTTTAATTTATCCTAGATGTTTCTGTTTTTCCTCTTGCCTCTTTATCGCAATATTTAGGAATGTACTTGAATTTCCTGATGTCCCCCCAAAGATACTAGCAATTAGCAAATTAATAATCTTCCTGCCTTTATCCGAAATTATTTGGTTGTGGTGCAGTTTGTCTTCTTTTTCTCTTCAGCCGCCATTTCAGTATTCACTAGATAGGGTTTTTGAATAGACGAAATGCAAGGAGTTTTTAGTACAGTTACGTACCTTTTGATGGATATGTTTGCCTCTTTATTTAAATCCTCAGCTTTTAGTATTGGTCTTTAATCAACTTTGTGATACTCACGGAAAAAAGGAAATTAATTACTACAGATTGCCCCACTTCTATTACATACCTAGAAACTTGTGCAACATGTGAAAGATCGCAGTAACAAGTTACCGATTAGTTCGGGAAAACCCACACCTTTCTGTACTATAACTCCTTACCACTTCCTATAATGTCGCCAGTCTCGTTGCGTACGCATGTCGATGTTAGTATTGTTGCCAATAACTTTCACGGAGCTCTTTTATGATCTGAAAGTGGAAAGTACTTCATTAAATCAACTCACTTATAAGTCGCAATTACGTTGCCGATGGTACCTCCCCGTATATTCACGCGATGCGGACGTTGAACCCTGCGTACGGAGTTACATTACTCAATAAACTTACTTCTATAGCCAATGTAGCCTTGTCAAGGAAAATACAATCTAGGTTGTGTAAGCGTATTTTGTGGAATACTACAATTTGTCGTTTGGTCATCGGATACCTATGTTGTAACGTATGTATGTCACGCTTGAACCAACGGGTAGAGAAAAGAACCTATCTAACATGACGTTGATTCGGAATCTAATGGAATTTGGAAGTGATGTAAAGCTATGGACTTTGACTTCTTTTAGATATGCTACGGCTATATACTTACACATTATCTTTCATCCACCCCATTAACATACCATGCCTCTTCATGACATCGTGAGACATTGTCATAGCATTGGCCCTGCTACTGCAGTAAAGCAAAACGTAAAATAATTAAGGTACCTACAACAGAAACTTGATTTTCGAGATGACCTCTCCAAGTACAGACACGCCAGCACGTCAAGCTACTATAATCTGTCAAATTTCTTTAATAGATTTTCAACTTTATCCCTACAGCATAAGGTTCAAGGTTTATTGGGAAAATTTGACAGTTTCGGGTAGCTTGATCTACTGGCGTCTGTACTACAGATTAACTCAGCAATTCGACTAATTGGACTACATCAATACAGTTGATTAATTGCCTGATCAACCTTGAACGTAATCAGTGACATTCCATCGGGCTAAGTTTTACGACTTGTGTGCTTAGGCTGTAGTGTCATCAGCTTGATAACACCTGTTGTACCGCACGTAGACAGCCGCTGGAATTTAATGAAAGACGAATAATAAAATTAAATATAAGCAATACAATATTTTGTACCATTAGGTGTACCTAAGTTCAGCTTTGGAGTCTTCATATTATTTAGATCATGATTTCGAAGAGCGGTTCTTCTAGAGCTATCTACTCCTTTGGGAACAGTGATGTTTTGCTGTGATACTACAAAGATATGATTTTTGGCTTGGATATTAAAAATCTTGGGCTTCCTGCTCGTGTGGTAGTCTCAGAGAACGTAGCAGTCCCTATTAAGAGCCTATACTACCTCAAATAGCTTAGCATGATCCTCCTTTATGTCGAAAATACTGCAGCTCAAATTTTGAAATAAATCTATGGTAAAGCTGAGGATTAATCTTAAGTACTTACTATGTTTGACGAAAACACGATTCCATAAAATTTTCTCTATAGAAAAAAATTCTAAAGTTACCTCCAAACCGAACAATAAACCGCTTGTATTAAAAAAAAATACTTCAAATTAGATAATGAAACTTTGCATAATAACTGAACTAACTATAAAGCAAGCCTTACGTTAAATTTTTTTTAATTACCATTATTTTCGCCGTATAAAAGAAATAAACTAAATTAACGGTGCCTTCGAGTCTTCTGCCTGCCGTGTCTCGCTTGCTCGCGTGACCGCCAGCAGTAGGTGCGAGCGAGATTAAGAGTGAGTTGGCGCTGTAGTAGTACGGAAATAGACTCTTAATGGAATTGTATAAAATAAAGAGCGAGGAGCCTTTTAAAACTTATAAGAGATCGACCAAAATTTTGTGTGGGAAATTATCAAATAACTTCTCCCGCTCTGGTCGGATATCTGCATAACAGCCCCTAGCTAACAGTTTGTTCCCACTCACACAGGGACACAGGCCTTCCTCTCGGTGAGAGAGACTTTATCGGCGGTTATCTGTCACAGTCTAAAAAAGGCTTCGATCTTTGACCCAGCATGCTGCTTAGGCTTTTGCTCGCGACAAGGTGTCTCGTATTGAAGTTAGATTAATGACCTTAAGGTTATTGAACACAGAATTTTATTCAAATCCGAAATCCGGATCTTGATGTCATACAAAGTAACGATCCGCCAAGAGGCAAATGATAAAAGTAGGCTTGTCTTAACAAAAAAATTGCCAAATCTGTAATAGTTTGTGGTAGCGGAAAAAATATTATGTTATTCTTGAACATATTTCTCAGAACTTGGTTGTTACCAAAATACGTTTAGAAAAAAAAAACTCGATACAAATTAACGGTTAACTAACCCTTTACTTTGAGTTTCAATCCAAAATATCTGTATTAAATATCAATGTAGGGTTGGTATTTAATTTATAACAAGAAAGTCATATTTGTATGCAGAACTTGGTTGGTTTTTAGGGTTCCGTACCCAAAGGGTAAAACGGGACACTATTACTAAGACTCCGCTGTTCGTCCGTCTGTTACCAGGCTGTATCTCATGAACCGTGATAGTTAGACAGTTGAAATTTTGACTGCAGATGATATATTTTTGTTGCCGCTATAACAGCCAAATACTAAAAAAACAGAATAAAATAAATATTTAAGGGGGCTCCCATACAACAAACGTGATTTTTTTTGCCGTTTTTAAGTATAGATAATGATACGGAACACTTCGTGCGCGAATCCGACTCGCACTTGGCCGTTTTTTTATTTTCGATTACTCAACTCATTTTTGAGTACCTAAAAGATAATTGCTTCATATTTTGCAATAAATTACAAGCGTTGTGTCATCGCGCTTCTCTTTCTTTTGTATGCAGTCTCACAGTGACCGCGGTTTAGCTGTTGTCAGCGTCTTAAGGAGGCACGCTTCCGATTTTACATATTTATGTTTTAAATCACAAGCTACTTCTATTTCGCAGACAAGTTTCATAAACATTGGTCCTTATACAAATATTGAATCATGATCGGGCTTGGCTTGTTTATGTTCGCTATGGATTTCTATGATAATTATGTATAAACATTAGCCAAGCCTTTTAAACTTGTTTGAACTGATAACAAAATATGAAAAAGGGGCGGTTTGAAGGTATTTTATAATCAATAGATTGTGTGTCAACTGCTATAATGTAACATACAAATTCGCAATTAAAACAAGGTCTTTTCGCGTAGCCCGGGGCAGTAAACAAACTAGATAAGGTAGGTATGTTGTCGTTATAATTACCACTCTCTTCGGTCATGAAATCATTAATAAATTGTGATTCAATTCCGTTTTTGGTGTTCCGTACGTAATCCGTACTACGCACGTAATCTTTCTGAAGATCATCACCAAAAAGGTCACTATAATTATGTCCTCCTAGGGTGTTTCCACTCACATCTGCCTTGTAAATACTTTTTGTTAGTCGCCTTTCATTCATCCTCTCAACATGACGGGCACGACCACACCATCAGCTTACTCTTTTAATTTTTTGTCACTACAGCTTCTTTTAAACCGCACCTATGCATCATTCACATCATTCCTCAGCTTATCATTCATAGTCACACCACACATGCGTCGTACGGTACGCATTTTCCCTGCATCTATTCTACATTCATGGTTTTTGCCACACCAACATAAAATTTTCGGTATCGTCTTTTTGTAGAGGCTCATGTATACATCTAGCAGTAGGTAACAGCTATGAACTTAGTATATTCCAAAATGCTTTGCTTCCCCCGAATCAAAATGCCAATTCAAAAGTTGCATTTTTGTAGCTACGGTGAGAATCTTTAAGTCATCGCTGTAAGGTGTATGCAGTAAGAATGCCTTAGGTCAAAAGATCATGCCGCGACTCCTGAATAAGTAGCGGCAGATTGATTGATAGGGAATAAGCTTGCAAGCTCTCAAATGATTTCCGCCATGACAGCAGACTCTTATTTAAAACTACGTAGATTTAGTTTTTTGAATATAAACAACCTTCGTCTCTTATTGATATCACATACACAACAAAAAACGATGTGTAACACCTGACATCTCACCTTGGTAATAAGCAACTGAGCAGCGACAGAAATGACCCTCTCTACTTACAATCTATATAGTACTTATTAATTCCATGAGCACACTAATCCCATACTATTATAAAGTACTTACTAATTCCATGCTATTAAAAAGTACTTACTTATTCCATGCTCATGCTGTCATTTCCTGTTACACATTTCTGTCGCTTTTCACGAAATCACTCCCACAGAACATCAAAAAGTAAAAACTATTGACATGGGATACGGTGGAAGAGCCCTCTGAACATGGATTTATTTGATAATATAGATTCGATTTACGCTTTATCATAAGTTGTGCATTATTCCTCCTTAAAAGCCTACTTAGGCTTAGTGCGCGTTTCAATATCTGTCTCATGGGACCTAATACCGCCATTGTATAGCCCATCAGCAAACTGGTAATCTAAACATGACTCGTGACCGTTAAGACACCTGGCAAAAGGGGTATAAAATAAAATATTATAAAGTATTTCGGGACATCGCCAAGCGGTTGGTCGACTCTTCACGCGACTAGAGGGCTGGCCTATTTTTAGCCTAAAGAATCAGCATTGCCATCCAATGTGGCCTTTTGGGCACTTTTCCTATTGACAGCGATGCGGACGAATTATTTGATGCCCAATGAGCACTTCCCTCTTTTTTTCATAATAAAATATATATTTTAGTGTTTAGCTTGTGTATTTTAATTAAGGTCTATAACTGAGTAAATAAAAATAGCTTAAACAATGGAGTTTAAAAAAAATAAAGTAAAGCGAAATGAATCTTAGTGAGCGTGACACGCTAATTATAACTAATCTAAAACCGTGCTGTTTTCTATTGTTTGTGATCAACCGGTTAATTGTGAGTACTTATGAAACAAATAAGATGGAGTATGCTGTCATTTGCATACGTAGTATCTTCTAGGTCACAAGACAGATATTATCACTAGCTGTTATGAAGCTAATTGCGGAGTTATAACAATTATTTTCTGTTAAAAACTATCTTTAGTTGTATCTCACGTTGCAGTTGGAAGTATTCAAGACAGGTTGATCGGAAAAGTGCACAAAAACTGTTGCATACCCCCACTATCACCAGTCTATCACTAGGTATGTGCAAAAAAATTGCTTAGTCTCGGCGTAGAGGTTGCGTAGGCTCGGCATGTAGATTGCTTAGTCTCGGCGTAGAGGTTGCATAGGCTCGGCATAGAGATTGCTTAGTCTCGGCTTAGAGGTTGCGTAGGTTCGGCAAAGAAGTTGCTTAGTCTCGGCGTAGAGGTTGCGTAGGCTTGGCATAGAGATCGCGTAGGCTTTCCTAGACGTCGCGTAGGGTTTCCTCGACGTCGCGTAGACTATTCGTCGAGGAATACATATAGTTCTTAATTTCATGTCGTTAAAATGACAGTCAGTAACATAATTATCCTTGTTCCATGTGGTGCCGGACGTAAAGAATAGCACCATCCTATTTCTTCCCGTGGGTGTCGTAAAAGGCGACTAAGGGACTTACTAGAAAATGGGCAGCAGCGTTCTCTACGCAATTTAACACCATACTGCGATCGCCAACCCACCTGCCAAGCGTGGCGATTATGAACCTCCCCCCTATCGGGGCAGATCTATGTCCAACAGTGGACGTCTTTCGGCTGGAATGATGATGATGAACATAATTATCATCAATTTCTTCAAAATAGTGACGAAGTTGTTTGTTTGTACTGTAATAAATGTTAACATCGTGACCAAATGCTGCAATGTCAGACTGAGGATAGCTGTATCTGCCAAGGTGGAGAAAGGTGTGGCCGTGATATTTTCTTCATATCAATCGCTGTGTCTGTGGTTGTCGGTCTTGTACGCTTTCTCCTATCTCTGGAAATACGGAGTGAATGTGAACGTGTTGTCATATAATATCACCACTTAACGGTTCTAGGTTTAGAACTATTGACATATTCTATGGGCATTTTGACTATAATTTTAGTCATTTGTATTAATTATCCTGTAATTTCCTGTATGAATACTGTATACTTTGATGTGAACATGTAACTATTTCTTATTTATCTCGTCATCATAATTGGAAATCTTATTTCATCTACTGTTGAGTATAGGATCCCTTTTGTGCCATGGCTCCCTGGTCTGTGCGATTCTCACCCAGGTCTTTATTTTCCAACTGGGTCAAATTGACCGTATTCTTAGATGCTATGAAATAACACCGTGGATGTCCTGTCTATGTGTTGCCGGGCTCAAATGTATCATAAAATGCTTGAAATAAACATGAACTTAGTCTTCAATGACTTCATTGAAGTTCGAAGTGAAATGCTACAATACCAGCAAACGTAACAAGATACTGATGACTTCGACTGGTATCATAAGTTTCTATCTTCACAGCATACCTTCTGAATTTCTGATAACCTAGTGTTACGCTGCCATTAACATCACCAAAATCTCAGGCAGTCACTCCTGAAAAGGTCCTATTTGAACTAGAGCCCTACGAACATGGAATTTAAAAGAAATTACAGTGAAAACCCATTATCTCTAGAAATCGTTTGGCGACTGCAAGTAAGTACATACAGCCTTAGAATGAATAACAACTTATGAAAGTGTAGATATATAGGTATTGCGGCCCTTCTGTTTAGTTATTTATTATAATCTTATAATCGTCTTACGAAACCTTTGAAAGATGATTCCGAGATTCTGAAAATTATGTGCCTGTCTATTATATTACGTAGTTTTATTTTTATGAAGGAAAATGCTTTACGAGAATAGGTTATGCATTATGATGCATCGGCCTATAATGTTCTCCTAGTGCTGGGACACAGGCCTCCTCTCATCGAGAGGGAGTGGGCTGTAATCCACCACGCGGGCCCAGTGCGGTGTTGGTAGATGTAGAAATGTTGCTAATTTTGGATTCAATAACCAAAAGGAAAATAGGTAGTTAGGTACTGTTCTGACGACCATTAAGGGATGGTCTGAATCAGTATTTCGGATACCTACTTTAGATTGAACAGTATCAACCCTACCCTAGACCCTAGGCCTGACTGCCTGACTCGTGTGTCAAGGCTGTTTTCAGGAACCCACCTGCAGTGTACTTATATGTGTATTTGAAGACCATCCATGCTTTATGAAGGAAGGAAGCAATTATTATTACTTAAATAAACGTTTACTACGATGTATATTTATGGAATATGTGTGGGTTGATATCGTAGTCATTACAGAACCGTTATTATTGGACACTCGTCCTGAACATGGAGCATTGCTCTAGAAGTCTAGTTAGTCAGACGAGACAAATACAATACCTATCGTCTAATCTAATTATGGACGCTAACTTGGATAAGGATACTCTCAAAGAACAGCATGAAGGAAATGTTTGTGAATGGCCCGTTTAGGAAGCGAGGTCGTAAATGGTTTCAGCCACATACCATATTTCAGCGTATAACCATTTCCATTGACTGCTGGATTTGTTTTATAAGTAGGTAGTCTGGACTTCTAACTAAAGGGAAACTCTTATAGCAATTTTTGGTCATAAGACTGAACTGTCTAGGATTAGATACGTAGCTTCAACTAAAAGTTTTGCTTGCTTCTGGAAAAAGTCTTCTCCCACCAGCAGTGAGAAAATTCAAAGAAAATCACGGAAAACTAATCACAGCTAGCCTCTACTAATTGTAACTGACTTATTTAATAACTGTCTCTGTATTGGAGAAGAAACTATGTCGATCTATCTGCGATTACTGAGGCAAACGTTCAATTTAAATGAAAGAATGGCTGCGTATAAAAAAAAAAACTACGTCACAAATTAAATCTTCATCGTAAGATAAGGCATGATCCGATAAATTTTATTGTGTATTATAAGGTGTGAAATTAAAAAGTGATACAATCTGACTAAGTCAAAACGGTTTGCTTAATGTTAAAAATATTTTAATCTCAATGTAAAAATGGTCCGTTAGGTAATCGCGTTGTACTTAAACTTTTTGTTATTGCAAACCGCAAACCTTGAAAATTATTAGAGGTTCAGTATTATATTATTTGCGGTCATTGTTGAAGATCTTTCTAATCGACAGACAGACAGACTTCAGTAGGAGGTTTGCCGCAGCGCCGCGCGTATGTCGTTTCTGTTTACGCGCTATATATCCACGATAATAGAAAATATTCTGTGATAAAACCCTGGAGTGTTCGTGATAATTACGTGTGTTTAAATCGATCTGTGATCTAATATTTTAGAATATTTCGTGATTTATGTGTATGTGAAAATAAGCTTGGGAAAATCAAACAACTGGATTGAATATGCGCGAATTGAAATGGCTAAGATTCTACTGTTTAATTTTCATGAAACGTGTTGTTTAAGCTAGACCCATTTATTATCTTGAAAAAGATAATGTAATGCCTCGTCAAATCAATTTTACAGTGATATGTAGGCAGGTAGTTTATGAAGCATGCGTTAAAAAAAACGTATTTGTTGGATAAGTTAAGTTCTAGCGAATAGAATGGATAAAGTTAATATTTCTCGTAGGCAATGACCTACTAGTATGTACTTACTGTACGTGTGCAAAATGTGCAAATCTTAAAGCATTCGAAACAAATCCTAATTAATAACGATTGTTTTTCACCTTGCTATGAAAATAAATAGGACATGCAAGCGATAGCCTAAAGACATGAGATTGTTTCAATTAAAACAATGTATTAGTAAGAAAGTGTTTCAGCATTGGTTTTCATAACTAACAAAAGACGGTCTAGCTAGACAGAACACGGCACAAAAGTAAATAGGTACTAAATACATACAGTAGGATGAATGCAACGCAGTAGGTATTTGCATAACAATTTTGCGAGTCGCCTTGGGGCATGTTTACGTAGGTACTATATGCCTAGATGACCACTCGACTCGACTCATGAAAACAGACACACTTGCGGACTTGACAGAGATTGATCGAAGGTGACCCACGCAAACTTACTCACAACTGTAGTTTAACTCATAAAAAACAACATTAAAATGTTTTAGGGGCACATTAATTACAGTTAATTACGGCAGTGAACTAGTGAAGGTATTTGTTTTTGTTAGCTGCTGATTATAAATTCATTTCGTGCTCCTGTTCATAAAACAAATAAAGAATCTTGTCTTAACTTTCATTGCGTGTTTATAGAGCGAAATTGAATTCACTTAATTGGCATTTAAATACGTAATTATATATTGCTAATGACACAGGTAAACACAGAACTCTTAATTTTCTATCTTAAGTGGCGTTTTCGAAAATTGAGAAAAATTACAGTGTTACCGATTAACATTCTCAGCATCTTTGCAATTAAAACAATGCTCATGTTCTTGATTTGATTGTTGAACAAAAACCACGTATTGACGCAACGTGGACCATTTAACATTCGGCACACACGTTACAGGCCATACAGGTCTGCATTTCCGTTGGCTTGTATCACGTTAGGGCATGGACAAATTAGTCAGCTTAGATAATACTTCATGAATAGTCATTATGGACGTTGTTGATAGGAACTGTGGGGCTTTAATGATAAGTTCGTACTGTACGTGTACAGAGCAGTTTTTCTTTCTATTCTGTATGTTTTTAAGCATGCGTGTTGTCATGCAATTATGTCGTATTCTGTCGACAAATATCGTTTTTCTCTAACGTCCGAGTTAGTCTTCCCCGAAGGTAAACGGATCGCGTGCGCGGGCGCCACTTCAGTTCAACACATTCTTGGAATACGGACGGTTGATCATGCGTGTTTCTGAAGGTTTCAACGTCATTCGTTGTTTTATAGTGGCCATGTTCACTAGCGTTTTTTTTAAAGTTAAAAACAGTTCTTTTCTTCAAACATAGAGTCGTGTAGATTTTTCATTAGCACCAAAAACATGTTCGGTCGAAATGGTTGACTCAAAGTTCACGTTTCCCTTTCAGGACAAAACATTAAACTGTTTTCTAGTTATTTTAGTAAATTAATTGGAATGACCTAGTGGTCATTCCAATCAGAAACATTTGTAACAATGCCAATGCAACTAGACTCATGTCATTTACAGTTCATTTTGTCTAGTTTTAGAATAAAAATAACCAGCTATTTTGCGTCAACATTCTTACTAATTCAGCACCATAGTAGGTGTTGTGCTCCAGATAAAATTGAGCTTTAAAGGCATAATGTTGAACAGCGTCTCTTATGGACGCGGGCGCAGCATCTGGTGTGGCGCGTGAGTGCTCTGTGTTTGGTCAGTGGAGCGCGAAGGTCAAGGCTTTACTCGCGCCACTGACCTACCCTGGCACTCCCAAACATCAAACGCTGGCTTTGACATCAACGATCCAGTTGTTTTTTCACTCAAACAAAGCGTCACGAAATTAGATCTTATAGTTCTGTTATTTGTAGTATCAAGAAATGTTCTCGTTTCACGGTTTCGATAACCGAAGTCAGTGAAATCGATTGGATTGGTGGTATTGTAATGGTAGAAATAAAGATGATGAGGTGACGAGTAGCGGGCCGCGGTGGCCGATGGCAGTGCGATGGGTGGTGGAATGGTGGATGGTGGGGCTTTGGAGCCCGTGCCTCCGCCGAGACTGAAGAAGTTGGCCCGGTTGGCCGCTTCCAAGCCACCAGAGCGAAAGTCTGTCACATGGGTATGTTTTTACACGTGGCGTCACATTTCTCAACAAATTATCTCAGATTTTACGAGCACAACGGCTCGGCAACGTTCCGTTAGTGGCTTAAAATAATAAGAGCAACTCATAGAGAAAATCGAATTAAATTTTAGACCAATGTCGTACCTATCACCTGAAAATATTGCGTATTCTCTAACAATCCTTGCCAGCCTGTTGAACAAAGCCTTTTCTTTCTTTTTTCAAAAGATAAAAATCATATCCTCGCCGGTCGAATTTTATTCCGAACGCCTTTTCAATAGATGTCCGCATAAAACCTTTGATATCATTCAACGCGAATCACGGTGACAGTTGAACAAAGGCGGACGAACAGACCGACAAAAGTTGAAGGTATACGTATGTGTACAAGTGCAAACTCAGTTGAATGGAGTGAGCGCGGTTTCTGCGAGGCGTGGGAACGTCTACCGTTCCTGCTTTATTATCTCGTTTTAAGAAAAACACACAAATTCGAGAAACTAACACAATGTGTATTTTCGCACATTATTACAGTTATTCCACTTAATTTTCGCAGCGAGATTTAATCCGTTAGGTGTCGCGTTACGAGGTTTAGTTTTAAAAGTGCAGTATGCACCGAGATGTTGATGTTTTTAAATTACTTGCCATTTTCTCAGGAGAAACTGTGGCGCTATGGATGCGCGTATTAATATTTTTATTGCAAGCTGAATAAATTAAATAACATCGTGTGAAATGATCTCTGCACCAGCAAGATGTTAAAACTAACAGGTTTATCCCTACTGTGTTGAATTAAAATTGTCGCATTGCCTGTGTAGACGCCAGCACATCAAGCTACTACAATCTGTCAAATTTCTTTAAAAGATTTTCAACTTTATCGTTAGAGCATAAGGTTCAAGGTTGATTGGGAAAATTTGACAGTTTCGGGTAGCTTGACCTGCTGGCGTCTGTACATGTTTATTCCAAAGTTTTAAGTTTTCACTTCTGTCGGCAGTTTGTCCCTTGCCTGCCTTTTTTTAAATTATGACAATTTCACCAATTCCCAATAATCGACCGAGGAAGACAATTACAGTATCTATAGTTGTTTTCTTATTCAAATTGTATTAATTGTAAATTCCTAACCCTAAAAGCTCCTTCAGACAGGCGCGGCGTGTCGCGTCTGTTTGCGCGAGCCTTAATAGACCATTAAAATAGCATCCATTCTAAAGGTATTTTCTCCATTTTCCAGGGTCCGGAGACATGGGTGGGTGTGCGAGCGCTGCGGGCCAGTTCAGGGGGTATTTTGGACTCCGACGACCGGGTCCGCGACGTGGCTGATGACCGGGAGACCCTCACTGCAGAGATCACCAGCCAGGCACCGCAGCCACGCGCCGCGCAGGCAGATGGCGCTAGTGGGTCATCAGCAGGCACCGCCTCCCCGGATATGTTTCGGGTAAGTTCAATATGAAACAGACAGGTGAACCAATTTAGAGTGCTACAAGGGTCTTATTGTGTCCTAATGACATTGTTGTGGCATTTTGTGAAATTGCCACAAAAATCTAATGACAATAATTATGCAAGATGGCGGCGTTAGTTCCGATTTTGGCCGCGCGCCAAAAGAACCTTGTAGCGTTGTATCTGTGAAATGAGGGGTGGCGCTCTTAGAGCATTTAACCTGTGGCGCTGCTCGACACCCAAATTAAAAGTAAAAAAAAAAACAAAAACGGCGATTATTCCATTCAAAACCTTACCATAATAAATGAAAAATAATCTTAAAACTTAAAAAAAAAAACATTTTAATTTTCGAACCCTTTTTTTTTGTTGGGTGTTGTCACTGTGTTTGTGGCATAGAATGAATGCTCGTTCAGACTGGCGCGACAGGCAGCGCCATGGCAGCGCGACACTTTCCATTAAGTTTTCATAGAAATTGTGCTAGGTACTAGTGTCGCGTCTCACTGTCGCGTCGCGCCTGTCTGCGGGAGCCTTGAAGGGAAATAAACCTATTAAGTAGGTAAATAACAAGTCATAATTAAAATGAATTAACAAGTCGTCAATTTAATATTATGTAGTTTATAATAAAGATGTAGGAAGATAAGCATTTTTTTTAAAACAACTTTGGTATTATTTTATTATTATACCCGCACGCCAAGAACAATATACTTACTGTTCGTAACATACATCAGTAGATACAAGAAAAACATTTATAAAATTCCTAAGAAGCTTTGCAAACTATCTTAAATCAGTTAGCTATTTTATTTCATACAAATAGAAAAAGTTAAGTTATTGTAAAGAAATTAAAATTAGACCTGGGAGAATCTTGGCTGAATGCGCGCGAATAACCATGCACAAAAATCGCGTTCGTGAAAAAAAATATCAGGAAAAGAAAGCGCGCGGGATCCATTGAGAGTTTAAAGATCCTGTCGAAACTTGCTGTGCTGTATTTATTTGAAGTGTGCAAATAAAATCATTTCGTGACATGTCGATCACAAGAAAAGAGTCTCGGTTATCTTTTAACTGCAATCTCAATATGGGCTTGTGTTTCTCTCAATGTCTTTGTGCTCAACAACCTACTAAGGTGAGTTAAAAATACATATTTGTTGTTTTAAATAAAAACCAATGCCAACCACACTGCAAAATGCCTGTTCAGCTTATTAAAGAAAAATGAAAGGATTACTTATTTGATGGCTGGTAATATACCCACTTATCCTGTTAAAAAAAAATACTAGTAGGAATGTGCGTGTTTCATAATGTCGTATTTAATGTAAGTAGTCTAATTAAGTATATTACTTATCGTTTTTTTTTTTTTTTTTTTTTTTTTCCTTCTGGCTTCGCACGGTTTGTGCATTTAGCCAATGTCACGTTTTAGTTTTATAAAAAGGTAGGGAAACAAAATTAATATAAATATAAATTTTAACGGGATTTAGGATATACGGGATAGGATCAGTATTACGTTAATTACACTATAAAAAAATAAAAAATAAATTACAACTTAATATTATTTAGAGTAATGAATGAAACTATACATTTATAAACAAGAGAGCTATTTGTACAAAGTAAAGAAAGTATTGAGGTAGGAAAAGGAGTATGGAGGGATAAGAGGTTACTAAGAAAGGAAGAACGGTCATATAAGGGACAGGAGAAAAAAATGTGATCTAAGTCGCCTACATCTGTGCCACACAAGCATATGGGATCGTCGATGATATGAAGTTTGGCAAGATGAGCTGGAGAACAAACATGACCCAGTCTCATCCGTATTAGAATGGAGGTCTCCATCTTGCCAAACTTGGCCCTGCCAAACCACGGTTTTTCTGGAACGTCGGGTTGAATATACGAAAAATAACGTCCCTTCGATTTACTTCCGATATCCCAAGCCACCTTCCAGGTTTCCCGAAGAAAAGTCTTTGGTAACGATACGAGGTCATAACTAAAATTTGTATAAGGAACTAAGTCCCCACACTGCACCGCATCACCGGCAAGTTTATCAGCCGCTTCATTGCCATGGATTCCAGCATGGGCCGGAATCCATACAAATTGTAGTGTATTACCCTCAGAAATGGTCCTGAACGCAAATTCTCTTATTAAATAAATGATAGGTAACTGCGATTTGTGTTCGAAAGCGGATTTATTGATGGCTAGAAGAGCACTTTGAGAATCAGTAAAAATTATAGATTTTTTGAGCTTTAAAATACGGATATATTCTAAGGCTTTAAAAATGCCGAAACATTCCCCGGTAAAAACAGAAGTCTCCGGAGGCAGTTTTATTTTTTGTTCGATGTTGTATTGAGAATGGTAAGTACCTATTCCAACACAACCCGTCGGAGAAGGCTTGGCAGCATCCGTATAAATATGGTGGTACTCTACGTGTTCAGCCAGAAAATGATTAAAACTTAAATGGCAATCGGGATCTGATTTACTTACACAGTTATATTTTATAATGGGACTGAATTGTAAACTCTCATAACTATTGCTAAATATGGGAAGTTTATTGGAACGGTGAATAGGAGAAGAAAGTGAAAGGAATTTTTTATAACTTACAACTAAACAAGGATCACGTCTATGGGACCAGTAATCTGATGATTCAATCTGCAACACTAATGTGTCCAGTTTAGGAATGAGAGGATGAGTTGAGAATTGAAGAATCCGGAACAAATATTTGTCAGATAGGAATTGTCTTCTAAGATATAAAGGAGCATCCCCGCATTCAACTTGGAGTGCATTAATGGGACTAGACTTCATTGCACCTGAAATAATGCGTAATGCTTTAGACTGGATGCGATCCAATTTTTTAAAAGCCATGACATTACCTGGCTCTAGAACGAACAATCCATAATCCAGAGTGCTTCTGATGATTGCGTTGTAAATGAGTTTCAAAGAAAAGGGATGTGCACCCCACCACACCCCAGAGAGGCATCTAAGCATGTTTAGGTGTTTTTCACATTTGTTAACAATATATTCACAATGAGGGACACTACTTAATTTACAGTCAAGTATTATACCTAGATATCTGAATTTATCTTTAAATGGGATAGGTATTTCCTTATAATGGAGATTTACTATGGGAATATTTCTCTTCCGGGTGAATAAAACAGCCGCGCTTTTAGACGTGGATAAATCCAAACCGTTTAGATGTAACCATGACGCCAAAATAGATAAAGCAGAATTGATGGCAGAGCTAGCTTGCTCAACAGATGGACTTGAAGAATATAATAATAAATCATCGGCATATTGAAGAACCTTAACATGACTAGTTAAGGATAACTCTAAATCATAAGTGTAGATATTGTATAGAAGGGGACTGAGCACAGAACCCTGTGGGAGACCCCTCCATACAAGATGAGATACCTCATGGTCTCCTATTAACATGTTAACAGAGCGTTCAGTCAAGATATTAATAATGAAATTTAACAAATTCAATGGAACTTGTAAGGCTTCTAATTTATTTTGTAAAACCGATAATACAACATTATCATAAGCTGCATTAATATCAAGGAAAACTGCAACGGTGGATTGGTTATTAGAGAAGGATAACCGAATATCGTATGTTAATATGCTTAAACAGTCAGTTGTACTTTTACCTTTTCTGAAGCCATATTGTGATTCTGCCAAGAGACCCTTACTTTCAACATACCATTCTAGGCGATTTTTAATTAAGTGTTCCGCTAATTTCATCATAATTGAAGACAAAACTATAGGACGGTATGAAGAAGCATCAGAAGGAGGTTTGTTTGGTTTAAGGAATGGCAACACCATTTGACGTTTCCATTCAACAGGGATGTTTCCTGTATAAAAAATAGAATTAATAAGTTCTAAATAATAACTGAGGACTTCATCATTTAAATTAGCAAAAAAGGAATACGGGATGCCATCAATGCCTGGTGCAGAATCATTAGTTTTATGGATAACAACCTTTAATTCAGTGAGAGTGAATGCAAGATCTAGCGTCGTATGAGTGTCTCGGATATTGGAAACGAGAGACAGGTTATGGTTAGTACAAATAGCCTTAGCCTCAGGAACCCAAGGCGGAGCTAATATATCAAAAAAATCACTGGCTAAAGAATCAGGAATAGGAGAAGGGTTGTTATATATGGACCTAAATCTACGAATGTTGCGCCAAACAATCGTAGGGTGAGTATTCGGTGAAATTGATAAGCAAAAGTTACGCCAAGATTCAAATTTTTTCTTTTTAAAAAGTTTATAAGTTTCATTATTTAACTTAGTAATGATATCAAAATTCGTATCAGACATATCAGCGTTATAATTATATTCAGCCTCTTTACGTTTTTTAATCAATTCAGTGCACTCAGAGTCCCACCACGGAGGCGAGGGAATTGTACTAATATTGTTATTTTTTACAGGAAAAACTTCATCAGCCGCTGCAATTAATATGTGTGCTAAAGCTTCAGCACAACTATTTTCATTGCCACCAGAAATTACGGGCAAGGAGCTAAGCTTACTGTCAACAATGTTCCTAAATTTGCCCCAGTCAGTATTATTTCTATTAGGCAGTTTATATTTTAAGTTTGATTTCCTTAATTGTGCATTTGGTTTGGGAAGAGGATAAGAAATAACTATTGGAAAATGGTCACTACCATAAGTAGAGGTTAAAGTATGCCAAGTTAATGAAGAGGCTAAGTTTGGAGAACAGATAGAAAGGTCAATTGCGCTTTGGTTCTGATTAGGATCTGAACGACGAGTGGCAGCTCCAGAATTTAAAATACATAAGTTGTGTAAGTCTATTATATCTATTAACTCATCACCATAACAGTTCGAAGTTGAACAACCCCATGATTGGTGATGGCAATTAAAATCCCCCAGTATTAATAATGGCTTTGGAAGAAAAGAAACGAGATTATTCATCTCTTGAAGAACAGAAAAAGAAGGGTGAGGAATGTAAATAGAAACAAGACAAGTATGATGCACTTTAATAGCTACAATTGAAATTTCCTCACTATGAAGAGGTAATGTAATGGTAGAAAAAGGGATAGAATTCTTGATAAGTATAGCTACTCCACCATACCCATCAGATCTATCCTCTCTAATGGTTAAATAACCATTCATTTTAAAAATATGATTAGGTTTGAGCCAAGTCTCTGCTAAAGCAAAGGCAAATGGCTCATATTTGTTTAAAAGATGTATAACATCACTCTTTTTGTTTACTAGACTGCGGCAGTTCCACTGGATTATTTTGGATGTGTTGTCCATTAAGGATGGATTGTGATACATTGAAAGATGGGGCAACGTTGGACGGTGAAATGTTGAACTGAGACAGAAGATTGTGTAATGCAGAAAGAAAATCGTTTATGGAAAAACTGGCATCAATTTGTCCATTGTTATGATTAGAAAAAGCACAACCATTTGCTGGTTGAGGAATGTCGTAATCTTTAATAATGGCGTTGTGAGCCTCTTTATTATATCCTTGTACAGATTTGGGAGGTGAGCGTGGTTTAAGGAAGACAGTTTTTTTATAGCTACTTGAAACAGGCATTCTATTAGAAGAAGGGAAAGATGGAGTATCTGCAAAGTTTTTGGAAGGAGAAGACAAAAGTGTATCGGCATACGATTTAGTAACTGGGGGATACATTTTTGCCGCTTCAGCATAAGATACTGAACTTTGTGCCATGTATGTTTTAATTAATTTTTGTCTAGACATTTCTGGGCAAGATTTATTAGTAGCATAGTGAAAACCAGAGCAAAGGCAGCAAGATGCACTTTCTTGTTCTCTTTCACAACTGTCCCCAGTATGGCCTTGGCCACATTTATAACAACGAGGTTTGGACCTGCACTGAATTTTTGTGTGACCAAAACGACAGCAATTGAAACACTGTACAGTAGGGAAAATATATAAATCTACAGGTAATGCATTATAGCACATAAAAATTCTTTTAGGCAGAATCTGTCCATCAAAAGTAATAACTATTGATTGGGATGGTTTCCAAATGGTTGTACCATCAACAACAGTTTTAAAATTGAGGCGTCTGACTTTTAAAATTGGACCGCAACCAATTGGTACAGTTATATTATCAATAACTTCCTCTGGAGACCATTCCGCAGGAACACCACGTACTAAACCCATTCTAGTAACATTAAAAGTAGGTATAAAAGCTTTATAATTATATGTTTCAAGGCTATTATGTGTAATAAAAGAATTTGCGTCCAGGAAATTGGAAAAAGAAATAGATATTTTATTACGCCCGATTTTTTTGACGCTACCGTTAATAATATTTTGGAAAGCGTTGTGTTTTAGGAACTTGCCAAATGTAATAGGGTGCAATGACGTTCCATCATCTGGTGATACTAAAATTTTTTGTACATGAACAACGTATGGCGCGCTGTCAGTTTTATCATATGTTTTTCGACCAATCTGAGTGGGAATAACTGGAGGCGGAGCAGGAATATCTGGAATATCTTTATAAATTATTTCAGAGCTTTTAGGCTCCGATGGAGTTAGAGAGGGAGGTGTAGAGTCCAAGCAACCACAACCCAAAGACTCTGAACCTTGATTTTTTCGGATACGACGGCGTTTATTGCAATTCTTGCACACATGTATGCGGCTTCTTTTTAAATGGCGAGCCGACGACGACCCATCGGTATCCATGCCCGATTCATTTGAAATTATAGTTACAAAATTGCCTGCCGGGGGAACAAAGTCCCCCGGGTCAGGCGGGTCTTTCATTTTCCCGCTATGAAATATTAGTAAAAAAAACTTACCCTACTGAAGAAAATATACAGAACTATAATTAAAATAAATGTGAAAGAAGATAAAACACTAAACTACTACTACTGATCCTATAATACAAGTTAATTAATTATTTTCAATTTAAGTAAAAAAGGACACGTCCTCAAAGTTAGGTTTCCCGCTCTTTTTTTTCCACAATCTACTTATCGTTTAATTAGAGAGTTATATATACCTACTTACCGCACCTAAGTAAGGTTGCACAAGCTTAGGAAAATCGTAAGCAGCCTTAAAATGATTATCATCGTGAAATGTGTAAATGCCTTGGCATCTATTACTTACTAAATAAGTTAATTACAGTAGGGTGTGATTATATGGGTGCGCCGGCGATATTATCCTATTTGTTTCTGGTACACCTTCAAGAATCGTTACCTCCATTTCAAAGAGTTTTGTTTGCGTGAGCACCCCAGACGTATCCTATAATCTGTACCCTAAATTTATAACATAAAGTTTATCTATTCTAAGTATTTAGCCAGATTGCATACATTAGTGTAAATCACGTACGAATTTTGTTTTACTTCGGTAAAATGTAATGTGAATTTTCAAGTGCTCATTACACACGAGCGGCACGCGTCAACGGCAGAGAGAAGCAAGCCGTAGACGTGTCGAGTCGGCTGCAGTAGGGATGGTAATTCTTTCCGAAAATTTTCGATTTATAAATCGATTCGAATCAAAATCTGATAAATCGAGGTCTAAAAAATCGATTTTCCAAAAATCTATCTTTTTTCGATTTACTTTCGATTTTGTATTTCTTTGTTAATGTTAAAAAATACGTTTGTAATACAAACGTATTTTTTTTAAAATTCCTTTTATCTATTGAGGAGAGACGAAGGAAACTGAGTATGAGTACACAGCAATCTAGCGAGTTTTAGAGTAATCAAGTGAAAATTTGTAATTTCTTTATATCTGTTTGGGTAGTAGGTACCTACTTACATTCAACTAATTATAAATAATTTACAGTTCAGGTTCTTATCAAAACAGAAAAAATCGAATCTCGATTTTCTAGGGTGAAAAACCACTGGATCGATACAGGACTAGATATCGATTTAAAAAATCAATTTTTGTGGTCCAAGAAACTAATTCTTCGATTAATCGATCTCAGATCGCCATCCCTAGGCTGCAGTAGCCTCTGCCGTTGGCGCGTGCCGCTCGTGTGTATGAGCACTACGTATCGTGCAACATACGGCATGCTTGTAGCCCATACGGCAAATACACTATTACAACGTACGTATAGCGTTCTGAATACACAATACATTTGCAAATAATAAAGTCAAACTAATTTACGTACATTAACATTACATAGCTAGCCTTACTTACGTATAACAAACGATAACAAACGCGCTATGAATCATAGGACATAACGGGCGGCTCGAATGCCTGCATTCACGCGTTCACGCCTCTTTCATACAAGTAACAACAGTAGGTATACGTCGTACCTATCTACCATGTGGTACCTATTTAGTAGATAACAAGCTGAAACTGGGCTAACAGGATTACAGAACTCGCAAGCAGAGTGAATACGTTTATATCTAGTTATAGGTTTAAATATCATCGTATAGCCTTCATACTTTTGCCAGTCCAGATTTTTTTTTACGATCGGACTACCCTAATTAGTTAATTTAATTACAATTCATCAATGGCACGAATTTCTGAATAATCAGCACCATATCCATGTCAAAGCTTCAAACGATTTGGATTCTAACGTTCTAACTCGTACAAGTGTCTGCAAATCCCCTGCGCCTTCTTATTGAATTTCCGCGAAATCGAGAAGACCTCCATTTTCACGTCGCGTCTTGGCTGATCTCTTGGGGAGGTCAGAAATAATCTGAATCACTTGAATGTACCTACGTAGCTAGGTCATTGATATCTACCGATCAATTTATTATTCTGCTACTGCACTTAATTGTGTTTTTATCCAGTTTAAATTGGCCTATAGAAATGTAAGACTCAACCAAAATCCGATTTAATCATGGCTCGATATAAAAATCTGCATTGTACGGCGGAGTTTACGCAGGGTCAAAATAAATTAGCTAGCGAAACCTAAACCTGATAAAACAAAAAGAACTTAATTTAAGTGTCTATACTACCTCAGCGCCACCTCACTCTTTATCTCGCTCGCGCACTTTTCCCGCGGTCGCGCGAGTGAGCGAGACAGGGTGGCAGGGAAATGACTCGAATGCACCGATATTTTAGAATATTTCTTTTTACGGTGAAAATAATGGTAATTAAAAAAAAATATGTAAGACCTGCTTTATAGTTATATTCCGTTGGTTTAGGTAGTTAAATAAAGGTAAACAAAAAAACCCACGTGACGAAAGTGCTGTCAATTAACCGACTAAACGTAATACCTGGCACTTCAGTTGGCATGCTACGTCACAGTTGTACTCTTCAATTTAGCAACGTTTTATTTCGTTGACGTTATGAGAACATGTCTTTTTGGGCTCTTTACAATAGGCAGATTACAAAATAATATAGTAATATGTAAATCTAACTAAATAATTGTGCTCAAGCAATTACATCTACGAAGAGTAGTATAAGAATAAATAATAAAGTTTAACATACAGTAATAAAAGAGGAAACTAACGTAATAATAATAAAAAAAAAAACGATAGTAAGTTACAACGTATTTTTAAACAAGAAAGTGTCATCTATAAAAACCCTTTTTATGATTTGTTTACCTTTATTTAACTACCTAAACCTATGGAGTATAGTTCAGTTAAATGCAAAGTTTCATTATTTCATTTGAAGTATTTTTTGAATACCAGCGGTTTATTGTTCGGTTTGGAGGTAACTTTAGATTTTGTGTGGGCGTCTTTCGGCCGACAAGATGATGAAACCTAACAGACGTGATGATATACCGATCACGTCTGTTAAGTTTCATCAGCATCATTTTCATATCGATATCCTAACATGATAAAAAAAAGAATAGTAGATTACTGCATCGAGCAGAAAGTGACTTCTTGTTGCCCCACGTCGAGCGAGGTGCGCAATCTGCTATTCTTTGAACTACTACAGCAATGGCTTCATAGTTTTCGTGAGCTCACTAAAATACGCTAAAAACACTCTTTAAATATCTTGGGTTGTCCGCGTACATTTTATATGGAACATATTATGAAAACTTTTGGTCAATGAAAACGTTTAAAAAAGTAACAACAAAGCAGTAATGAATAACATACACTCATTTTCGTATCGTTTTAGCGATGCAGTTATGAAAATACATACAATCATTTCTGCACTGTTTTAGCGACGCAGAAATGTTCAGGTTTCTGCTGGCATTTTGAGTTAACAACTACGATATTATGAACTACGTGACTACAAGAAGTCACATCGAGCGAGGTGCGTAAGCTGCTTTTGTTTTAACTACTACAGCAATGGCTTCATAGATTTCGTGAGCTCACTAAAATACGCTAATAACACTCTGATGCAGATTTAACCTAGATATTACTAGGTAGTTGCAAGAAAATATGTTTTTCTTCCAACAAAGCTGAAAGAAAAGCAGATTACGCACTTCGCTCGACGTGACTTCTTGTTGCACTCGTGCAAGGAGTTGTTACACTCGATGCAACTAGAAGTCACTTTCTGCTCGATGCAGTAATCTACTATTTTTCAACTCATACTTCAAGTAACAAAACTACCAGCGGTCGTTGATCCCCAAAGAAAATTCATCAAATCTTTTTAATTTTATCGTGTTTGGGTATCCATACCCATCACGTTTGCAGAGTTTCGCTAGGTAATTTAATTTGGCCCTTTATACAGTTTCCTTTCTATAGCCAGCAAAGTATTTGAGGGTAATTCGACCGCTTCAATAAACAGATAAAGCAATTTGTATTGAATCTCATAATAGATTATCGAGATCGGTCCCGCTCCACTGGCTGAGTAGAATGCAAGCTTGGTACAACGAACAAATTACTTATTCATTATGTTTGTAGCTGTAATAATTACAAGAGCATGATTTGATATTTTAATTAAGGCTGTCTGTTATATCGTGAATCAGAAAAAGTTGAGTTAAACTATATAGTTAATTACTTCGAGATTTCTTTAGCTCTTGATGTTGTGTCTCTTATCTGTTCGCGCTGCCTGTCGCGCCCGCGATATCGCGCCAATCTATACGAGCCTTTACTTGTACAAGCTTGTGTCTAAGTTTAGTTAGAAATTCTTGACCATGGGACTACCTAATAGGTACCTAAATCATCATGTGATCATGGTGAATCATAATATAAAATACCTCTATGGTCATGCTGCGGGGTATTGTGTAACATAGAATCTATACAGGGTCAAATCAAATTAGCTAGCGAAACTCCGTAACTCTGATGGGTATCGATATCTAAACACGATAAAATAAAATAAACCGGCCAAGTGCGAGTCGGACTCGCGCACGAAAGGTTCTTTACCATTTCCTATAAAAACGGCAAAAAAATCACGTTTGTTGTATGGGAGCCCCCTTAAATATTTGTTTTATTTTAATTTAATTATTTATTTTTAAGTGAATATATAACTAAATATTCTGTGAATATTTAGTTATATAGGTATTCACTATATTTTCATTATATTTTTTTGTGTTGAAAGACTAGTTTTGCTGTCCAGGAAACCTTGCATGGAAAGTTTTGCGATTCACCTTCCTTTTTTGGAGCGTTACCAGTATTGCAGTACTTATAACTGTACTCAAAGGGCAGTTGATTAAAGTCAAAGTTAAATTATTTATTTCAAATAGGCGCAAAAAAGGCAATTTCGAACGTCAAAATGTAAAAAAAAAAACCGGCCAAGTGCGAGTCGGACTCGTGCAAGAAGGGTTCCATACCATTATCTATAAAAATGGCAAAAAAATCACGCTTGTTGTATGGGATATTAGATATTTATTTTATTCAGTTTTTTACGAGTAGTATATGTTGTTATAGCGGCAACAGAAATACATCATGTGTGATAATTTCAACTGTCTAACTATCACGGTTCATGAGATACAGCCTGGTGACAGTCGGACAGATAGACAGAGGGCTGAGCCTTAGTAATAGGGTTCCCGTTTTACCCCTTGGGTACGGATCCCTAAAAATGAGTTGAAAGATCTGTACTTTTTTTTGATCAACCGTGTTTAGATAGCGAAACACATCATGTCTGTGAGGATTACACAAAAAAATACGGTTATTTCAAGTAACGTCTGATGTAACCGCCTGCGGTTGATGACCCCAAAAAAACTCACCAAATTAATTTATTTTTGTCGTATTATATTGAGATATCGATACCTATCACGTCTGCGGAGTTTCGCTAGCTAATTTAATTTGTCCCGGTTTACAGCGTGCCGCTACTGTGGCGACATTAATTTAACACACGTATACAGTTTCGCCTTACGTTTTATGAAAATATTTTTATTTCATTAAACAATATTATTTATTGATTTATTTACAATTTTCTAAAATACCATCTTGGAGCAACCTGTACTTAAAGAACAGTACACAGAGGTAATTAGCAGGGGTCATGGATCATAACATCGAATCAATGAAATTAAACCAAACAACGTGCAAGGAGTAAGCGAATTGAAGGAAAAAGAGAGCTATATTATTTAGTTCGTTTTTTTTTAGTTATAATTATTTGTCTTAACATAATATATTAAAAAAAAAATGATTTTATTTTTTATCTTTACGTAAAATATTTTTATTTTTTTATGGTTACTGGCCACTAGCCCTACCAGTGTGTCAAATTAATGTCGCCACTGTAGCGGCACGCTGTATACACGTATTATATAATATACAAGTAGCAATGGGTTTCATTTTGACAGTTCAACGACATTCATTGCGTTATTTACGTTGTCGAGCAGACAAATTTTTCGAAAATATGAATCAATGGATTAGCAATATATTTCAAAATCATTCAGATTGTGATTCAACCTGTGTGTGCTCAATTATCTAGTTCATATTATAGTAAATGAATTTATAAGATGTTTCCTAAGTACTTACCAGAAATTTTAAGATAAAAGTTTAGTAAAAAGGTACGGATCGGGTACGTGGTCGGATGACAAATTTGAAAATGCTTTTTCTCAAATCCAGCTTTTTCAGTTTCAACTAAAATAGTCTGATAAAAAAAATGTGCCAGTTTTTGAATATTTTTTAAATTTTTTATTATCAAACTTTTTTTTTTATTGACTATTCTAGATACCGAATCTAGTCTTAACTCAATAGCCCCACTACTGGACTCTTTTTTGCTTGGACGCCCACATAATAAGCTTCATAACAACTAACAACAATAAGAACTGGACACCCTAAAGTTCCGACATGTTGACGAATATCTCCGTGTCTATTTGAGGATTATCAGGTCGTAATGATTATTTCGTGTTTTCCTCCAGGGTGGCGGCGGCGTCGGCAGCAGTTTGCGGGTTCCTGAAACCGACTCCTGCGTGGAGGTCGGTGCAGCGGACTTGGAGGACGGATCCAACGGCCTGCAGGTGCGGCGCGGGAGTGAACCCACGCTGCACCAGGACACGCTACCTCCTCAGAGACAAGTATGCACTTGTTTTCAGGTTTGATAGTTACATTTCGTGGCGTCATCATAGGAAAAGGTTATTCCTTTCTCAGGCTAGCCTTGTGGAGGGAACTGCACTCCTTTATGCATTGGGACTTGGTAGGACCCAAATGAAATTAGTTGTCTACCTAAAATATCACAATAAGGCGACCGGAAGTCAGTTCTTTAATCCTATTCTAATTTTGGTAGCATATTGTGGGTTATCGAATCGAACAACAGATGCTCATTTAAAACCCAGCAGCGTCCTACAGTCACTTCTATTGATCGAATAAGATAGATCGATATTACGCGACCTTCATTCTGTTATGGAACAATGGTTATTCAGAAGGGACGTCATAATTATCATTGTCCTGCATAGGCTGAAAAACTTACTTAATATGCTTTCAATAGTTTTAGTTGGTATTTGCGACCAGATATTTCAAAAGCCATTTCTGCTCATCATCATCTCAGCCGAAAGTCAAGCCTTAATAAGCTGCCTGCATTCAGCTAATCCCTGTTTCTAATTGATGTTATTTCCACTTAAACAAATATCAACTTTATGGTTGCGTAGATTAAGTTGATTTCAGAATGATTAGTAGGTTTTATTGAAAAGGTCATAAAAGTTGAAGTGCAAACTTACGTGCTCACTTTCGAAGGAGTGCAACTATATAATAAATTACCATCAAGTATTAGAAATGTACACTCACTCAATGCATTCAAAATTCAGCTCGGTCAGTATTTAACAGCAAGTAAAACACCCTCACAGAAATGAATGCGTTGGGTGGGTCGTGTTTGTGAAACTGTACATAGAGGTGAAGTCAAACCTTTTTAAATTGTTAACATTAATTTATTGTTCTCAAGTAAGTGACATTTGTGTATGTTTTAATTGAGAATAAAGATTCTTTAAACCTAAACTGAACATTCAAGTATAGGTACGCGAAATTAAAATTTTCAATTGAATGACTTTTTCATGAGATCGTGACATTGGGGAACAAATCTAACTTAGAGAGATGTATTTGTGATTAGAATTATTATAATTCTGTAAATACATATCTGTTATAGTCGCGAATCATATTTTGATCAAGTTACAACCTGACACTGCTGCAAATTACAAAAAACGTAAGAAAATCTAAATTTCGCGGGCTACTGGTGTGGATTACCCAAGTTATGTGTCTCGCAGGATACTTTATTTGTATTTTTCATTTCAGGGATCTGAACAAACAAAGCGCTGGTCAGCAGCGGTGGTGTGTCGAGATGACAGCAGCCGGGTGACGCAGAAAGTGCACCCGCTGCCGGACGGCCGCCCGCCGGATGTCGCTGTTGACCGGCACGGGCAGCACTTCCAGAGGCAGACCAACCGCCTGTCTATGCAGTTCTCTGGGCCTGGGTAAGATGGATTCAGTCACTGTATTTTGTGTTGAAAGACTAGTTTTGCTGTCCAGGGGACCTTGCATGGAAAGTTTTGCGATTCACTTTCCTTTTTTGGAGCGTTACCAGTATTGCAGTACTTATAGCTGTACTCAAAGGGCAGTTGATTAAAGTCAAAGTTAAATTGTTTATTTCAAATAGAATAAATAGCAATTTTGAACGTCAAAATGTGCAAAAAAAATGAATTGGTTCTAGTCGCCCCTTTCAAAAGGTAGTTTCGTATGGTTATCTTTTAAATTGTTTTACATTATGTTGTACCTATAAGAAAATAAATAATATATTATGTGAACACGATGTACCTAGAATAGAATTACTATACTACATTAAGTAAAAAAAAAAAAAAAAACAATGACAGATAAATTAATTATGTGACAGATGGTGCTGACATAATTACAAACATTGTCAATTATACGGTTTTCTAAAAAAGACTAAAGAAGGTAATCACAAAATGTAAAATAAATGTCATAAAAATAATAAATTATACAATTAAAATAGCAACAAGTTTGATTTTGTCTAGACTCGAGATTGATGATGCCGATGTGGGTCAAATAAAGAACACAGGTGTGTCCTAACACCTTGGAGACCCTTGTTATAATCGTCAGAATAATTTCCTTGCTATAATTTTACAAATGAGGACAATTGGGTATTATACTTATCTTTCGAAGATTACGGATTCTAAGACAAGTTCTCGCAGACAGAAGACGTTAAATTAAACTTATGACTAATTTCCATTATCTTTGTTTGCTTTTATGAGCCACTAAGTCAACAAAAGCTGCTATTAATAAATAATCTCTTCCGAATAAATTCTAAAGCAAGAGCCATTAGGAAGCTGTTATGCTGGTTTTGCTTAAATTATAAGTAAAATATTTATCATAACAGGAACTTCTGAAAGGCAATATTTAAACTATCGCTTACCTTGGTGTATTGCTGATAACAGTCCTTTCTCCGTTACTAGCTTTTGCTTGCGGCTTCGCCCGCGTGCATCTCGGAAATTATCGGGAACGTACTACCGGGATAAAAAGATCCTATGCCCTAATCCAAGTCATGGTCTACATACTCGTGTGTCAAATTGTTCCCAAATCCGTTCAGCCGTTTTATCGTAAGAAACAAACAAACTCACTTTCGCCTCCATAATATTAGTTTAGATTTGCTAGGTAATAACAGCCGCACGGGTCGATCGATCAGGTTAAGCTATGCTTACCATCTTTACATACCAAGACCCCTCTGTGCCTCGGAAAACACTTTAAGCCGTTGGTCCCGGCTGTTATTTGTAGATCTTTGACAGTTGTTACAGGTCGTCAGAAGCCCGAAAGTCTGACAACCACTCTTACCAAGGGGTATCGTTACCCAGTAACTGGGTTGTGGAGGTCAGATAGGCAGTCGCTTCATGTAAAATACTGGTATTCAGCTGCGTCCGGTTAGACTAGAAGCTGACCCCAACATAGTTAGGAAAAGTATAGATAAGACAAGTGGTTAGATAAGTATAGTTGGGAAAAAGGCTAGGCAGATGATTATGATGATTTGCTTCCTTGCATTTAATTTTAATACCTACGCAATGTCTCTATTGGTGTTTGAGTTACTGGCCTTAGAACCAGGAACCGTACAACCCTGGTTAAGAGTTAAGCCTTTCGAAGGGGTAACCCATCTACCCCGGGACCATTTTGGTTATAATTTTAGATAAACCCTATCGAAAACCCTTTCAATGGAATGGGTTTTCGATAGGGTTTTTCTAAGAAGTTAATCAAAAATCCATACTTTGCGGGTAATTTTGAATGGCTTAAATTAAGCCGTTCAAAAGGGTTACCCACACCGCTATGGGTTTTTATCAAAAACCCGTTCAACGGGTAACCAAAATATAATTTAAGCCGTTCAAAAGGGTTACCCATATCGTATGGGATTTTGATTAACCGCTTAGAAAAACTCTATCGAAAACCCTTTCCTTGGGTAACCAAAATGGTCCCTGCTTAGAACTCTGAATAACTTATTAAATTTTTGGATTTATTCCAGAACTAGCTGCTCCCCAGCCTATATGTTAATCCAGGGTATCAGCTACCTCCATACAAAATTTCATCAAAAGTGGTCCAGCCGTTTGAGCGTGAATAAGTAACAAACACACACTCACAAACTTTCGCCTTTATAATATTAGTGTAATGTGATTCACAACACATTTTTGAATTTAGGTATATTCCAGCTCGTTATTTCTTTGCCTATTTATAACTTCACCTTCTTATATCGTATCGTGTCGAATGTCACCCTGAACTCCTACCTCAAAATTGTCCCTGTATTTTTTTCACAACTGCCCAAAAAAGGAGTATTATGTTTTCAGGGTTTATGTAGGTACCTATGTATAAGTGTGAGATTCTTTTTTACGTTAGGTAATAACATATAAACAAATCTTTCTTTTCCTCTCCAGCAGTGGTGTATGGTTAGACGCAGCAGAGCGGGTACAAAGTTACGGCAGTAAGAGTCTTCCGAGAGACGCGCGGAGAGAACCCTTAGGACAAGATACGCCTGTCAACAACCATCAGAATCATAGGTAAATATACACACACATACATAAACTCACGCCTTCTTCCCATGGGGATAGGCAGAAACTATAGAACGGTAAGGTAAATATCATTATTATTATTACTACATCAAATCAGGACTTGCCCTGCTCTAGTTAGTTATGCATGAACTAACAGTAAGTCCTGGGTCCTGTTGGTACTAAAAACACAGCTGTCCCGGATACAGTTTAGAACAGTAGGTATTAAGCTTTAAGAGCAGGCATTCTAAATCAAATTTCGAACTCAAGCTCCTCCCCTCGCTCCCCGCCACTCCGTTATGTGCTAAACGCTAATGCATCAGTAATAAAGTTGAATATCGCGTGCGCTATTTGATCGTGTTCGAGCACGAAACTAAATAGCGTATGTCTCAATTCTTATTTCGTTTATAACTAAAGTAATAATAATTGATCTAGAGAAAAATATCTTGTGGGTGGATAATAAACTATATTTTCTTGCTTGATGCAAATTAACATAAAAATACCCTCCTCTTAATACTTACAGGACAGCTGATATTTTTTTCGCGATTTTAAAGTTTGTTCCATATTAAAATTTATTCAGTTCGATTGTCTAAAGCACTCCTTAAACATTATAAGGTTAATTTATAAACACCTTTTATTAATGTGTGCTTGTTTGGTTTGTTCAGTTCGTCTTGCCATCTTCGGACTTATAATTAGCTGCAGTAAAATGACACTTATTAATGTCGTAATTTCGTTAAAAAAAAATCTGTGGTAGGTAACGAAATTACAGTAAGACGTGTAATTTTACTGCAGCTAATTAATAGTCCTAGTGTACGTGGTTTACCTGGACTGTCATTGATTAACTTATTATTCGTTGAACCATTTTATAGCATTGTTTTTTTTTTATGTTTATAGGGTAGAGGACATGCTGCGATGGGTGTCAGGAGTCAACAACGTAGCGAGTGTTCATCCTGTGCAAGAACGACCTCTAGATCTCTTACCTGAAGGTATGTGAGACTGGTCATCATTAGTAACTGGTCATTAGGATAGCAAACGTGTAGTATGTGTGAAGGGAATGAATCAAAATGTTTACTTCCTTGAATATTTCGGAGATAAATTAAATATTTCACTTGAAAATGCTTGTAATTCCGCCTTTTTTCATAGTGCGTGCTTTTTTAATATCCTAGTTTATGGTTTTGTTTTGGAGTCTCTGAGCTGTCAGGTCTTTTACTTGTTTTGCCATCAGCTCGCTACGAACTCACTTATTAGTTTTTTTTTATGAGTAGAAGATTAAAAATATTCCATCTACTGAATACTCATCCTTTATTATCATCTAGGAGGCAGCAGAGAACGCGCTGTATCTGGCATGGAGGTCCCAGTGAGTCCCAGTTCCAAGCCGGCATCAGGCGCCACTCAGACCGTTGCCGTGACCCTCGTCAAGGGGGAGAAGGGGCTCGGCTTTACTATCACTACGAGAGATAATCCTACGGGAGGACACTGTCCTATCTATGTCAAAAATATATTGCCTAAGGTATGTTAATGAATTTTTGTTAGGTCATAAAAAAATATCATTGAATTTGATTTTAGTTTTACAGTCTTAATCATCATTATCATCCTGCCCCTATTACAATTTAATTTGGGGCCAGTGTTTCTAGCCATTACACACACACACACTAACACACACACACTAACACACCCCCACATAACACACACACTAACACACCCCCAAATAACACACATGCTAACAATGATGAGTTACTTCCAAGGTCGTTATGTCGATTTATTAAAAAAGAAAACTGTAACCTTGAGCCCTCATTCAGAAAAACATGTTTTCATTCCCTCGTAATTATAACCTCACATAACCTCGTATAAGTAAGTTCCGTGTGGTGCCGGACGTAAAGATAGCACCATCCTATTTCTTCCCGTGGGTGTCGTAAAAGGCGACTAAGGAACTACAGAATGGGCAGCAGCGTTCTCTATGCTTTTTAACACCATACTGCGATCGCCAATCCTCCTGCCAAGCGTGCCGATTATGGCGAACCCCATCCCCTTTGGGGGAGGCCTATTTCCAGCAGTGGACGTCTTTCGGCTGAAATCATGAACCTCATATAACAATAATTATGCATACCTATTGATTCATTTGAGATTCTCATTAATCATTCTCATTTTTTAAATTATAAAATAATAAAAATCAATTCGGACCTACTGAATAAGAAGTCTTCACAGTCTTAGCTCTCTTAACTAAATACAATTTCCTCCACTTAGGGTGCTGCAGTAACAGACGGGCGACTACGAGCCGGCGACAAGCTGGTGTCAGTGAACAACGTGTCGGTATCCGGTCTCACACAACAACAAGTCGTTACGTTGCTAAGAAACACTCCCACCGAGTCTACTGTTGAAATTGTCATCGAGAGGACTGTGCCTAATAGGACGCAGGTAATAATTAAATTCATATTTTTTTTCTATTTATTTTATTTTCATTGGAACTTAATTCTTTTAAACCTCATGCGCGAAACGTAGCCTCTTGATTGTTGCTATGAATCCTGAGGGTAAGTCCAATGGCCAACAGCTTCAGATACATAATAGTCTTTTAAACTGAGAACCTTCTTACTTTGAAAAAATTACTGTTGTACAAATGTGAGGGTGGAAAAAGTGTATAATAATCAATTGTTAACGTGCCGAGCTGGCAGAAAAAGTAAATGAAAATCCATTGTTAACGTGCTGTGTTTTTTTAATATAATTGAATGGTTTGAATTGATGATTGAATGATTGAGAATTGTCCTATATAAAATTTAATATAGGACAATTCAGTAGCTAACCTAATTAAAAATAGTGTAATGCCAAAAGACAAAAAGTTTTTTTCACCAAGCGCAAAATGATACTGGCCCCATATTTTTGCTGAACATTAACAAAAAAAAGAATGAACAAATTGAAAATCACGCACGTGTGGATAACTTTCTTTTGTTTTATTATCAGAATTTTCAATTTATTTTTACGATCTACTCGAAATGCCGTTTAGTAGTGATAGTGAAGATTTGATGAAACCGCCAGAATTAAAAGAAACTGCCGAAGCTGTTATTGAGAACCTATTGCCCGAGAAATCCAGAAATAAATATAACAAGACATAATTATGAAGTGAAATGTAGTAAAATATGCCTTCTTTTCCTGAAAATATTCTACTGTCTTATTTTAGTGAAAAACCGCAAAAATATAAGCCAAGTACCTTGTGGCCTTTGTATTTTATGTTAAAAAGTACTATTATTTTCCTCATAGGTATAGTTTAAAGCACTATGTATCCCTCGGAAAAAAGTGCGATTCCCAAATTCCAACTCGTGTGTAATCGGTCACTTTCTCCCCTCGGTCAGAACAATGTACTATTACCGAAGCGGCCAACTACAAGAAGAGCTAGTCATGAATGTCGGCTCCTTAAGGACAGATAAATGAGTATGGGTGTCGGTGAAGTTTCAGGCACATAAGAATATGACGTTATGACAATTTTACTTCCTAAGATTTGCACTAGCACACATAGTCAAGTCCTTAGGTGTTACAGGATTCTATGGACAGTTAAACTACGTTCTATCAGATGCACCGTTAATCTATTTGTCAACGGTCAACCTAGCTAGTACCTACTTAAAAATAAGTTGTACTGAAACAATTCACAATATTTATTTAGTTAATAAAACAATCATACAAAACTTATCACTTGAAAAAATACGTCATCACAACTTTACTTCCTAAGATTTGCACTGCAGGCAGATACAAAACTTATCAAATGTTTTCCTTGCTTCCAGAGGGTAGAACCCCAGCAAAGTCCAACGAAATACATTGAAAAGGCCATAGGACCACCTCCGTCAAGCGAAGCCAACAAGCCTTCAGAAAACGGCCGTGTGTCCAGCATAGTGAACGCGATCAATCAGAACAGTGTCAACAGTTCTATGAGGGGCAGGATACCTAAGAGTTCTTCTAAAGATGATCTGCTGCACAGGGAGCATAGTAATGATAGTGCGCTGCAAGAGGCTTTGAACTCGTCGTCTAATTCTGTGAGTATTGTTTTAATAGGAGGCTACCTTTTTTATGTTAATTTGCATGAATATTCTGAAACAGTCACACATACAAGCAAAATAAAACTTTAGTATATGATTTATTGGATTTTTTTCTTTCCATGTTTAAGACAGTTGCGTAATTGTAATGTTTTCTCTCGACACATTTTTTATTCGAAAATCATATCTTTTAAGGATAATTATAAAAAACATACAAGATTATTTGGCTTTTATGTCTAAAATAAATATTCACAGCAAGCAAATTTAGTTTATTATCCACCCATCGGATATTTTTTCTCTAGATCAATAATTATTATTTTAGTTATAAACGAAATAAGAATTGAGACTTACGCTATTTAGTTTAGTGCTCGAACACGATTAAAGAGCGCACGCGATATTCAACTTTATTACTGATGTGTTAGCGTTTAGCACATAACGGAGTGGCGGGGAGCAAGGGGCGGAGTTTGCGTGGAAAGATTTAGACTGCCTGCACTGAAGTGCTGTTATATTTTTGTCATCATAATATTTCTATAATACGAGTATCATAATATTTTATTTGGGAAGGTTGTGTTCATCCGGTCTATCTTGCGCGCGCGATAATGTATGTGTATAATGTCCTTATTTTGTATCACGTCGTAGAGCCTATCCAACGATACCCCACACCATGGCTGATGGGATAGACAAGAAAAAAAAATCATCTCCACTTTACATGCAAGGGATGTGCCCCAATAAAAATAAAAATAAAAATTATTTTACCACTTTGTCGGCGTAATTAATATGTATACCCATTACCCATGCCAAATTACAGCTTTCTAGTACTAAGAGTCTCTGAGGTAAGCCGGGGACAGACAGACAGACAGACGGACATAGAGAAACTATAAGGGTTCCTTGTTGACTACGGAACCCTAAAAAAGATGAATAAAATATTATTTCAATTAAACCATTTACCTTTATACCTTTTGAATTAGCAATAGTCGGTCATTTAGATGTTGCGTATTTCCAAGACTTTGGGTATTGGGTAATTGAATGCCAAGCTAATTAATTTTAAACTCTTATCTTACTTTCAGATTTTGGGTCTCCGAAACCGGCTAATACTTCGGCTGGACGTGCCGGTTCACGACTCGGAGAAGGCCGGGCTGGGCATCAGCGTGAAGGGCAAGGTCACAGTGGGAGTAGACCCGCACGACCTGGGAATCTTCATCAAGTCTGTGCTGAATGGAGGTGCGGCGTCTAGAGATGGGAGGTAAGATTTAAAATCACTGTTATTCGATTTTTTTTTATTCATCCGAGTGTTAAACGGTCGATATTTTGCTCTTGGTAGAGATTTTATTTTTAAACCCAAGTAAGATGCAAATGACCACCGCCCCGACCTACGAGTTGTAGGTCGTGGGTTCGAAACCAGACAGGCGCTTTACTTTGTGTAAATAATTTCATTACCACTGCTCTCAAAACGATGAAGGAAAACATCGTGGAATGGAGGTGCGGCGTCTAGAGATGGGAGGTAAGATTTAAAATCACTGTTATACGATTTTTTTTTATTCATGTAAGTGTTAAACGGTCGATATTTTGCTCTTGGTAGAGATTTTATTTTTAAACCCAAGTAAGATGCAAATGATCACCGCCCCGACTTACGAGTTGTAGGTCGTGGGTTCGAAACCAGACAGGCGCTTTACATTGTGTAAATAATTTCATTACCACTGCTCTCAAAACGATGAAAGAAAACATCGTGAGGAAAGGGACATGTCCTAGAACGAAAAATTAAGACATGTGTCATCTACCAAGTCTACCAGCCTGCACTGGGCCCCCCACTCCCTCTTGACGAGAGAAGGCCCGTGTCCCAGCAGTGGGAACATTATAGGCTGATTATATTGTCTGTCAGTGATTGAATAAATGAGTAGATATTTTTTTTTTTATAATATTTTATTGGCCTGGTCGCTGGGGCCTTTTAGCCAAGTCTTTATTTAGTTACAAAGTTTGTTTAAATAATTATGAAATGAATTATAAACAATGCATGATAGATGATATCCTCTCCCGCCCGCTTCCAGTTTCAGTAAACTTTTGGCACTTTACTGAGACCTCACGCGGACTTCTTGAAAGAACTTGAAGTGATGTTGCATTGTTTTGTTTCATTTGTCTACACTAATGCACGTACACAAACACTTAATGGGTAATAATCCACCATTATTACACATGTCGGCGCTACGTCGTCGTACTGTTGTAAACGGCACGTGCACCGGACCAATGAGGCGATATCGCCATCCCCACCTCCCCCACTACTCAACTTGTTTGTGCTCGAGTATAAAACGAGACCGGGCGAAGCGATCGGGGCCGCGCAAAAGAACTGCTTTGCGAAACCCAGGTGCGTCAAGTGCCTGGGCGAGCACGGCACTTCTGAGTGCACCCGTCCAAAGGACCGTGCCCTCTGCACCGAGCCTCCCAGCTGCGTCCTATGCGGCCAACAGGGTCACCCAGCCAATTACCGTGGCTGTCCTAAAGCCCCGAAGTCATCTTCCTCGAAGCTGACCAAGCGTTTCGACGCGAGGCAGCAACGAGAGCACCCCGGGTACCCCGCTACCCTGTCTCAACCTCCGCAGCGTCTGAGCCCTCAAAGGTCCAGTCCGTGGAATTATTTTAACCACCAGCAGGCCTTCCCTGCCTTCGGCCAATATATGGCCCCTCCTCTCCATCCTCAACCTCTGATGATGGACCCCAATATTCGCGCTCAACGCGCTCAACTGGCACCCGCCGCTAACACCGCGCTTCCCGCGGCTCGCGCGCCTCTCGCACCCCGCGCGGCTCCCGCACCCGCCGCGCCCCGCGCGCCTCTCGCGCCCCGTGTACCTGAGCCAGCTCCTAAAGCCGCTCCCGTCGCCACCACTCGCGCGCCCCCTAAACCCGCGACTTCTTCAGTTGGCGCCGTCGCTAACGCACTAGACGCGTTTAATGTGATCACGAGCACATTCAACGTGTTCATGTCTCCTCGCGCCATTCAAATGGCCGGGGAATTAGTCAAGGCTCAATCCTCTGGCAATCTTTATCAGATCCAGAGCATATTCAATGCGTACCCGGAAATTACGCAAGTCCTCAACACCTTCGCGAAACGGCCCTAATATGTATAATACGGCCCCCGCAAGAACTAAACTCAGATCCCTCAAGTTAGGCTTTTTCAATGCCAACGGCATTAGGGGACAACGCGACGAAGTCGCCGAGTTCCTCCGCGTCCACAAGTTAGATATTCTCCTAGTACAGGAAACCTTCCTCAAGCCGAGTCATCGAAACCCGTCAATTGCGAACTATCGCATAGTTCGCAACGACAGGTCTCGATGCCACAAGGGCGGCACCTTGATCTATTATAGAACCCCTCTATACTGTATTCCTCTCGACCCTCCAACTCTCTCGTGTCTTGAAGTGTCTGCATGTAGACTAGGCATGTCAGGTCATAGACCGATTACGATAGTTTCGGCTTACATGCCGCCCACCGCGACCTCGTCAGCAGACGGTCTCAAACTGCTCTCTGACGATCTTTCAATTCTTTTTGGCCTGAGCGAATCCGTTATCATAGCGGGTGACCTCAACGCCAAACACCCGGCCTGGAATAGTACCAGTACCACGTTCCGAGGCAGACACTTGTTTGACCTCTGCCCCGTCCTAAACTTTGACGTCATCGCCCCGATGACGCCCACCCACTACCCCCATGACCCCAACCATACCCCTGACGTATTGGACATAGCGCTCCTAAAGAATATCAACCTCCGGTTGGATTCGATAGAGGCGATGGACGAACTGACTTCCGACCACCGACCAGTCGTCATGAGACTGGTCCCTCGCGACGGACTCCCTGACCCGGACGAACCCTCTCGTAGCAAAGTAGTCACGGACTGGAGGAAAGTAAGCGATCGCTTGAAATCCACCACTTCGCCTCTACTAGACTCTATACCAGATCAGTTTACCTCAATCGCTGACACGACGGCCGCGATCGGCTCACTCACGGAACACGTACAATCGGTCCTGAACGATTGTTCAAGGCAAGCTCCGGCGATGGACGAACATCGCTTGAGGCTGCCGGACGATGTGCGTGAACTGCTGACTGAGAAGAACGCGGCTACTCGTGCCTACGACGTCTTCCCCTGTGACGCCAACAAAGCTCACATGCGCTATTTGCAGAGATCTGTAAGGACACGCATGGCCGAGCTGCGTGACGGTAACTGGGACAAGATGTTGAGCGAGCTAGAGCCCACTCATCTGGCATTCTGGGAACTTCAGAGGAAACTCAAGTCCCAGCAAGTAGTCTCTATGCCTCCCCTGACACGACCCGACAGGACGATAGCATTCGACGACATCGACAGGGCTGAATGCCTAGCTGACAGCCTCGAGACCCAGTGCTCGCCCAGCTCTCAACCAGTAGACCAGGCTCACCTCGCCGAGGTGGATGCCGAAGTCGAACGTAGAGCCTCTCTCCCTCCGGTCGAAGACCCTGATTGTCCTCTAGACCCCGTCTCCCCGGACGAGGTTCACGATATAATCAAGGGTCTGAAACCCCGTAAAGCCCCTGGATCAGACGGTATCACCAATAGGGTGGTCCAGTTGTTCCCGGCTCACCTGATCATGCTAATGACCACCATCTTCAATGGTGCTCTTAGTAACAACATTTTTCCACAATCGTGGAAAAATGCCACCGTCATCGGTATCCCGAAGCCCGGCAAGCCTAAGACCGAGCCTTCCAGTTACCGTCCCATCAGTTTGCTCGACGTTTTCGGCAAGGTCTATGAGAGGCTTATTTATAAGCGTCTCAGAGACTACGCCGAGACGAAGGGGCTCATCCCCAACGAACAGTTCGGTTTTAGAACCCAACATTCTTGCGTACAACAGGTCCACCGTATCATAGAACACATAAGCGCCGGTTTCCAGCGCGGGTTCATGACGGGTGCTGTGTTCTTCGATATCGCGAAAGCGTTCGACAAAGTCTGGCACAACGGCTTATTGTATAAGCTATACAAATTCGGTGTGCCAGATCGTCTCGTGCTCATCTTACGGGACTATTTGTTGAACCGCACCTTCCGCTATCGCATCGAGGGTGCGCTCTCTTCCCCTCATCCGATCCGCGCAGGCGTCCCTCAGGGGTCTGTGCTGGCTCCGCTCATTTTTACGCTGTTCTCCAGTGACATCCCGAAAAGTAGAAAGGCGCAGTTAGCTCTGTTCGCAGACGACACGGCCATCTACTACACCGGCCGCAGTCAAGACCAGATCTCCCGCATCCTACAGACCGAAGTCAACAGACTCGGTGACTGGTTCAGGAAGTGGAGGATCGAGGTCAATCCTGATAAGAGCCAAGCGGTCCTCTTTTCTAGGCCCCGGCGTAGACCGGACCTACCACGACAGATCAAGATGTTCGGCAAGCCTATCCCTTGGGAGAAGCGAGCCAAATATCTCGGTGTGATCTTAGATCACCACATTTCGTTCGCTGAGCACATAAAGCAAGTGCGTTCGCGCGCTGCTTTCGCTCTCGGTAGGCTTCATTGCGTTCTAAACTCACGCAGCAAGTTGTCCCTTAAGGGCAAATTGCGTATTTACACAGCGTGCATCCGGCCGATTATGACGTACGCGTGTGCCGCTTTCGCACACGCCCGTCCCCATCTCATTCACAGAATGCAGGCACTTCAAAACCGATTTCTCCGTAAAATTACGGACGCTCCATGGTTCGTTCGGAACGAAACCCTACACGTAGATCTTAGAATCCCCACCATCAAGCAGTTTTTGAAACGCGCGACAAAGCGGTTCTTCGAGTCCGCAGATAGACATCGCAACCCCTTGGTTGTGCAGGCAGCTAGCTATAGGCCATCTCAAATCAGTAAGACTCGCCGACCTAGGCATACTCTCTTAGACCCGGATGACCCCATTACTCTCCTTCAGGAAAGCAATAGGGCCACAAGTACAGTGCACAAACACAAACCGTCATTCCGTCCTCGCCGCCGAGGTACCACGCGAAGATCAAGAATAAATTGTTCCCCCCGTCCCTTGCACGTCGAACCGCCAGCCCCGAGGCTGAGTGAGCCGTAGCATTTAATAGTAATCCCCGTTAATAATCATGAATTTAAACTTTTGATCCAGCCCGTCCCCAATTTGCTTTGTTTTTCCCCAACGACGCCCTAAGCCGAGGTTCGTACCCCACAGGGGGTGCCCTTAGAGCGCTGTCGTTTAGTTTTTAATACTTTTATTTACGCTCCTGGCTGGAGGCTTTAAGCTAATACCTTAGGGCAGCCACAGGAAAGACCGGTTAAGCAGTCACGGCCTCTCAAGGTCAACTGCGAGATGCCATATCAAAAAAAAAAAAAAAAAAAAGCGATCGGGGCTGTAACTTTCGATCCAGCCCGTCCCCAATTTGCTGTTTTTCCCCAACGACGCCCTAAGCCGAGGTTCGTACCCCACAGGGGGTGCCCTTAGAGCGCTGTCGTTTAGTTTTTAATACTTATATTTACGCTCCTGGCTGGAGGCTTTAAGCTAATACCTTAGGGCAGCCACAGGAAAGACCGGTTAAGCAGTCACGGCCTCTCAAGGCCAACTGCGAGACGCCATTCAAAAAAAAAAAAAGCGATCGGGGCATTCTATTCTTGGCTTCGGTCCGATGCACATGTTGTCATAGCACATAGTTATTTTATTAAATTATAAATTAATCAAGTGAGTTATAACTAAGTAATCAAGTGGTCAATCAAATAAAAGTGATTAATAAGTAAAACTACCGACGATACTTTTTTACTTTAAAATATCCGATCCTGACTCAACTCCTACACACATGAATGTTCGGCTAAAAACACAAATTTTAGAAAATAAAACAAAACTGCTAAACATGACGCTTCACTTTCCCGCCAAGAACTGATTTTTACATTTGTTTTGCTTGCCCACAGGTTACACACAAACGACCAACTACTGAGCGTGAACGGCGTGTCGCTCGTGGGTCAGAGCAACGCCGACGCTATGGAGACGTTACGACGCGCGCTACTGCATGCACGGCCGCAGCGCTCAGGCAGTATCTCTCTCACCATCGCTAGGCGGACTGGTATGAACAACTTATACTACAGTAGATTATCGAGTTTTGACGTATTTCGCTTCTTACCGTTGTCAACAGCAAATAAGCGTCCTGTAAAAAGCATTAGTCTCCATACTAGACCAGCCAAAGTGTTGGTCCTTTCAGTACGAACACGATATGATAGTCCTTCTTACCTGACATCATTCCTGAATCTTGATATTTGATTATTTAAATTTGTGGCATGTTTACTCGCAGTAAAAAAATAAACTTGATAATTTCGACCTTGGTACGCGTTTATACAAATCACAAATATTGGCAAAACATAAATCTTAATCTAACAATAAAATAATTCTGCCAACAGATAGTATGGAAAGCTTAGCAAGGTGGAAAGATGACACGCCACCGAACGGCAACGACACAACCAACTCTAACGAAAACTCTCAGAACTACAACACAGTGATATACAACGCCAGTAGCGATAAGGAAAACAAACCAGTTGACAACTACAAACAAAAAAACGACGCCAACCAAAACGAGGGCTTTGACAGCCATGACGGAAGAAGCAGCAAGAAACACGCTTCCATAGTCACTATCAATAACAATAATAGTTGGGTATCTAACCAATCAGATGACAGCAAAGGGTATTTAGAAAGAGACAAAGATGCGCCACCTCATGATAACAAAAGAGATAGCTTCGAATGGAGTAGACTAGATGGATGGAACCCTGTTATAGATAGACTGACTGGACTAAGAAATGAGAGCTATTATATGGCGACTCAGATCGATGCTCCAGTAACAAATGGACATCATTATAGGCAGAATTTAGGACATGTGCACATGCCGCGGTCGCCGCCTGCGCATCACAATGTGATTATTGAAGAGGATTACGGTACCACGAGGTAAGTTTTTTCGAGATAACTTTCACTAACCTAAATCTTGGAGGTGCTGTCACATAATGATGCAATGAAAACCGCCCTTATGACCGTTTTGATTTCTGTAAAGTACACCGGTGACTATATTTTCATAACGACTGTCACATGACCTCCTCCATTGTCTTAAACTATTTCTACTATTACTATAACTTTTCCTTAACTTAATAAACTATTTCTATCTTTCACTTTATAATATCTAATTAGTTCTTGTACATAGTTTAGGTTTACGTGTATCCATGTTAGAATATTCTTTTATTTTCTTCTTATTGTACACTGAGTACCTACATTAGTAAAAAAAAGCGTGCTACATTAGAAAATGATACTCGCTTTAAATATGATGAGCCTCTTTTTAACTTTCTGTCCTTTTCTCACAGTTGGTCGCAGTAACTAAGCTAGGGTACCCCGACTAAACGGGTTAGGTTAGAACTATGATCAACCACGCGCGAGCCGAGCGAGCGAACGAACGGTGCCGCGGCAGCGGCGACGCAATTTGGTCGCAGTTACTTGGTTACATCGTAGTATTTTTAGGACACCAAAATAGGAATTATTAAATACATGGCCGATCTTTTTACCACCTAGGGGTAGCGGCAGTGGCGGTGGAGGCGAGTCCGGCAGTGAGAGCGGCGCCGGCTTCAGTCGCGACGCTGTCGGGCGGAGATCCATGTCCGAGAAACGACATGCGGCTCTAGACGCCAAGAGTACTGGCACGTACAAGAAGATCAAAGAGATTAAGGCTGTTAATTGTAAGTATAAACAAAAATCTCCAAGTATTTTTTGACTTTGGTAAAGCGTTTGACTCCCTCGCTGTGGTTGTTTATCTATACAAATTGGGAACTTTTTAAATAAAGAGGTAAGGGATTCTTAAAGACTGCTTAAATATTGTTCAAATAGGGTATCATCGTCCCTTTACGTCATTATATCAATAGTGGAGTTCCTCAAGGCACATCAATCAAATAGGCGTCATGTTCAAATTCTTTGAGCAAATGATATTCCAGATACTAATATATCTATGTCATTGCAGCCATGCTAGTGGGCCCATCATTAGGAATGAGAAAGTCATCAAGTCTGGAGTCGCTACAGACCGCCATACAAGAGACGCAAAGAAATCCGCGCAACGAACCGATCTATGCGCGAGCACATCCACGTGAGTCCACTTCCTTATTACTATTAATACAATTATACTGATATTGTGTATAACGTTTTTGTTCTAACTGTCCCACGATTATTATTATGATCAATTGAAAATTAAATGGCTATTCTTCTTTATATAAATATTGGTAAAAAAAAATAAGTAAAAAGTATGCCTTGTTTGCAAGTGGTTCAGGATAATGATTTGCTAGGTATTTAAGGCCTTGGGAATTTCTTGGTCATTGCGGCTAAGAGTGATATTTCAGGGACTATTTTGGTTACCCATTGAAAGGGTTTTCGATAGGGTTTTTCTAAGCGGTTAATCAAAAACCCATACGATATGGGTAATCCTTTTGAACGGCTTAAATTAAATTTTGGTTACTCGTTGAAAGGGTTTTCGATAAAAACTCATACGGTGTGGGTAACCCTTTTGAACAGCTTAATTTAAGCCCTTCAAAATTACCTAGACCGTATGGGTGTTTCTAAAATGGTAACCAAAATGGTCCCTGGGTAGAATAGAGATAGAATTGGTCATACTATGCGTGCTGGGCGGATATCGAAATAACATATTATTATGATTTTTTCATGTCATTGGATTTCAAGTAGGTATAGAACCCATTGAATGGGTTATCATGTAACCCTTTCACTGGGTTTCTAGTATAAAACCCATTCAATGGGTTACATTAAGAGAAGGCTTCGAAAAGCTTAACTCTTAACCGGGGTTGTACGGTCCCTGCTCGTATGCGCAATGATCAAAAATCAAAATCAAAAGTCATTTATTCAAACTAGGCTGAGAATCAGCACTTTTCGAACGTCAAAAATTACACAAGACAGTCCCCCAAAAACGCTTACCACTTCCTAGTGCTTTAGCTGGAAAGAAGAAGTGGCGCAACAAACTCCCTGACTGATGCACTATTGTAAAGGAAATTACTTATCAAATTTCATGAACTGGTGCTTCTTAAAAAGTAGTACAGTATTCGTAATTTTGTTTTTTGCAGCATTAAAACACTGGCTGACAGACGACAACAACGGGCCGGACATGATACGAGGATCGCCACAACAGTCATCTCTCTCACACAAGAAACCATCCCTACTCAAGTCTTTATCAACTATGTTCAGGTAACTTTTATTGTACTCTTCTCTTCGTATAAGACCTGACCACCATTCCATTAGCTTCCATGCCGAATCGAGCATCAATCATTGTTATCAAAGGAGTCCTCTAAACGCTGACCGCAACGACAAATCTGGAACATTTTGTCAGTTCAAATCAAATAGACGACCGCTGTTCTTCCGACAGCTGTTTGCTGGGTAAGACAAATCAAGTTATCGAAAATGTGTCATTATCGACACGACAGTCTGTCGAACGGTTGTGAGCTATGCAAGACCATAGTCAAAGTCAAATCATTTATTTCAAATAGGCACTTAAAAGGCACATTTGAACGTCAACATATACAGTAAAATGGAAGTGAGTGAAGTGACCGATCGGCCGTAGGTAATTATTTCAAGCATGCCGCCGAGATGTCATACTGCTTACTTTGCTTCAGGTCACATACATTTGTTATTTTATAAAAAATTAATGAACTTGTGTTGTTTGTGGACGTAAAACTGGTAACCAATGCGTGTTTTCTCGGATGAGTTGGTTTTATGTTCGTTCGATGATTAAAAAATCTAACAGCTAACCTACACAATAAAATTGCCTTGAGTTCAAGCTTCTAAGATCTCCATTGAAAGAAGAAGATTATTTTGAATAAAAAATAAATAAAAGAAAAATAAGTTGTGAAAAAGTGTCTGAAAAACATAACACGATTATTCATATTGAGGCTATGAAAATACAGTGCAATAAAACGTTTTGGATGTGGAGAAATGAGACCGGATTCTGTATAAAGTATATAATAGGTTGGGGAAAAAGTTTCTTCGCATTTTTTAAGAAAATTCAAAACATTTTTTAATATAGTTTATTTACATTTAACTAAAGTATGTAGGTACCATTTTGTTCGATAACTTTTTGCCATCTTGTAGGTAGGGACATGATCCCATTGCTATAGAAATTTTGGGACTTCTGATCAAAATACCGGGACAAGGGGTTTTGGCAGTCCTCTCGTGATGTTAACCTGGCACTGCCTAAAGAATTCTGAAGAGACCGAAACAGGTGGAAATCTGAAGGTGCAAGGTCAGGACTATACGGCCCATGCATTAACACCTCCCAGCCAAACTATCTTAATTTTTGCTGAGTGGCTAAAGATGTGTGAGGTCTAGCGTTATCATGATGAAAAACCACACCCCTTCTGTTGATTAATTCCGGCCGCTTTCTCTCACCTTCTTGCTTTAATCTCATCAGTTGTTCGCAGCAGAGTTCAGAATCGATGGTCCTGCCTAGTGGTAACAGCTCATAATGAATAATGCCCTTCCAATCCCACCACACACACAGCATCACCTTGTTGCGAGTTAACCCGGGTTTCGCCACAGTCTGTGAAGCCTGACCGGCCTTTGACCACGACCTTTTTCGCACGTTCTAGTCACATTTTCCTAATTTGAATTTGGAATTATGTTCTTTAAAATTTAAACTTTCAGTGATACCAAAACCACCCAGATACAAATAGTATAGCCAAAGAGATTTTATTACAAGTTGATACATATTATAATGCGAAAAGACTTTTTCCCCAACCTAATATAATTATATGTGAAGACGATGCACCTACAATAACATTACTACATCCCAATTGGTAAAAATACACAGCTCACATATTTACAAACATTGTAACAGTAGACGAATTCCATAAAATTTAAACAAGTAATAAGTCAGTGTGTGAGGTAAAGTTGTCATAGAATGTATAATCAACGTCATAAAAATAATAAATTATACAATTAAATTAACAACCAGTTTGTCTAGACTCTAGTCTAGATTGTCTTATGGAGCAGGACCAGCATGTTTCCAAGCATTCTTATCTTGAATATAATCCTCTAATTTGTAATATATTATTGTGCTTGTTTACAAAATGTACTGTTAGTATGAGTTTTAAATTTTCTTTCATTTAATTACAATATATCACAAGGTATTTTGTTGTAACATTTAACACAGGACCCCATAGAAGATAATCTGCAAAATGGTTGATCTATTTTATATTTATTTCTAGTATTTAAACTTATGTCTATCACTTATTTTATTTAAAAAATGTAGATTTTTTCTGCTATATCAATCAGTCTTACCAAGGGATATCGTGTTACCCATCAGTAACTGGGTTGTGGAGGTCAGATAGGCAGTCGCTCCATGTAAAATACTGGTATTCAGCTGCATCCGGTTAGACTGGAAGCCGACCCCAACATAGTTGGGAAAGCGCTAGGCAGATGATGATGATTTTCATAAGCTGATGATAACACCCCTGCTATGCCTCTGATATTGCAAATCGCTTACCATAGCCATCAGATGGACCACTTGCTTGTTTGATATCCAATAATATAAAAACACGTTGTAATTGTTAGAAAATTTATTTCCATATATTTGTTTGCATGAATAGGTCCATAAATAAATATGTATATTGTGGTCAGGCTAAAAAAAATCCAATGGATACTACGAGTGAATGAGGAAGCAAGTTAATGAACGTCAATAAAATTGAGCGGAATTCTAAGTTTCCAACAGTTTCAGCGGTTTGGTAGTTTTTCTACACTGTGTATTTTTTATCTGAACAGGATGTGCATATAATCTTCTCTTTTTTGAATAAGTATCTATTTGTCAAATTTTCTCATGCATTTTAACTAAGTAAATAATTCGGTTTGCATTCAGTCCCACGGTTTTATTTAGTTGTGGTAATTAAATCAGCGCTAAAATAAATTCAGTGCATCATTATATATTTTTTTATTGTTTTACACAATAAAATTCGTAAAAGTTACAAAGTTGAAATAGCATAAAAGAGGTGGTATTTATCATAAACATTTGTATTATAAAAAACTCTTTATAAAAAAAAAACAACAGACTTCCAAAAAAAACACTACAAAGTGAAAAATAACTTTAACTTCGGAAGTCGGTAGTTTTTAGTTAGTTTTTTTGCAACCGACTTCCGAAGTTAAAGTTATTTTTCACTTTGTAGTGTTTTTTTTGGAACTCGGTTTTTTTTTTATAAAAAGTTTTTATTTATCACTTTTTAGTGGGTCAGTTTGTAATTTCTAATATATATAAATTGCAATTATCTAATTTACAATAGCCTAATGTCAAATGCTCATCAACTTTTACAAAATATTGCTTTTCCCGATGCAGGGGCGTTAATTGTTGAGGAGTTCTCCTGGAAAGAACCAGGAGAACTGATGGTGACTTCACCATGTGCATTTTGACGAGCACTCCATTGCTTATCAACCATATTACAGTGCCTTATCGAATCGCAACGGTGAAATACTTATTATTAAGTAGTTCCGGTGGCCATCTGTGGTCTTCATTATCAGTTCTACTTCACCAAATGGTGCTTTCCGAGAGCAAATGCACAAGTTACTATAAAAAATACTCAAATCGCTATAGGTATGCCTTTAAAATTTGAGGATTTCCCTCGATTTCCATGGGATCCCCTCATCAGATTCTGATTTGGTGGCAATGGGACCACCTCGGGAGCATACCCTTCCAAACAAAAAAAGAATTTTCAAAATCCGTCCACAATTGACGGAGTAATCGGTGAACATACATAAAAAAAAAACAAACATACAGCCGAACATTTAACCTCCTCCTTTTTGGAAGTCAGTTAAAAAGAACATACCGGGTAACGAAATTTTGAAAAAGTTATTGAATCAAAAATCCGAGTGAATTCGAATTAAATAGCACTTAACAGACCACGACGTGTTGCTAGGGCATTGGTAGCGTTACTTTACTTCTTCCCAGCTTAAACACTAGAAAGATGGTGGAGAGCGAATTGTTGGCCTTCAAAATTTTGTTTTTCAGCGTAATTTGAGCAAATGATTTTTGCATAGGTGCTCTTCGATTTTTTTTAAACACTAAGCGTCTGAAATAAATTTGTTGTTAACCCTAAAATATTCTTATGTTATACCCAATAGGATAGGCAAGCCTCACAAGAAAACAGAAACAGAAGTATATGGAAGATCACAGCCGGGTCGGGCATCAGAGAAGTCACTGTCAAGAGACGCGTTAGAGAGACACAACAGGATAGATGAGAGGGAGAAAGAAGAAGAACAAAATCCATCTCAGTCAAAGTCACAGCAGAGGTATGATATATTTCTGATCTTTTTCGTATTAGAATAGGGTTTATTTTAGCGACGCCGGTGTAACCTTAACGACGCATTTTTAACGCGTGGGAAGAGGCCCAAGACGCCATAGGAATCTTTTATGACCTCTCCAAAGTATTTGCTTGCGTCGATCACGAAACTTTGCCCTTGAAACTTGAGCATTATGGACTTGAAAACTTGCGCACACTTTATTAAAATCTTATTTAAATGATAGACAACAGCAAGTTCAAATAAATGGTATCAATTCACTCGGTTTAAAAGTAAAAATGGGTGTTCCACAAGTCTCGATATTAGGTCCTTTCCTCTTTTTAGTGTAAATTAATTATCTACTCCATTTATTAAACAATCAACCACAAATGGTGTTATTTGCTGACGATACTTCCTTAATTTTAAGGTAGATAGACGTGCTAAAAATTTTGATGACGTAAATAACGCCCTACTTTAGGTCCAAAATAGGTTCACTGCCAGTAATTTAGTATTAAATTAAAAAACAAACTAAGTGCATAACATTTTCTTTACCAAATGTCAAAAGTTGTGATTACGAGATAGTATTGAATCAAGCGAAACTAGAATTCGTCGATAAAACTGTTTTCCTGGGGATCACGCTCGACTCTAGGCTACAATGGGGTCCTTATTTAACATCTCTTGCAGGACGGCTAAGTACAGCAGATGTAGACACCGCGAGGCTAGTCTATTTTAGTTAGTTTCATAGTATTATGTCTTACGGTATTTTACTTTTCTTTTTTTTACATCGTCGTCAGATTTAGTTATAAATTCAACATTAAAGATGTGACAATATTTTTGTAAAATTATAATTTAAAAGAGTGTCCATGGAGTTTCTTGCCCGTTCTGCTCCATATGTACCTACTACGCTTTGGAATGGGTAACTAACTGCTTCACATATCTAACTAACTAACTCCTTGACTTTTCAAAAGTGCCTGTAAATGGTTTAATTGAAATAAATGCCTTGTTGAAATGAAAATGCGTTTTATAAGAAATTTAATGTTTAAAAATTATGACAATTCATTTGTGTATCCTTTTGTAGTAAGAAAATAAAGCATGGTTCTGAATGTATATTTTGCTTTTATTTTATCGAAAATGTTGATAGCCCCGTCAAGCAAAAATGTATTAGTGTCCATGGAGTTATAATGTATTAGCAGTGACCCAATTTTGGACCTGCAATAGGGCGGTATTTACGTCGTCAATATTTGATGCACGTCAGGCCGTCAGCAAATAACACAATAGTCAATATGTATTAAATACATTAAAATATGTTACGTGTAAGTTGTTTATTAAATAGACGATAAATATTGAACAGTTTGTACAATTTCAGATGAGAATATTTTCTTGTTTCATACTTTTGAGAGCGTGATTTGTCTGTAGTCGGGTTTTAGTTTTTGAACTTACTTTTTTACCAGGATGTAAATCCACACGACTCGATCCGACTCGTCCGTTATCAGGAACTTTGCTATAACCTACCCATGTTTGAGAAGGTAGATACAGCTGTTAATAAGTTATATCAATAAAACCTCGTGCTCCATCAGATCCTCTGCATCCCACACGCGACAAGGCAGCAGCGGTAGCGGAGGCGAGCGCACTCACAAGTCTGAGCGTCGCGCGCCGCCCTACCGCGCGCCGCCGCACCAGCAGCATCCGGTAACTATATTTTTAAATAGATTATTACTCTCGTGGTAAAAGCATTGATCACCTATCCAGCGTTCGCGTTTTATTTTCCAAGCTGTGTTTTTAGAAAAATAACTTTGATACCTACACATAAAGGTTAGTTTGCTCAACAACTTCAAACATTTTTATGCCAATTTCAATAGTAACAGTTGTTCTAGAATCAGCTTAATTTACCATAGTCCAGAGTTTTGCCCAGAGTTTATCAAACGTCGTCGCGACATCGGGTTTGTACATGAATTTGTTTACAAAACCTTCAACAGGCTTTTTGTGTGGTCCTAGTATACAATGTTTCGTTTTTTTTTTAATATTGACAGCTCGAGACACGTACATTACAAGTGCACAACTTCAAAATGATGAGTTTAAAATTGTTCCTTTGTACACATTACTATTTTGTTTACTGCAGTCTGCGGGCAAAAACAGGTATATCTATAATAGAAAAAAGTGGGTTATCCCCATGATTTAGTGACGAAGGCCATCATGCAGAGCCTCTTAGAACCGCTCTAATAATAACAGTGGAATTCCAAAACATAAATAAAAATTTGGAATTTTCCCAAGTTTATTGAAATTGTGTATTATTCCACTGCAATTAATATTGTCTAGAATCTCGATCGCAAATTCGCAACTGATATCATGAGATATTTAATAACTTCATGAACTTCTATGAATACAACTTTTTTATAGTTATTATGGAAAATTTGCTACTATAAAGATGATTTGTTAATGATACCTACTTACGTAATAAATAGTAGATTTGTATAGAGAACGTGTATTTGTTGTGTAGCAGGCTATGGACAGCGCGTGGGGACCCACCGGCCACTACGTCAACTATGAAGAAATACAACAGAATTTAAAGTAAGTACAAATTATCTTTCAAGCCACCAATTTTTTTTCAGTATCGAATATTTTCTTTAGCATGGTATACTGGAAAACATAACATACTTCGCTTAATTCATTTCATCTCTATTAACTAGTATCTCAATAACTTTTGGTTTCATGCAGTACTTTACTAACAAATTTTTAACAAGCCTGTGATCTTAAAATGCTCTAAATTCTTAATCTGCAAATAAATTAAAGACATCATTACTTCGCCGCATACACGATAACGCCGCACGCGAAAGACCAATAAAAATATATGATGACCTAAAGTGGGTGATTTACACCCACTTTAGGTCCTCATATATTTTTATGGCGCGTCCATCGTAGATTAAGATCCAAAAAGATCCAAGATCCATAGAAATGATCCAAAAAGCAAGCACAGTTCCACTTCCGATTTATATCTTACTGAGAAGTCCGTAAAAATATTCTCCAATGTCGCACAAGCTATTAAGTAGGACCAAATAGTTCGCCACGTATCTATGTAACTTTTAGTACCTAACTAGTTTACACCGTAGACCGTACCTTGACTTGTCTTTACTGAAGCGCTTGACTAGTCTGAAAACCACTTATTTTCATGAAAACGTTTTAATTTGCCTTCAGTTTTTACGGTACGGCAAGTACTAAAGGACCAAAATAAGTTCTTAAACTAAACCGCTCATAATATTACAGCGCGCGGCGCGAGAAGTTGAGCGAGGTGCAGATAGGACAGATGAGGCGACAGGTCAGCGCGCAGAGAGCCAAGGCCGAGGACGAGAGGTGAATATTATTGACAATACTATTCAAAAGTAGATTACAATACCCCATTTACCATTGGTAAGGGTATTCATAAGATTTTTGAAGATGTAAAAAGTAATGACGCCGTTGAAAAGTATCAACCTCGCCGTCTAATTGAGTTTAATTAACTTGGCTTGCTGTAAAAAACAGAGCGACGAAAACCTTTTAAAGTACAATTTTCATTAGTAGTTGAATAGAAACGTAAAAATACAAATATATCGTTAAATCGCGATTCTTGAAACGCGCTCCTGCACGTTTATACCTACCTAAAGTTATAAAAAAACTCCAATCAACTCGATGTGTAATAAATGTAATTATATGGACACATTTTACAACTCCACCATATAATTGATTAGCAACTGGTCTAGCGTCATCAGTAACAAAACTATTAAAACAACCTTTTACAATGAACAGTTGCATTTCATACTGAGTAATTGGACATAAAACCTTATTCTAAGAACAAGTAAATAGGTGTATTAAAAATTAAATGACGGCTTCCATCATAATAAGCAGCGCACAATAAAATAATACGACAAGTCTCCGTCGTTATACCTAGTAATTAGATAAACGTTAATAACGGTGGACATGACTGTAATAATTAATATTGTGATGTTTTCCTCTTCCTCTGGAAATTCCTGGGCGTCGGTAAGATGCTTGTGCTTTGTAAGATCACTTGTAAAGCCGAGTACAGATTATGTGCAACATAACGTGTAAGGCAACGTGCTAAGCAACATTTTCTATACATTAGAATAAAAATATTATATGGAAAATGTTCCACGTGGTCTGTACATGGCCTTAGGCTTGATTAAAGGTAGCATGCTCATGTGAAACTCATACAATTCGTACCTACACTTTATGTTACTCGACATTTTACTCTTTGTAGAAATCTTTTTAAACCCAAGCAAGATGCAAATTAATAGAGAGCAGTGGTGGCCCAGTGTTAACGCACCCGACTTACGAGTTGTAGATCCTAGGTTCGAATCAGGCGCTTTATTTTTTGGACACAATTGCATCACCACTGCTCTAAAAACGGTGAAGGAAAACATCGTGAGGAAACCGGCATGTCCTAGAACCAAAAATTCGAAGACGGGATATCTGCAACCCGCACTGGGCCCGCGTGGTAGATTACTCCCCTCCCCCACGCCCACTCCCTCTTGAAGAGAGGAGGCCTGTGTCCCAGCAGTGGGAACAGGTTGATTATGCTATTTTACTCTCACCAATGATATTATAAGTAAAAAGACGGAGATTAGGTTACCTACTCAACATTCGATCTTCAAAAATGGCACAATGCAATGGTTACACTATTACTCTGGTAGCACACCTCCGCCACGAAAACATAGCAGCGAAACCACACAAACTGAACTGAACTACCACCGGTCCCGATCAGTTCTTTCTGTGAATTGAACTACTGAGGTTTCGTTGCTATGGTTTCGTGGCGGAGGTGTGCTACCAGCGTTAGATGACACGTGGAAATAGGACGGCATGTCGTGATTATCGGAAGCGAAAAAGCGACAAGACGAAGAAAATGTGGCTAAATAGCCAAATTTTGACGTGCCACTTACGGAACGTGTATAACCTATCTAGATACCTCTTTTTACTTATAATAACATTGCGATCCACAATAAATACAAGATTATTCTTGATTATTCTCAGTTATATCATACCTATGTAATTGGATTGGAACTGTGCTCAATATCTGAAAGGCTCATTAACGTCATTCTCATTAGAAATATGACGTGTGATTTAACACCTCTGCTAACAAAAAGTTAATGTGCAAAAAGCGATCGCGCCAGTGTAAAAAGGTTTTTTTGTGTTCAGTATCCAAATTAAAGTAATGACGCCGTCAGTCCTCTAGCTAGATAAGACAGACATTTGTATCTTTTTTAGATACAAATAAATAAACATTTTCCTTAACTTAATCTATTACCTGACTCTTGGAAGTATCAAAGGAATCCTTTTGTGGTTTTGCAACCTGTATCAATTGTATAAAAATCTTCCATCATCTTAAATCCGCACAATCATAGTCTAAATATGTAAATTTCTTTGTTCTAAGTGACGCGTGAGTATGAAACCTTGGATTGCATTTGAGATTTCGCGTATTTTGCTAAGATATCTGGCTAAAGTTGTTGACTTAGTAACTGTTCGTTTGATTTTATATTTAGATGTAGTATAAAAAGATTCTCGAAGTATTTTTACAGTTAATTAGAAGCATCTTTAGTTATCTACATATTTAATCGATGCACTTATGATAAGATAACATGGGAGTTGAATAATGAGGCATATTTATATTTATTTTCCCCTTTCGTAGCTAAAACTCATTAAATAATCACAAGACCAAACGCAAAAAAAAGCAAATACCCACTTTAATAATAAATTCCTTTGTGTGCATGCAATAACAGAACCATTAAGTACCTACTTACCTACCACCTACTTTATTATTTGTTTGCAAAGATGCCCCACCCATAGATAAAAACAACATTTTGTTTAGCATATACGAAACCTGAATATGGTTTGTTCAGAATAAGGAACTGAATCGATTTCAATAATTTTTACACCATGTTATATTTTGTCCCAAAAATATTTAAGTGTGATGGAAAATGTTATCACCATTTAATTACTTACAATACAATCGCCGTACGGTTAGGTACCTACTGCCAAATTATTATGAATGAGCGCAAGACGACCCTGGAGGCGCGTGGGCGCCGCTGCCATTAGTATTTTTTTCAACCCCGTAAGGGTTGTCCGTAAAAAAAATCCATCCATAACAACCTTATAACTTTGTGATTTTTCATAACACAGTTTTGAAATTTTGTACCTAGATTCTTTACATAAAAATACTAGACACGTGTTTCGGGTTTCGCATATACTAAAACTAATATTGTATAACCCGTCTCTTCACTATTCCAATGCTTGCTCAAGGATGCATATCCGGTACGGCTCTAATAATCCTTCCATATCCCAAGGGCACATCTTCCCTACCATTATCGCGCCCCCCGGTCTACTCTTTGAAATGCAATGGTCTCTGTAGTCCCATGAAACATGAGGCTCCAGGGGCTAGTGTGAATCTTTGGGTTCATTCGAATAATCGAGTCTGGTTTAACCACGCTGGGGTCGGTGCAATTGATTCATTCTTTTATTCATTCATTCATTGGATTTTGTATTTTGCTCCCTTGCTCTGTATTATCTACTTACCTACATGCCTCTCCGTTCGTGGTGCTGACGTGGTCCTAAAAATATTTGGTCCTTTGATCCGCAATTGTTCTTCTTACACACGGTAAAAACTTGCTAACTATGTTAAATGTAATGTTAGTTTATGTGTAGATTGCTTTTGCACATACAGTCGTATGATCATATTGCAGAGCATTAAATTATCATTAATCTCGATGTCATTAATCAAGTTGTGAAGTTACGCACTTCACTTAGTAGATAATACCTACATTTCAACATTCTCTTACAAAAAATATTTCGTACCCACTTAGTATTTTTTTAGCAGAAAAAAAAAATAATTTAATATTATACCACGCTTTTATGGAAGTAATTAATATTTATGCGTTTTTAGAAATCATTGGATTTGTTTTCATCAATTTAAGCATTACCTGCCAATTAATTAATATTTTATTGGTAATTCCTTCATTGCTAAGCGGTTTTTCAGTAGATTTTATTTCGTAGCTATATTTTAGTCACTACCTACAGGATTATTTTTAAAACACTAACGAGCATCATTAAAACTAAGTTATTAATATTTTCAGAATACAAATACGTAATTTTATCTTCTATTCATACAAAATTAGCGATGGCCTTGTTAAGTTTCCTTTAGCAAGATTTTTATTTCTTGGGTACCTACTTAAATTCAAAAGTCATCGTTTGTTAAGGTAATAAAAAATCAAAGAACTCGCCATTATTTTGATAATAACCCTGTACTTTTAAGGGGTCGACGTAGCATGCGTAGTTCATACAAACGTAATACCAAAATAGTTCGTAAATCAAACATATTCTTAAGGTAGTTTGTATTTATTTTTGAATGGACACTGATTTAAACAAGAGAAAAATAAGTTTTCTATATCAATTTTAAATTCCTCATATCTCGTCTTTATATTTAAAAATATATACCTTCAAAATATATGTTTGGGAACATAGATATTCTGTAATCCAATCGGAATAAAGACATACTACCCTATGAATATGTTTGATTTACAAATTATTTTGATATAACATTTGTATGAACTACGCATCCATCAAGCCAATTTGTCTTTTGTCTATAATTATTGTTTTTAACACGACAGTCGTCGGGCAGGCGCGGGTGGCTACCACTCACAGCGCTCCTGTAGGGAGAGGGAGAGCGGAGTGCGACCGCAGTCCAACTACTACGAGTACGAGAGTGCACCGCCGAGGAGGCCTGGCAAACTCTCCCACTACCACTGAGCAATGGACTGTAAACACCGCGATAACTTACCTGCGTCTCCGAACTGCGTCTTCACCCGAGGTATCAGATCTCATTTTAATTGGCGATACTCTTAACGATTATATCGCTTCGCTAGACGTTAGTAACGCAATCTGTCGGGTCGACTCCTTATTGATTTAGCTTCAAGTGTTCAAGTGCCTTCACTGAGACTGAGATCTTGAGCCACCGTAATTGGTTGTTTCTGAAGAGCAGTAATGCAGAAGTATGGAAAAGGCTGTTTTAATTACCTATGTCTAAATTCTATGTTATTTATCACAAGCTTAATTACACAGCTTCTCTTGTTCAGCAATTAGTTGGACCACGATGAAACTAGTTAAAATAAAATGTTATTTATTTACCCTATCTACTGAAATATTAAACAAGGGAGCTATGTAATTGTGTGGTGAAAAATCTTAATTTTACTGTTCCCAGTGATACGTATAGGTTTCATTATTTACCATGATTTGTGAATGATGAGGTATTTTTTCTACGAGTTAATAGAATGGTTAATTTTTGTCAGCATTTAAACAAAAGATATGAAAAATTATGTTGTTTCTCATTTGGAACTTTGTGGGTGAAAGGCCTTGGCTTTACAGCTCAGTAAAAAAAACAATTGAAACTGTTGTTAACTTAGAATTGTATTGTAAAAAAAAGTGTCAACTACACGTCGTTTTCTTTTAACTGTGAAACGATTGAATATTTTAAAATCTGTTGTTAATACGAATTCTCATTGAGTTTATTTGTAAAACGCGTCATATTTTGGCTTTGAGGGTTTTGGCTAACCTTGTAGGTGGATATACCTACAAGGTTAGCTATCTTCAGCGTTCATAGTCTGTTCAGTCTAATAGAGAATAATTTGTAGTTGATACATACAGAAGAATAACTACCATTTAATAAAGATAACTCATACATAGTTACTACAAAAAAAAATGTTAAAAAAATGGTTAGACAATTAACCTTAGAATTAAATCTATCCAATGTCAAGAAAACTTTTGTGACATCATAATCAGTTTCTTCTGTTATATGAATATGCTTACTAGATAACATTAGGAATCTGTTTAACAAAGATGCTATTGTTTAAGATTATTTACGACTAAGTATATATACAGGCATTGCATGTAGTCATTTCCTCGAATATTCGCACGTATAAACGATATTTTTTTGTACAGTCAGGGTAATTCATTCTTAAGGAAATTGACACCCTACGTCAATTTGCCGTATTATAGCCATTTCATACACTGGATAATAATTTTAGTTGGTCGTCAATTTGTTTAACACTAATTTTCCTGGGTTTACCTTCTCATATTTATCATACAGGGGCCAATTAAATTATTTAGGGAAACTCCGCAGATGTGATGGGTTTACACGATAAAAAATTAAATGAAAATTTGTTTGGGGTCAACGACCGCTGCTAGTGCGTTACTTGAAGTATGTTGAGAAAAGTTTTTTTAAGTCCAAAGTCAAATTATTTATTTCAAATAGGCACATAAAAGGCACTTTTGAAAGTCAAAATTTCCAAAAAAAAAAATTGAATTGATTTTAGTCGCCTCTTCCAAAAGGTAGTTTCTTATTGAGAAGAATGGGCAAGAAACTCCACTCCACCGTTACTCTTTTAAAATGTTTTACAATATTTTGTATACGTACATTACTTATATATAATATTAATAATAACCATTACGTCTGCGGAGTTTCGCTAGCTATTTTAATTGGACCCTGTATAATGTCTTCCTCGTGACCCAAAACTTTTCATTCAAAACTTGTTAGTCTACGAGCTAAGTGAGAAATTATTACTCAATGCTTTAATCCCAGTGCGGCGGCATGCGGCACGCTCACTTTAGTTTTGATTGTTCTACCGAACTTGTCTGTGACGAAGATAAATAAATATCGAATATTCGGATGCATATTTACCTAAAATTTGACAGTTGACTAGTATGGAGTGCGCTTCGGTACGGGAAAAGTGTCGGTTTCCAGGACCGACGATTTTTTAAGAACTAGTTTTTTATACTGTGTATGCGGGCGAATAAGTAGGTATCTTTTATTTTATATTACAAAGTTTTGAAGAAATTAATTATTACTTATAAAAAATTTAGAAAAACTAAAGTTGTTGGTACTTATCAAACTTTGAATAGTATTTTTTTACGTGTTATATTTTCCACAAAATTCTTGCCTAGTACTAAATAGATAAGAAAAAATTGTTTAGGAATACAACATTTTATACACACTTATTAATGAATTCAGCGTCCCTAGAAAAAAAATATTTTAAGAAGCCGTTTCCATACTTTGTACCCTTTGACAGGAAAAATAAGTAGGTATTTTAGGTAAATATGCATCCGAATATCCGATCTCTAAAGATAACCCTTCGTTTGTTCTTATCAAATGTCTTCTGAAATTTATCAACAACTCTGAAATTACCTAGTAAGTAGTCACTAAAATGTTTAGTGATAATGCTAGTGATCTTTTTTGAATGTACGAGGAATGCGTTGTGTGGCCGTCTTTATAATAGTTCTAAGTAAAGATTCTTATTTATACCTATTCTCAAAGATATAAATATGTCTAGATAGACAGCCAGAGCTGTGAACGCGTCGAAAAAATTGCGTCCAACTGTTGGCCGCAAAATGCGCAACAATAGAATAACACAATGACGTGGGGCGAGTGTAAGACGTAGCTGTCACGCGAACCAGCCTATCAAAGTAGTTCCCTGTTTGTACTGTTTTACTTCTTTTGCAGCGCGACACTATTTAGACATAAAAATAAATCAAAGCCTATTCTATTGTGGACGGTGGTGCCATCAATACTTAGTTTTAATTTTATCTGATGTTGCTGTACTTATGATCTGTGTTGTCGTAAAATAGCTTAATGTCAGTGAGTATGCTACACCATTAGTATTGATTGTATATAAATCTGAATACTATTTTAGAAAGGTATAGAGTAGCAGCCTGGACATGTGGCAACGGCCCGATAATTGTTCTGGACCATTCATTTCACATTCAATGAGTCGTAGTATCGGATTCGGTATAACAATGTTACCGGGCTCACTTAAATCACTCATTCAAATACGCATGGGATGTTGGGACGCTGCGAAATGTGTAATTAACGGTCCAATAACAATGACGAACTCTTTCTACACGAGCAGGCTGTCGGGTGATAATTAAAATTGGAGATACTATTACGAAAATACGAAATTCCCAAACAAAATGTGCTCTAAAGTGTTTCTTAAGTGTGCAGGAATTAATTTATGTCTCGTGCCTAAATCTCCCAGAAGTCGTATTTACGTAAAAGGTTCTCGCACGTACGTACGTAGGTACATACATGTACATTCCTACTTACCTTTTAGTATCTTTACGAAAGAAGCTTTAAAGTGTAAATTAGATTTATAATTAAGTTTATTCAAATAAATCTGATAACATTTACGTATGACTGAATAATTTATATCACTTGAAGAATTATAACTATATTCATTAACTTTGTAATCGTATAAAATAAGACCACATTTTCATGCAACAATTATTATATGATATAATCAGAATTTCAGACTGTATTAACTCTATTCTTTGTTTTCATTTTTCCATGTTTTTGTGATATCTAATCGGTATTTAGTGCTAGCCCGACTATGGGTTTACGTGGTGATATGCATATGATCGCTAATTACATAATTAAACATATGTAGACATTTCTAATGTATATATAATTTCTAGGGTTCTACGAGATTAATTTTGTATAGACAGAGAGAAGTAGCTTTTATATTTCATGAATCATGACTTATTTTTAGTTTAACGAACAAGTTGTTTTTTAGATATAAATCACATTGCAAATAAATATTTGCACCGAAGTGCCCATACTTGTACATAATTAGACGTTTAAATATTATAACGTCAATGATAACTTATTCTTCGATTTATTTGGATTGTCGCTAAATAGAAGAGTATGTTATAATGAAATGCAAAAATACAATTGGACATTCAATGTATGTAAAATAAATCAAAAGTGGTATTGTCGGACAGTTTTTTATTTATTATTTATTTATTTATTAAAACTTTATGCACAAGTAAAAACTACACTGTACAAAGGCGGACTTAATGCCTGAGGCATTTTCTACCAGTCAACCTTAGGGTGATGCAGAGACAAAACATGGCAGGTGCAACGTACGGGATAGATAGCTCGGAAATAACTATAAAATACAAGCATACATACAAATACATAGATAGATATATACATAATATACCAAAATAAACTGTGTCAGGAGAAATAACGACGTAGACGACGTCTGACTTCGGCGGTAGCGAAGAAAACGACTCCAGATTTATCTGCGTCATAACTACCTATACCTCACTTGCGGGTTTCCGGTCCCTGCTGTTATAAAAGAACTAAATAAATAAAAATCGTTCAATGAAGGGTTCCGTAGTTGGGATGAATTTATCACAAAAACAAACTTTTCAATGTAGTTGAAAAACATGTTCTTCCTTATATCGATATACGTCACGGTCAATTCTCCAACTGCAAATGTAATGTTGGTCGAATATTACTCGTTAACTTGTAAAGCCTACTTAGGTGTGATAGTTTTCCTATTAATTTCGATATATACTACTGCCTTGAATTTTTTCACACATCTAAAAACAATCATTTAGCTGGCGGGGGACGGACACTTTACTCTCACAAAAATAGCACACCACAAAAAAAGCTTAGGTAATGTTACGCAAACGGATCCCTGATTCGAAAAATGGTCTTCACAGACCCGTAATATTTTTGAACGGCCTATCCAACGATACTCCACACCATGGGATAGACGAGAAAAAAAATCATCCCTACTTTACGTGCAAAGGAGGTAACCTAAAAAAACATATTTTATTTTACCAACTTGTCGGGGTGATTAATATGTACACCCATGCCAAATTACAGCTTTCAAGTACTAAGAGTCTCTGAGATATGCTGGGGACAGACAGACAGCGAAATGGCGAAATATAAGGGTTCCTTGTAAAAAGGGGTGTTTTAATTTTATTACCTACTTATTCTTCTGTTTTATGAGTGTGCTAATGTTGACAATGTTAAGTTTGTTTTTGGTATACATTCATCCCAACTACGGAACCGTTCATTGTGCGTGGTCCGACACGCACTTGGCCGGTTTTTTATTTTTACCTGAGTGCGCAACAGCAAAGCAAGTCATGTTTTTCATACGTATCTATGTATGCTTGTATGTGGTATTCATTATTGAATCTTGTATGTGGTAGGCTGGATGGATGTGAATACATGAGGTATCTATCGAATCGTCTGGGTCGTGCAGTGGATAAATGGCTAGGTTTTCTATCTTTGTAAGGATAAAATGACTGACTGACATATCAGCGCACAGCCGAAATCACTCTCCCTAAATTCACCTTGACCGTGATTTTGACTTAATATTGTATTCTAACACTAAACCTATCACTATTCAAATTGGTCCTTCCCGTAAACTAGTTCCGTAATTATTTTAACGGTTCTATGATCGTCCTAGTTATCATTGAACTGACAAAATTTATGAGATTACTAGCTTTTGCCCGCGGCTTCGCTCGCGTTCAGTGTCTCGGCAACAGTACTTTTTTTCTAGATGAAAGGCGATTCTTATGTTCTATACCCCTGATAACGTGTATGCAAAATTTTATGACGATCCGTTGAGTAGTTAAGACGTGAAAGCGTAACAAAAAACAAACTCACTTTAGCATTTATAATATTATTGCGCTGCGCCTTGCGGTTTCACCCGCGTAAGTCTCGATCTTGTGGGAATATCGGAATAAAAATTATCCTGTCCTAATCCAGCTCATGGTCTACCCATGTGCCAAATTTCAACCAAATCCGTTCAGCCGTTTTTTCGTGAAAGCGTAACAAACAAACTCACTTTTGCATTTATGATATAAAAGTAAGGATATACTTAAACAAACTCACTTTTGCATTTATGATATAAAAGTAAGGATATATTTATATCTATATACCAGGGTGGATTTTTGAGATGGGGTAGTAAGGGCGGCTACCTTAACCTTTGTAGCTACAGGAAAACGGTCTTAAAAGACTGTCCTTAACTTTTTGAGAAATTTTGATCTGCATACTACTACTAAAAAAAAATCAGCCGGAAAATGGGCAATATTCACAAAATCTTTTTTTTATGCCAATCGATCCTCTTTCTTATAAGGATCAAACGGACCAATTGAGGTTTGAGTGTGAAATAAAGCTTATTTGTGGAAAGCATTAATCAAATTTTTATTACAATTCTGAGAAGATGTAGAAAATCAGAAATCATCAATGACGTTAGCTGTGCTATGACATACAAAAGAATATAAAATCTATGTTAAGAAATGAGTCTGTAACAGAGTGCTAGAAAAGTCATAAATCGCAAAAATCTTTTCCTATACATTTCGTAGGAAATGAGACTCCCAACTTGGTTTTTTATGATGAACCGCTACAATGAAGATAGACCAAAAATAAACAAAACAAAAATAAACTTCGAATTTCGAACGAATACGCGTCACAATTTAATTTGCTTTGATAACAGAGTCGCAACCGCCGTCATACCTGCGGGCTGATTGAGTAATACACTATCAGTAGGAATCGGTTTCAATTTGACAGTAGGCATTTGTTTCAAGATCTGTGAATGCCGATCAAAATTTCCCAAAAATTTAAGGACAGTCTATTAGAACCGTGTTCCTGTAGCTACAAGGGTTAAAGAAAAATCCACTCTCTATACTATACAGGGTCAAATTAAATTACCTAGCGAAACTCCGCAGACGTGATGGTTATCGATATACAGACATGATCATCATGTTTGTTTTTGGGTTCAGCTACTGCCGGTAGTGTAGTCGCTTAAAAATCAGGTTTTTTTTGTGTAAACTTCACAGACGCGATGGGTATCGATATCTAAACACGGTAAAACCGATTTCATCAACTCAAGTAAGTAACAACAATATCAGCCGTCATTGACCCAAAACAAATTATTAAATCTTTTTTGTTTTTATTTTGTCGTGCTTAGATATATGATATATATATATATGATACCATCACGTCTGTGGAGTTTCGCTAGGTAATTTAATTTGACCCTGCATAGAGTTAGGATTATCTAATTTAGATCCATCTAATTACCCACAAAAGAACGCTTGCAAGAGCATGCATTCCGCGCGTGTAGGGGTTTATCTGCTACAATTGTCATCCACAATTTGTGCTCACACGCATTTCAAGTGAAATCACTTGTCATGTCATATAATCCCAGATCATTAAGCGGGGCTGTCGTGCTGCCAGCGTGCAACGTTTATCTCCAGTGCGCTCGTTAGAAAGGGCAAGGTCGGGCTTCGCGTGTCCAATACACTTTATGGCGAATTGTTTGTGTGGTCGCCCTTTGTCGTGGCCTTCTGACACAGTGCCACCCCGTGCGCCACTGACCTCGCTGTATTTTTCAACTAATAAAATGTTTATGTAGCCAAAATTGCTTGTCTTTTTTATTTCCCTTACATGTAATCATTTTAAAAACTTGCTGACGAAAGGACAAAAAAAAAAACAAGCAAGCCTTATAGTCGCTTAAGGGGGATGCACTAAGGTAGCCCGCGAAATTCAAATTTTATTACGTTTTTGCAATTTGCAGGTCTGTTGATTTAAATATGATTCGCGGCCATAACCAATATGGCTGTACAGGATTATAATCATTAGAATCGGCAATACAACTAACTCTCTTCGTAAAATCCTATTGAATGACTATTTCTGAAAAATCATTCAGTAGGATTTTATAAAGTTAGAGGGTTGTAATGCTGATTCTAATTATTATAATTCTGTAAAGCCATATTTGTTACGGCCGCTAATCATATTTAGATCAACATACAACCTGTTACTGACCTGCAAATTGCAAAAAACGTATCTAATAAAATTTGAATTTCGCGGGCTACCTTAGCGCACCCCCCTTAAGATGTGTAACATCTGACATGTCACCTTGGTAATAAGCAACTGAGCAGCGACAGAAATTAACCTCAAAATTGTAAAAGTTAAATAGTACTGAAATATTTATTCGAATAATTATTCAGTACTAGTGATCGCCCACTGGTCGAAATTCGACCCCCTCTACTAACAATCTATATAATGTACTTACTAATTCCATGGGTACCTACACTATTTCCATGCTATTAAAAAGTAGGTACTTATCCATGTTCAAGCTGTCACTTCTTGTTACACATTTCCGTCCCTTTTCACGAAATTACTCCCACAGAAAGCTAGAGTAAAGATGTTACCCTACACATCAAACATTTTGGTTCTTCAGTCCGCGGTCGAATGTACGATTCAGTACGAGGAGTCCTAACTAAAGATGGGTGGTCACGTGTTGAGTCGTGAGATGAACGGACCATTAAATAATATCTAATAGGTAATACGGGCTGGTGTCCGCAACTCTCCACGTCAATACGCGCGTATTTTGCGTACGGGTGGGAAAACAATTATTCAATCCACCCCAGCTCCTCAATGAAGGCCAGCAACCCCTTGGTGTTACTAACAATCTCACAGAGTGAGAGTTGGGTTACCGAAGTAGTTTGCCCTGTATGTGGCGACCACCGGACAGTATACTCGTAGTAGCACATAAGCTTCTGTCTCGTCATCCTCCATGCAGGCCCTGCACAGCGGACTGGGCATGGGATTAGGCATTCAAATCACATAGGTAAGTGAATACTTATTTTATTCAAATAGAGATGCACACAGGCATTTGAAGGAACATGGGTGGGTTTTAGTCAGTAAAAGTCTGACACTCCCTCCCGCTCCACCCAGAGCGGGAGAAGTAATTTGAAAATTTCCCACAAAAAAAATAAAAATTAAAAGATATAGATGATTGAGGTTAGTTTAGGCATGATTTCAAAAGACATCCAATAATACAAAGATATTTATGTTTATCTCACAATACCTACAATGCTACATTAGGAATCTAAGAAGTTCATTATTATAAATACACAGAGTAAAACCCACGCTAAACTAGGTAGGAACTCATAATTGTTTAAGTGGTAGCCTAACCACCGTGATATGCTGGCCATTCTCTGTAATCAATTGAATATTAAAGACTTGTATCTTGTTACAATTGCAATTTTATTGGTCCTTAGGTCCCTGGTTCTCGGAAGTGGTGGGTCTGACCGTGAAACCACATGACGTCAACTGTTAAGGTTGCTCCACACGACAAAGTGCGTTGGCGTGAGAGGAACTGCAAAGACATACACATCACCGGACTTACATTCGTTTTTATCAAGAACTCTGGATGGAATTTCTTATTTTGGTGTTTTTCGTTCCGAACCCTATCTACCTGCGTCAGGGCAACTTTTATAATTCATTCTGATTACATCAACAGAATGATTCGTTGAAAATGACGCACTCACACTACTAATTTAACTAAGAATGAATAACAAATTATTTTGCTAACTATAAAAACGATGGTATCTTTTATATCAGCACTGAGCTACTGCTGCTGACAAAATCCAGTATTACTACACAAATTATAATTGTCAAGGTAAGACTAATGTAGGTACTTTAGTAAACATTTTGCCATGAAAGTTATTGTTATACTTACTTATGTATGTATTTAGGTACCTAACAGTAGCGAAGCTACAACTTCCAGTAGAGGGAAGCCGAAGAAAAAGTTGTTCAGTTCACATACATTCAAGATAAAATCAAAATTACCTTATTTTTTTTTGTCATTCCTTTACTTTTCTTAATTGAACGCCATCTAAATTTGTCGGAATTCTTAGTTAAAACAGAAAATGTAAACTGCGTTCGCGATTTAGGATACCTATAGTCCATTCTAAAAACACGTACGCACCTAGGTACACGTTTTTATCTTATTACTTATTAAATACCTGTAATGACTATGTACTATATTATTAAGTAATAGTAAACTCAGATGAGAGTCTTTGTTCCGCAGGGAAGCCGGTAGGAATGGGGTTGTATGAAGCCGTCGCCCCTGGTACCTAATGGCGCATGTTACATTGTCAATAATATCACGACACCGAGGTAATATTGATGGTGTAATAGGCGTGATAATATCATAGAACTTTAGGGAATCTTGAAATATCGCGATATTAGGATCATGATAGTATTGACAAATGTACCATGCCCCATTCTGCTCTTGCAGTTGCCCTAACACGTACCTAAATGTTGTGTACCCTAAGAAAAACCGCAGAGACCGTAATAGGTAATTATCATACCTGTACTTAATTTTCGAGATAACGCCTGGTCGTGCAAACTTTCCTATAATAAGCTAAAACGCACTGGCTGCGGTTGCTGATTCATAAGCTTAGAACACAATGATAAAAACCCATTGACGCAAGGACATACTTAAGTATGTAGATGTTAGAATACAAAATACCTGGAACTAACCTAGTGAAGGACCTTTCTGCATAGAAAATAACGATCAGTCATAAAACTGGGGAGGAGTAATGAGGTCAACAGGGTCTTCAGAGCATTTTCTTCCCTGCTGTACCTACTACCTACTAAGATAAACATATTTCGTCTTATAACAATAATAAACTTATTGCTTAGTCTCTGAAACAGATCTGCCCAATTAAATAAGAGAAAGCCTCAAAGGACCACGTCACCAGATCCACCAGATTACCAGACTTTACCCAAGATATATGTGCATCAAACCACAACTATAGGTATACTTCCATACGCGCAGGTATGATTCAACCGTTAAGCGGATAATTGTTCTCGCTCTGGTTACGTTGGTAAGTGATGAAGCTGACAGAACGCCGTGGCCTACATCTTCAAAGTGTGACGTAACCATGGACCTTAAATCCTTAAACTATGTTTTCAAACTGTTTTCCACCTAATCTAGACCAATGGCGGTATGTCGCGGATTCGCTATGTCTGACGGCAAATGTTTGGCTATTAGACCAAGTTCACCTACTTACCTGCTGCCTGCTGGATTGCTGAATAGTTCAATTTAAATAAAAAACTGTTTACAAAAAAAAATTACCGACTTCCAAAAAAAACACTACAAAGTGAAAAATAACTTTAACTTCGGAAGTCGGTGGTAAAAAACTAAAATACAGATCCAAAGACACCGACTTCTAAAGTTAAAGTTATTTTTCACTTTGTGTTTTTTTGGAAGTCGGTTATTTTTTTTTGTAAAAAGTTTTTTATTTCAAAAATATTCAATGTACAATTTTGATTTCGCTACTATTTTGTTATTGTTTATGAAATGTACTTTTTTGTAGTTTGAGTCAAAATAGTAGCTAAAAAGTATTATAATATATATATATATATATATATATATTTGGAATTGGCTTTTTATTAGCTTTTATTTGATACCCATATTATTAAAATCACAAAATATTTTTTTAAATTTCTTCTGTCATTTTTGATTCGCAGATGCCATATGAAAATTTTATACCCTATGACACTTGTGCAACTAAAACGAATCTAACGATACCTCATATGTTAAAATCCATCAAGCCGTTTAGGCTACAGAGCGTGCCAAAGAAATAGACATACATACATACATACATTCATACCTACATACATACATACGAGTACACTCGAAAAACATAACCCTCCTTCTGAGGCAGTCGGGTAATAAATCATCATCATACTCTTGCCCTTATTCCAAATTCTTTTTGGGATCGGCGCAGTACAGTATGTCTTCTTCATTCATATTTGTCTATTAGTCGTCATCTCAGTAGTTACCCCCTTACTAGCCATATCTTTCTGTACATCCATCGTTTAATGTGATCTTCCCCAATTCTTATAGCCATCCATATTCATTCTCAAATCCTTCCTCGCAATAAGTTATTTGTAATTAAGTAGTTTTCCTTCTGTTAGTTCCACTGAGAAGCGCATTTTATGTATCCGCACGATTTTGTGCTAGCCCTGCAGTCAGAGGAAATAACCGACATAATTATTTTTGTTAAATAGTTTATATAAATAAAAGAATGTGTTTTATTTGTTTAAATATATTTTTTTATTTTTACTGTTTAGTATTAGAATTTGTTCAATTATCTATCTTAATAAGTTCACTTGTTACGAGAAGCGCGAGCTGTAAAATAGTTATTTGTTATACAAGAGTGCAAAGTTGCTTTTTAATCGCGTGCTCAATTTTGATGACCGAGCATGCGAAGGATTCTAGAATTTAGAATCCTAAGCTTAAGCGACGGAATCAAAAGAGAACGAGGTGAAAAATCTTTGCACTCGAGTGCAACACGTAATTTTTCATCCCACCTCAGCGAGGAAATGACTAAATGCAAAAAAAAAACATTTACAATCACAAGATACTTTATTTCAGTTTAGGCATTAATTACTAAATTATGATAGGTAAGTATTACAGAATAATCTTTAAATTATAATACTTAGGTATAATGAAGAAAAATTTAAAGTAACGTTGCTAGTTACTTAAGTTGAGTGTAATATTTTTTGCTACTGCCATGAATTTTTTCACATATCCAAAACCAACCATTTAGCTGGCAGAGGGGGGGGGGACACTTGACTCTAACAAAAAATAGCACTTTAAAGCTTAATATTACGCAAACGGATCTAAGAATTGAAAAATGGCTTTCACAGACCCACAATATTTTTAAACGGCCTATCCACCGATACCCCACACCATGTATTAGATGAGAAAAAAAAATATCATCCCCGTTTTACGTGCAATGGAGGTACCCTAAAAAAAATGTTTTTCATGGTTTTATTTTACGACTTCTTTGGCGTGATAAATATTTACAACCTTGCCAAATTACAGCTTTCTAGGACTAAGTGTCTTCGAGCTAAGCCGGGGACAGACGGACGGACGGACAGACAGACAGACAGACAGACAGACGGACATGGCGAAACTATAAGGGTTCCTTGTTTACTACGGAACCCTAAAAATGAAAACTCGATTATTTGTCTATTTTCTATAGGTACCTATCTAGGTATTACCTACACCTCTCGCAGATAATAACCGCAAACCGCAGAAATGGCCTTTGGCCCCCTTATGGCCGCAGCCTCTACAGAAATTACTATCTCGTCTTGAATTTAGATCTATTGTAAGATTGAAATGTGAAAATAGGTAGGACATCTACATATTATACTTTATTGTTACAAAATTGATAAAAATTGGTTCAAGAATTATGATAAACCTGGCAGTCTGCTTGCCTCACAACTGTTATTGCAATTTGTAAGTACTTTTTTAAACTATAATATTCTAAAGAGGTAAAGTTTGTGAGTTTGTGAGGTTGTAATCTCTGGATCTACTGAACCGATTTTGAAAATTCTTTTACCCATAGGAAGCCACGTTATTTGTGAGTATCATAGGCTATGTAATAATCCGAAAAATGAAAAAAAAAAAACCCCCCCCAACGAAGTGGGCACGGGTCAGCTAGTTCTTTATAACGTTAGCTATGTTACTGCATCGATTTATTGCAACAACTTCCCTTTGATGATTATGCAGTCGAGTTTCCTTCTAATGTTGTTATGTATCAAAATTACTACCAGTTGTCTAAGTCTCGTATAATTGACAGCATTGATAAAACATTACGTACCGACATATTGGGAAACAATCTATTTTTTTTGTGGTTCCTTCAGTGCAATTAATACGCGATGCTGCAAAGATATATATGAGTTTCGGTTGCATTCGTGTGTCCCAACTACGCAATGCAATCACTCACAACATCAGGTTTCTTACATCATTCTGCGTCGGCTGATGAAAGGTGGATTCGCCTGATAGCCATATGAAATTTTAGAGAAAATCTTGTTATGAAAATGGGACGTCTGACAGCGAAAGTAGCGAGCGCAGTGCAGTGTGTTACCAGTGGCCCCTGTCCGGCGTCCGTTTGTAGAACGCTATCGCGCCAGTCTGTTTGGCTGTTTTTATTGGTGTGTTTGAGCGTCGTCGGCCACCTCTCCGGAGTCCGGAGTGCCGCGCGGAGGGTCTCCGGCGCGCAGTCTCTCAGTGTCGCTGCTGCTACGACGCGCGTTGTCTCGCCCGCGGCCGCTTCGTCGCCGCCGATCGATCCGATTCGATAGTCGCGATTTCACGTGCGCTTGAGCAACACGCTCCGGATTTATCCAAAACCCTTCATCTGCATGAATAAAAATATACCGGTGTTTTTACGCAACATGTGCACCAACTCGGTATAAAAAGTGATTAAAATTGTGTCCGCCTTGAAGAAGTGCGAAAGGCTGTGTTTGCACAAACGAGCGAAAGCGGTCAAGCGTGTGTCAACCGAGCGCGGAATTTGGCTGTGTAGGTGTTTTTCCCTGTGCTGTGTTGTAATGAAAATAAGTGTTAAAATGTCGAAATCTGGTTTATGAGGAGCTCGGTGAACGTGCTCATGCGCCTGTAAAAAACGGGCACACGTGCTTATGTAAGGAGACCTGACGCATAGAACAAGTGAGTAATACCTAGACCTACATTAACGACAAATCAATCAACACATAATGACTTAAGTAATACATATTTATTACCTATCTGCTAGAATACATAACTTTGATGTTGAACCAGCAGACCTGTGTGTGCCTGAAACACTTTGTTTGCTTATTTAACTTACTTTTTAGTTTATTTACAATAGATTTCCCTTACTTAAGTAAGTACTTATTCATGAAAGATCAGAATGACTTGCAGTTACCTTTTTTATATTTCTCGATACTACACACGATTTTACTTTTGGATTTTGTAGGCAAAAAGAACTGCTGAACGATAATTGTATGTATTTAGAACATCAAGAATCGACACATTCAATCAATTGAATTCAAAGCCTAAACCGCTTTACAACCGCATCAGAGACAGAACTAAACTTTCGAAACTGTGTTCTAAAAGCCTTAATAAACACTTGATGCCGCATACCATCACGCTAGCTCGGCTGAGAGTGAGCTAATTGCTCAATTTCGAATATGACATAAGACAACACGGGCAACACTTTCATACAGAAGCCAACGCACTTAAAAAAAAACTTTATGCATGAATATGTAGTGTTGAGCACGTTAAGTGATTATATAAAGGGGACATAATTGGGCCGAGTATAGGACCCTGCGGCAGCCCGAATTCAACAATCGAAAAAGAAAAATTAAACAGTTAGCATTTCTTTTTCTACATGTTTAGTTTGGTTCTTTTACCATGGTGAATAAGACAACAGTATCTAAGCATTATTTTTAGTTTTTGCTAAATGATTTTTAGCTGCGAATCAAGTCAAAATGGAGTTTAATTAAAATACCACACCAAACCAGTACCAGTATTGAATTAAAAAAAACCAGAGTGCTTAAATCAGGGCAATCGCTTTTTTCTAGAACGACTTTCAACAGGATTTACAATATTGACATGAGCTGTTCGGTAGTCAGAAGTTAATCCCATTTTTGACTTTTCCATCATCGTTATTATTAGCTTCTGTCCGCGACTTTGTTTCCGTGGAAGTCGTATGACACCACAATATACTAAAAGAACAGCCAAATTTTAAGAAAACTTCACCGCATATGTTTACAGTTTTGGTCTCAGCAGCCAAAATATACAGAGTCAGGACAGGACTAGTGTCGCGTGACGCGAGCATGCGACGCGCGACGTGACGTACAGTTATCCGTGTGAGAAGCAGCTCGTCCTGAGGGCGACACCCACAGCCTTCAGTAGCAATTTTCCATTGCTTACGAAGTTTTTCGTTTTTAGTGAATTAATGAACGCCTGCGTTCCTGCATATAATGGCAAAACACGGAATACACTAAATGATGCATGCTTACAGATTATTCCTGAGGAATGGCTACAAACGGCACTAAAATAACAATTATAAAAGTAGATTGTAAACACACCGGATTTCTCATCAACAGTCACCTAACCATAGATATTTATTTTTATTATAACTATAGATGACGGAATAAGCCTAAACTAGATGTTTTTTTTGTGTAGGTACGTTCTACGAACTATCATAAATAATAGTAGGGTTAACAAAATGTAAAAAAGGGTCACAAAGAGAGGTAATAGAGGGGGTTAACTAATGATACAGAGTACTTCATATTTATTGTTAACATCTGTTTAAACCTACCTGTATTAAGTAAATAAATAATTTGATTTGATTTAATTTTGAAAAAATATGAAAGTTACAACCACAGTTTTCTAAAGCAGTCGTGGAACTGCTAAGTTATTTGCTTTGTTTAAAGTTAAACAAAATATCCGTTTTATATAATAATATGTCATGATTGACTGCTTAACCCCGTCTAGGTTAAGTAGTCCATCATGACGATAATTTTGATGAGAATTTTAAAAATTTCACATTATACATTTTTCAATCTGTAGCTGCTCTATCTGTAATGTCCTAACCGTTTGGCTCGTTTTTTGAAAATTTGAGGTAAGCTGTAGAGGAATACAAACATAATTCAACGTCGCTTATCCCCCATTGCAAATCGCGTGCATTTATAGCTTACAGTCTGACCAGACGTATAGGAAAATTTGAACAGAATCCATCCGGTAGTATAAATGCGTGATGCTGGAACATACATTTAGACAAACAGACAAAAATTGTAAAAACTATATTTTTGACATTAGAATCGTTCGAATATTCAATGTACAGTTTTGACTTCGCTACGATTTTATTATAGTTATGCACAGATAGAATATATATTCTTTTCATTCTTGTTCGTTGTGTTGATGATTCCATATTATTTATTAAAGCAGTACATATACTATCATAGCATTCGAACGTTATGAATTGCTAAGACTTACAATAATAATTTTGTTGAGTGTATTTTTGCTCTAAATTTCATTTATACTAAACTGAGTGTCGGAATTCTACCCAACAATGTTACTACGTAAATTGTATAACAATAAATATTAAGTATTTTTACCTCAACTGATGTCCGTCAGGGTTGAGGAGCTATGTCTCATATTTAATTGCGGGTAGATACTTTACTTTATATTTAATAGTAAATTAGCCGATTTTGCATCGGCTAATTATTTACTTCTAATTATTGGTATTACCCGCTTTTAAATATGAGACATGGTTCCATACGGACACCTCAATTGAACGCGGAATTGACATTATCAATTCATTAGAATAATGAAGCTGTTATGTTAAATGTCAGCATTCTCAATTCGAATTAAAATTGTTGCATTATGTAAGTTTTTGACCTTTATATGTTATATTATTATTTATTATCCCCGAATGTAAAAATATTAAAAACATTTTTAAAAGCAATTTCTACTTTACTTAATTCTATGCGCACATATTAACTAACCTAATGAAAATAAATAGGTAGGTACACTAAAAATACTCAAAACACATTACGAATAGTTCGTATATCATACCTAACCTAATTATGATTACGAAAATCCTGACCATCACGACTTTTTAACGATGAAACTAAACTGAAATTATGAAAATATTCGGAAAATTTATAGCTGTTTATATCTGTTTCCGGTTGTTGCATACAGGTTTTCTGTTGGTTTTACCATCGTGAAGTTTGCCAATCAATTAATAATGAGATAAATCTATCGTAGTTAGCGTTTGTTCATGGTATTCATGCTTGGAACCATAAACATCAACAACCTGCCCGCTGCTCTCAAACAAGTTTTTTCTTCAATAATAAGAAATTTTTAATCTGATGGTTCATCGACTACATCTCTGACGTCATTGCTGTTTATTTATCATGGCACTTCAACGACTAATTCACAATATAAATAACAGTGAACTTAGTTTTTATTATATAATTTCTAGAGCGAACTTGTCACGTAAAGGTGTGCACAGCACGTACATAGTTTGCATATTTGATTTAACTATGTAATTACAGATATATTTAGATAACCAAATAAGTTAATCATAGTAAAACAAAATAAATTAATCATTAAATTAATAATAATGCAGTCAAATGAAAAAAATAAAATAATTACACCTGTTCTATTAAATGATTTTTATTTTATAAATAAAATCAAATTAATAAATAATAATGCAGTCAAATGAATAAAATAAACTATGTTCTATTCAATCATTTTTATTTTCTAAACAGAGTTATCAAATAAAATTATAAATCTTTGAGACTGCTCTTTACTTAGCTGTGGCCCGAGACTTCATCTGCGTTTATTTTGTATTTCATAATTTTTTAACCGACTTCCAAAAAGGAGGAGGTTCTCAATTCGACGGTGTTTTTTTTTTTCGTATGTTTGTTACGCGATTACTCCGTTAATTATGGACCGATTTTGAAAATTATTTTTTTGTTTGAAAGGGTATATTCCCGAGGTGATCCAATTGCAAATCAGAATCAGATGAGGGGATCCCATGGAAATCGAGGGAAACCCTCAAATTTATAGGCAAACCTATAGCGATTTGGGTATTTTTTATAGTAACTCGTCCATTTGCTGTATGAAAGCACCATTTGGTGAGGAACAATATAATAATGAGTACCCCTATTTAACGAGTTGCGATTAAGCAATTTATGCTCGTCACTATGCATATGGTGAGTGACAGTTCTCCTGGTTCTTACCAGGAGAACTCCTCAACAATCAACGTCCCTGCATCGGGAAAAGCAATATTTTGTAAAAGGTGATGAGCAGTTAACATTAGGCTATTATAACTTAGATAAATTCAAAACTGACCCACTAAACTATACTAAACTTTTTTACAAAAAATAAGAACCGACTACCAAAAATAACACTACAAAGTGAAAAATAACTTTAATTTCGGAAGTCGGTGGCAAAAAACTCAAATACAGATCCAAAGACACCGACTTCCGAAATTAAAGTTATTTTTCACTTTGTAGTGTTATTTTTGGTAGTCGGTTCTTATTTTTTGTAAAAAAGTTTTTATACAATACAAATCGGTTCAGTGGTTTAGGTGTGAGACAGACAGAGTGCAGACAGACAAAGTTACTGTCACATTTATTATAATGTCAGTATGGATTCTTGTGACAACAACGCTTAATAATGATTGTTTTTATACATATCAGATATCACCCTTTAATATCACAGCTTTTAATAACGTAGATACAACGGCATTGCATTAATTGCTACATAATAAATAACATCACTTTAAATGAGTATTATCCAATAAAACTAATATATATTATACCTACCAAAGCTTCAAAGAGTACAAGGAATAGTTTTGAAATAGTTTTTGCTCTCTCGCTGGCAAATCAAAAATCAAAAGTCATTTATTCAAACTAGGCTGAGAATCAGCACTTTTCGAACGTCAAAATTACATAAGACAGTCCCCCAAAAACGGCCACCCTTCACCACTTCCTAAAAATTGCCGAGTCGTTTTGTTAGTATTCGTTTACAAATATGAAAAAGACTGCACATTTACACCATTATGCACATCTAACAACCTGTTGCTAGATATGCCACGTTACCTATATATTTGTTTATATTTTTTTGTGTACTCACTGCTGGGACTCAGATCTCTGTGAAAGAGGAAGTAGGCCGTAATCGCACAAGCTTGCCCTGCGCGGGTTGATGGATACTACTCCGGTAATAGCCTTACTACCCCCGGGGCGTTTGGAACTTAATCAATAACAATAGGTTGCCGATCACTCACTTTCGCGCGTCTACAGCAGATTTTTACGTAGTATATTCGCGACGAATATCCCTACAATTTGGCAAATTATTTAAACCTGGTATCATTTTAGAGCTGGAAACCCTTTATTGACGTGACGTGGCACTCAATCAGCCAATCAGGGATTGAGTAGTGAAAATATTAATAATAATTGGAATTGATTTTAAATATTTCTTTGTTTCCTTTATTTACTCCGCCCCCTACAGATCTCTTAACCGCCCCTCTGGAAAAATTTGCCTGAAAGAAACACTGTGGATGAAAAGATCGTAAGGAAAGCGGCATGTCCTAGACCATAAGGTCTAGGACATGCCGCTTTCCTTACGATCTTTTCCTTCTCCTTTTTATAGAGCAAAGGTGATGAAGTTAATTGTACCAAGTTAAGTGCATGCCTGTTAGTGTTCGAATAACTCAAACCACAATACAATACAACTCTAAGTTACCTCTGGGCCACTAACTGCTCTTAATATTGTTGAATCTTCAATACTTGTTTAGAGGTATGAGGAACAGGGTGTAAAGTCCACCGATCATGACACCGACACGATCCTCCGACCAGACGGGTGTTGTGTAGCACCCCGACGGTTGATTTCGGGATGTTGTATTATGCTAGTCGCGCGGTAAACTCTGCTTGCGCGATGCAGGATTTTGCGTGACGTCAGTGTCATGCGTAGTTCGCATGTGGCGATGTAGATGACCCCACACTTGCTTAGTCGTGTCATGCGTCGTAGTTCGCATGTGGCGATGTAGATGCCGCCGCACTTGCTTAGTCGTGTCATGCGTCGTAGTTCGCATGTGGCGATGTAGATGCCGCCACACTTGCTTAGTCGTGTCATGCGTCGTAGTTCGCATGTGGCGATGTAGATGACCCCACACTTGCTTAGTCGTGTCATGCGTCGTAGTTCGCATGTGGCGATGGAGATGACCCCACACTTGCTTAGTCGTGTCATGCGTCGTAGTTCGCATGTGGCGATGTAGATGACCCCACACTTGCTTAGTCGTGTCATGCGTCGTAGTTCGTATGTGGCGATGTAGATGCCGCCATACTTGCTTAGTCGTGTCATGCGTCGTAGTTCGCATGTGGCGATGTAGATGACCCCACACTTGCTTAGTCGTGTCATGCGTCGTAGTTCGCATGTGGCGATGTAGATGACCCCACACTTGCTTAGTCGTGTCATGCGTCGTAGTTCGCATGTGGCGATGTAGATGACCCCACACTTGCTTAGTCTGAAGTTACCGTTAATTCACATGATTTGATTGCAGTCAAACGAGATGTTAATTGGCGGGTTTTTGATCTTTTATTGAAGTGTTATGTTTGCCAAAAGGTATATGTCACTTTTGAATATTTGCTCATTATCATTAAGTTCTTGATAGGTGCTTTATCATACGCATGTTATAAATTGGATTGTTTTTAGGGTTCCGTACCTCAAAAGGAAAAAACGGAATCCATAAAGGATCACTCGTCTGTCTATCTGTCCGTCTGTCACAGCCGATTAACTCCGAATCTACTGGACCGATTAAGTTAAAATTTGGTACACATATGAATTTCCGTGACCCAAACACGGAAGTATAACGTAAATAAATTAACTTTGAATATGAGGGCTACTTTTGAGGGGCAATAAAAAAAAAAAAAAAGTTTCGTGTATATTGGCGCAACATCATGGGCGCGACTGGCGGGCGGTGCGTCGCGCTGCCTGTCGCGCCCGCGATATCGTGCCAATCTGCACGAGCCTTTACAAAATAAACATCGCTTATCGATAACTCAAGGATCTTTAAAATCCAGAACAGTTTAATAAAATTACACTTCCTGAATAATCTAGAGAACCTTTTTCCTTTTATAAAGAAATCGATTGTGACCTTTTGCTTATTAAATATTTTACAATTTTCCTCCAAGAAAAGGTAAGAATTTGGGCTTCTATTAGCTAAGTAATAACAGCCGAACGGGTCGATCGATCTGGTTAAGCTATGCTTGCAGCGCTTGGTCCGTGGGTGACCATCTTTACATACCAAGATCCCTTCGTGCCTCGGAAAACACTTTAAGCCGTTGGACCCGGCTGTTATTTGTAGATCTTTGACAGTTGTTACAGGTCGTCAGATGCCCGAAAGTCTGACAACCAGTCTTACCAAGGACTATCGCGTATTACCCATAGTAACTGGGTTGTGGAGCTCAGATAGGCAGTCGCTCCATTTAAAATACTGGTATTCAGCTGCATCCAGTTAGACTTGAAGCCTAGGCAGATGATGAAAACGTAAGAATTGGACCAGGTGAATGGTCCATTCACATTGCCATTATCCTTTGGTTTTTCTTAACCTACCGCGAGCTACTTTCACATCCTCGTGCGATTCCACAGAGTGGGTCACAAAGCATTCACGAATCTGCAACAACGAGAGAAATATGATTTAAAATTGTTTCTAAGCGTAAGTACGTAGAAAGTATTTATATCTGCATCGCATGCAACAGCAGGAAGTGATACGATCGTTTCTACCGAAACAGTAAAAGCTGATAAGATATAATATACCAGGCCCCGTAGTTCCGGTGCACACTGTGTTATCTAGTCCCTTTTGGGGCCAAAGTGTTGAAAGGGCGGTGCATCGTTATCGTAGGAAATTGAGAGATGTACCCTATTTAGGAGCGTGATTTGTAAAGATGGAAGCGCGTCGGATTGTAGTTTATAGTGCACTTTGTGACGATTATTTATCATTGTTAAATTAAGCTGAGCGCTCGCAAAAAATTGATCTTCTGTTTTGCAACATGCTTACATAAGTAGCGACTGCAATTTCATAGCTTTTATGACATCAATTTATTTTCTCATCACAGATGTGGGTTTGGACAGAAAATGCTTAATCTAAAAAGAAATAGGGTTAACATTTTTGAGCGACTGGTGCCCGAAAAAGGCATAAAATACCTGTGTTACGGGTCACCAGGCCCCCAAATACTTAAATCAATAAAAGTAGCTAGGTATCTAATATTACCTTCCTACATGTTTTTTTTCTAAATATTTTTAATGAAGCTGGCCTAGATTCTACAACCTAGGTAGGTATGACGCGGATACAGTAGTAATCACTGACGATGCAAAATCATTCTTAAAGTGTAATTGACATACTTTTACAATAATATGGTCAAAATTCTGGTCAATCTGAGTAGGCACTTATTACAATTAGGTAGAACCTACTTTCACAGATTATATTTAAAAATAGAAGACATTATGGCATCTTAAATAAAAATAAACACAAACAGTTTACAGATGTGTTGTACTATTATTTACTGGTGAAATTTCGTTTATAGGGTAGAAACTGATTATTTATAAAACTAGATAATGTCGCGCTGCAAAAGAACTAAAACAAACAGACAACTTTGTTATACTGGTGTGCATGACAGCTACGTCTTACACCCGCGTCACGTCATTGTGCTGTAATTGTGTTAATCTAGTGTGCGTGAATTTTGCGGCCAACTGTTGGACGCAATTTTTTTCGATGAGTTCGCAGCTTTGACTGTCTATCTAGACATATTTATATCTTTGAATTAGATGTAAAACCCGATATAAGATTATTGACATTATTGTTTTACAACAATCTGGATGTTGTCGATCTAGATGTTATCTTTGGGTAGAAGGCGTTACGTCTGCGGAGTTTCGCTAGCTAATTGAATCTGGCCCTGTATATACACCGTGGCATTTTAATCGTCTTACAACGGCAGCCCACTTTATATATCCAATGACTACTAATCATTCATAAAAGTAAAACAAATGTTTATTAACATTTCAGTAATTAAAAAAAAATATATATTATTCATTATGACGCGACGCATGACGTAGTTTAAAACACCCTGTTACGAGCGCGTTGCGAGCCTTGTGTTCTAAGGGTGGCGCGGAATGGAGCGCAAGGCTCGCACCGCGCTCATAACAGGGTGTTTCAAACTACATCATGGGTCTTATCCAATAATATTTAAATTATTCAAATGGTACAATTTTTGTTTTTTTTTACTTTTATGAATGATTAGTAGTCATTGGATACATGAAGTGGGCTGCCGTTGTAAGACGTTTAAAATGCCACGGTGTATATATATACATTTAATAATAAATAAAAAATAATAACATTAAAAATAAAAATAAATTAATTATTTAAAATAAATGTCGAAGCTTATGCATAATATCATATTCTCAACGTCCTATCCGTTCGTCCTAAGTAATAAAAACGTGTTTTTTACGTAAGTAGTCGCACATCATTGACGGACAGACGGAGAAACCGATGTTCGCTGAAGCGAAGGTCACAGCACTCTTTATTTGAACATCACACTGCACGTCTGTTCGTCATATCGTACGATGCTAGCGATTACTTCATTACTGCTAAACGACGCACAATGGTGCAATCAAGGGCAATCAGCGTCGTCAAGAAATGATTGGTCGCTAGACCGAAGCTATGAATGAACTTGTTTCATATTTACCGACTGGTAACATAGCGTGAGCTAGCTCTAAGCATACCATACAGGAAAATACAGATAGGTTTATTGAAGACTTACAAATAAAAGTAACGTACTTTTATTTGTATTAGAAGGGGGGACGCCCTAGAAGGACGTAATTATAGTGACTTTATTGGTAATGTTCTTCAGAAAGATCAGGTGCGTAGTACTCGCAACCAGCGTGCTTGTATGACCAGATGTATGAACGTGAACGAAGCAAAAGGAGTTTGTAAGCATCGTAGCAGGTAGCGGTCTGTAGTCTAATCTTAAGACGATATTAATGTACCATAGTCTGACAAATAAATTATTATGATAATGGTTTCTGCCTACCCCCACGGGAAGAAGGCGTGAGTTTATATAACCCAAACAAAAAATACTTTTTTTTGAATTTATTAACCTTTTGTCTCGATTTTATGACAGGTGATTTAAGTGCCTACAATAGTTACTTAGGTCTACAAAACCAAAGAGTGCAGATTTACATGAAACTGTAACCAGTTATAGAAATACAGAACAATGTAAATGTGAAAAAAAGTAAATGTGAAGACTATGTGGGTCATTGTTTATTTTTGTTTTTTTTTCTCAATTATTGTTTATCATGGTCTGGTAGTTGGAGTAATTTATGCGGTTTACCCAAATGCACTTTCTTTGTTCGTTGAATCGTTGTGAGCTGCACGACTACTGACAAAAATGCGTGCACGGACTGGACAGGTCCCCTCAATCTGTGTGGTTCTTTCATCAAAAGATCATTTCAGGCACCAATCTATATGGTCTTCACATGATCTGACCAAAATGATGTCTGGACTGTAAATAAAAGAGACTGTGACCTCTGAGTTTGTTTCGGCCTTTCTTCTCAGAGTAGTCAGATAGGAAACGGCGACCTCATCTAGTTTTTAAAATATGATTGACGTGTAAAAATGTTTGTACAAACCTACTTATAGAAATAAAAATCATTTATCATTTAATGCTTGGTATCAGGTGTCCTCATCCCGAGCAAGTTTTGCAAACTGATGTTAACTGGGACATCGACGATTATAGGATAAGGGAACGGACATGAAACTAATAATATTGCTTTGTTTCACGGAATCGGAATTCTGGTCGCCTCCCGGAGGACCGAGTCACATTGTGCTTAAAACATTTTAAGTACGGACGATGTTACAACACTATCAGGGATGGATATAATTGCTTTTGGTGGATATCAGATATGGTTAGTTTATCTTCTAGGAAACTACAACCATTATTATAAATATTTTTGTTGTTATTTTTGTTCCTTCTTATTATTGCTACGCCGCCGCCGTGGACGCGTAGCAAAAAACCGCGTAGCAAAAATACAGAACAATACAACATTTCACAAGTTTAAACATTTTTATTATTTTGATGTGCGATGTGTTTAAAAAGAGAATAAATGAGCGTTAAATCCTACTACATCAAGAGATTTAAAATATATTGTATAAGCAAGGCCTGCGCATGAATATTATGTACTATCGAGGAATTTCATATCTAGACACCTTAAGGACTATTTTTGCTTGCAGCGCTCGGCCGCTATAGAATTCTCATCAACCAATAGCATCGCACCATCAGATTTTTGATGAGACCCTTGTTTTTGTTAATGAAAAAAAAAGACAGTAAAAAACGCGTGGCACACTTCACACCAATTGTCAACATTGTCCAAAAACTCCACCAAATTTAGCTGGACATTCATATCCAAAATAAAATGGTATGGACGTCCATCCTCCGGAATTTCATCACATAAAAAACATGATTCTACTAGGATAAAATGAACCTCTTGCCAGGGCCAAGACAGCTGATTGATTAATATATCAGCGTAATCACTGTATGTAAAATAGTTGTCCACATCTAAAATATTCGCCATGTTTGCTGTTGGCTGTTGCTGTGCATGTAACGAAATAAGACGTTTTCTGAGTCTACGCCGCAACAAAGAGACGCCAACAGTCGCTATTACTCTTGATATTTAATCCGTGCCAAATATATTATAAACAATACTTAAACAAAATTATTGAACGAATGAATCTCCTTTGTTCATAAAATGATGACAAAAGAGAAGCGCTGTTAGCATCGACCATACAGCTGGTCGTTGCTTGTCGGATCTTAAGTGCGTTTCAACACAACGGGGATTTAACAAAAAAATCTGTTGTGATGGGCTAACTGTATTGCAGTTGGGTAAGTTCTATTTTAAACTTAAGTAAATCGCAATACACAGTCTTATTTTATAATTTGGATAGACGAAAACGCCAGTTGAAATAAAGAACATCGTTTATATTGACCTAATAATAACATCATAAATCATCTAAGCCGAAAGCTCTGCAAATTTGCAACTGAACCCATGAAATGCGTTAGAACAAAATGTAAAGTATAAAAACATTAAAATTAAAAACTTTCTCAGTTTTGTTTCTTTTGTTCTATTCCTAGTGGTCGAGAAAGGGTCACCATATCCGTAGTCAGACATCTGGGATCATTGTAACAGAGCCTACAAAAAACGCATGAACAACAAAAAATCAGAAACGACAAAATATTACTATGTATTTTTGTTTCATTGGTCGATGCAAAATGGGGCGTAAAACAGATGTGGTCATCGTGTTCACGGGATTTTGTTTTGAAACTGGTTAGATATGAAATTCCTCGATAGTACTTAGGTACCTACTAAGGGACGCATATTTAAATATTGCTTAGGTTTAAAGCAAACCCTACTCAGCTTAGAATTAAATTACCTGGACAAAGGAAAATTAAACACGAGCGACAAATAATCATCGCACATCGTATCGTGTGTAAAAAAAATATAATATTCGACACACCTACCTAGATATATTAAGAGTAGAATTTAATATGATGAAAAAGACAGTATATCTAAACTAACCATATTTTTTATCATACAAAATATGAAAACGATTATTGATACAGCTTACTCACAATAAGTTGTACATGATTATATAATATGTTAAATAAAAAAAACGAGCGAGCTTTACCAATAGTCGCAAATGTGTAACATCTTAGTATCTTGGTAATAAGCAACTGAGCAGCGACAAAAATTTACCTCTAAATTTATAAAAGCTAATCTATATAATATGTACTTACTAACTCCATAATTGGATGCTATTATAAAGTACTTACTAATTCCATGCTATTAAAAAGTACTTACTTATTCCATGCTATTAAAAATTACTTACTCGTTCCATGCTCAAGCTGTCACTTCTTGTTACAAACTTCCGTCCCTTTTCACGAAATCACTCCCACAGAAAGCGAGAGGCAAAAAAATGTGACACATCAATAATTTGAGACAATGAGCCACTGAACAATGTTCATTGACCTGTAAGGGCAAAATTAATTGTTCTAATTTCCCTATAAATGGGTAAGAGGTATTGACACGAGTGCCAGGTATGAACTCGGTTATTTACCTGGTCATAATAATTTATTTTATTACGTCTCATGGGACTAGTATCAAAATACTGCGGAGAACAAAATTGGCTAATTTATTAAGGCGAGGTTGATGGTAGGTACAGGTTGGTACGCAGTCCTGAATATTGTTCAGTTTTGAATTTCGATTATAAATTGTCATAACATAATATCTTATTAATCTCTATGCGAACCAACTTAGGTATTCAGTCCGGCCTTTGTAATGTAACACACCACGGAATTGTCACAAGTTCTTAAAAAATAAAAGAGCGTAGGTGGATCACTTGTGGCACAGTGGGAACGGGCGCTACTTACGAGTTGTCGGTCGTGAGTTCAAACCAAGCTGGCACTTTAATTTGAGTAAATTATTTCATCACCACATTCACCACTGCTCCCAAAAGGTGAAGATAAACATCGTGAGGAAACCGGCATGTCCTAGAACCAAAAATTCGAAGACATGTGACATCCACCAACCCGCACTGGGTCCGTCTGGTGGATTATGGCCCACTCCCTCTCACAGAAAGAGAGGCCTTTGTCCCAGCAGTAGAACATATAGGCTGATTATGCAAAAGTTTTTATACATAATTGTAATTTTTTATGATGTAACTACAATAAAGAGTATTCTATCTATGTTAGTTTAAAAATACAGAATACGGATCAAAAGGCTTTCTGTCCATTGGAGCGGAGAAGTTCAAAGATATGTAAATATTACCCAATAGATTCCTCTAGCATCATGTCAGGTGAACTCAGTAGAAATCAATTGCTTAATGTTTGTACTTCTCAGGTCCCCTCCGCTTCAATGGACAGCAAGCAAAGTCTGTGCGGTACCTACAGTAAAGAAGTTTTTAATAATATTAGATCTAAGTAAAAGCTGCAAGTCGCCCTTGGACCACTTGCAGCAAAATGATACAAAAGCAATAATAAAAAATGATATAAAAGCATAACTTTAATTTCTGATGTTCCTCACGTGTTCCTTTCGGGATTACCCGACTAATTTCGGATTCTAACGATTACTATTGGCCTTTATAAAACCACAAACAAATTAAATAGGTTATCTGAGGATGATGCGAAACACATATTTGTCCAATGTGGATCTTCTCAGACGGGATTCAAATTCTGGAAACAGGTTTGGTTCACGTCAATGGAGCGGCTTTTGTGACGTCATACGCCCATCATGTGTGTAAAAGTGAATTTAGGTATGTTGTAGCTAATCCTTAGGGTTCTGCGTTTAAATTAGGATGATGGTTCAGAATTAAACTTTCTACTGTGAATCAGACAAAGATTGAATGATTTTTGTTACCCAAAATAGTCGTTTTAGTCTTCAATTTAGTAGAGGCTTTGTAATCAGATACTTCAAATTTTTCCAACACGGTCTATTATAAAATCACACCTCACACAAATCATACTGCTTCGATCCGTCTGTTATGAACAATCTCTTTTTTCTTTTTTTTTTCTTTTTGGCTTCGCACGGTTTGTGCATTTAGCCAGTGTCATGTAAAATTAGGTAACAAGTACAAAGTTATAATAATTATGAAATGAACTCCACTCAATGCATGATAACGATGATTGATGATATCCCGCCCCGCTCCCCTTGAGTTTAAGTAAAGACGTGGCACTTTACTGAAACCTCGCGCGGACTTCTTGAGAGAACTTAAAGTGATGTTGCACTGTTTTGTTTCATTTGCCTACATTAATGCAGCTTCACGAACACTTAATGGTTAATAATCCACCACTATTACACATTAATATTCGGCTAAACACAAATTTTAGAAAATAAAACAAAACTGCTAACATGACGCTTCACTTTCCCGCCAAGAAGTCTCTATGAACAATCTCACAAACACAAATGTTACATAAATTATAGCTTTATTGAAAAATATCGCATTCGTCATAGTTTGCATAATATGTATTTATTATTTTAGACTTATATGAGTGATATTTATTTTAGAAGTATGTATGTAAATATTCTCTTATTGTATGTTTATATTTTAATTATTGAATAGTATTTTTTTTAAATGCGCACGTTGTCTACATCTCTTTGTATACTTTCCTATCGCAGGTAAGCTGGAAGAGATTTATTTAGAAAGAAGCATCGCCTTTGTACATATCTTTCTGTTCCTTTCTTCTTGTCTGTTTATATGTGTGTACATAAACTATTAAATGAGTAAATAATCTGACTCACACGTCCCTTTTTTGTCTCGGAAAACTCTTTAGCACTAATATTTACGGTTTTGTATGCAAACCTCGCCTCAGATCCTCAAACACAAAAACGTGACGTGACAGGACAAACGTGTTCCGCCGAAACCATTAGCGGTAATAAAATATAAGGAAAAGATATACACATGTCATGACGATTAAAAAGATGTGGCGAAAATATGTGAACAAAGCAAATCATTTGTATGAAACGTCTGAGTACAAAAACACAGAATAAAAAGACGTAAAAGTCTCAATCTATCAACGCATTCATTATTTATGTTGGAAAATAAATGTGACAGCTTTTGTTGAATTAATTTAAAAAGGAAATTCCTAGGCTTTTTCGTATCGTTCTTTAGGGTTCCGTACCCAAAGGGCGCCCACAGGACCCTATTACTAAAGTTCCACTGTCCGTCCGTCCGTCTGTTTTGGGCTGTATCTTAAAATTTTGTGTGCGACGACTATGGCCGCTATAAAAACAAGTATAAAAATGAAATCAAGTTAGAAATTCAAATGATTAATAAGGATTTTATGATCAGTTAATAAATTATTTGAATTTTAATTTGAAAAATTAAAGCATTGAAGAGACGTGTTTCAAAAAAATATCTAATGTTAAATATTGTACAGTGGTACGAAACCCTTCGTACTTGGCCGCTTTATAGGGTTCCGTACCTCAAAAGGAAAAAACGGAACCCATATAGGATCACTCGTGTGTCTGTCTGTCTGTCACAGCTGATTTGATCCGAACCTACTGGACCGATTAATTTGAAATTTGGTACACCCAAACACGACGTGTTACGTAAATAAATTAATTTTGAATACCGTATGGAGGTCATTTTTGGGGGCCAAATTATAAAATTTTTAAGAAAAGTTTTGCTGACTGTACCGTGTGATATATCAAATTAAAGGACTTGTTTTAAGGCTTTCATATATATTTTTTTTTATAATTTTAAAATAAATACTTTTGAAATTATTTAAGAAAATGGATGAAAAATGACCATTATTCCCGAAATTAATCACTATCCGAAACTTCGGAGCCAAAAATTTTTAAAAAATTCTAGAAAATAGTTCATTACTTATAGATTACAGGAAAATCTATAAAAAGTCTGTGATATTAAAATAACATGGTAAATCACTCAATATTGTGCGTCCAAACTTACATTTGTAGTTGGAATGTATGGAGGATCATGTTTTTCAACTACAATGTTAAGTTTGTTCTTGGGATAAATTCATCCCAACTACGGAACCCTTCATTGTGCGTGGTCCGACATGCACTTGGCCGGTTTTTTTATGAGTGTTTTTATCACATAGGGCAATGAAACCAATTAACTATATCGATATCATATTAACACTTTCAAATGGATTATAGATCGCAGTTTGCCAAGAGGATGATGGTTTAAGTGCTTCAAATTATCTCAATACATAAGCATAAGCATTAATGTTTATAGCATACATTAATATCGACAATGTATTGCCTGAACGCGAGCAAAATTTTGAACTCATATTAACGACATCGCGCCTGCATACCCCGAAGACATAGACAGAGGTGTACATACATATAGTCCCTACAGTATACCCACACTTCACCAGTTATGTTTTAGGCGATACCAAAATAAATTGGGGACTTTTTCGTAACCATTCATTTCACTCAGCATGAATAGATTTAATTTTTGTATACAGGGTGGAATTTTGTAATGCCACCTGGAGGGAAAGTACTCTTAATACTGCAGATAGAAAATTTTACTCAAAGGAAACATTCCTTTATTTTTGAATAGAAAGCAAACTGCATTCAAAGATTTTCGAAAATTCTCTTCTCCCACACCCGGGAATCGAACCGGCTAAAATCTGAAAAAATTATACAGCAAAACTATTTCAGTTTTGAACTAGATATTTTAACATACTTTGAATCATTTCCAAAGGCTTCAAGTAGAGATGCTGCCGATGAATTAGGAACAACCCACACTCGCGTACTTAAAGTGCTGAAAAAGTATAAGTATAAATGCTATCGTGAAGGTTGGTTGGTGCAAAAATTGCATATTGGGGATCGTGACAGACGATTACAATTTTGTGAAAACATGCTTGGAGAAATTGACTGAAACCCTAATTTTTTGAGTAACATTGTATGGTCTGACGAAACCAACTTCAGCAATAATGGCATTTACAATCGCCGCAATAACCATTATTGGTCTCGAGTGAATCCTGTTCGTGTTCATGAAACTAACAATCAAGTAAGATTTTCTTTCAACGTTTGGTGCGGAATTATGAGAAATAATGTACTGTTAGTCCACGTGTACGAAGGTCATTTAAACACTGTCAAGTATATTGAAATACTGGATCTCTTAAGAAACGAGTTAAATGGTTTCCCCGAGGAAGAGCGAAACCAAATAATTCTACAGCAAGATGGTGTTCCAGCACATAACAGCAGAATCACTACTGCCTACATTAATAACCATTTTAATACCTGGATTGGTACAAACGGCACAATCAGATGGCCTGCGAGATCGCCAGATCTCACCCCATTAGATTTTTTTTTGTGGGGATATGTAAAAAATCAAATTTACATGAAATCTTATACGAATGACAACGAGTTGAGAGTTGAAGTTCAGAATACGATTTATAATATTCACCACAACACTTTATTAAAGGTTACTAGAAATGAATTCGTTAAAAGAATAAATTTGTGTATCCAAGAGAATGGAGCCCATTTCGAGCAACTAATTAGTTAGGTTACCATTTTTGTAAATAATTAAATTAATTTAAGATTTCCTGGTTTTCCTTTCATTTAATTTATCATGTTTGTTAGCGAGATTTCATCCTTATAATTGACCCTAACGATCGTTGCAATAAAATTTAAGTACAGGGTATAATTTTTTCAGATTTTAGCCGGTTCGATTCCCGGGTGTGGGAGAAGAGAATTTTCGAAAATCTTTGAATGCAGTTTGCTTTCTATTAAAAAATAAAGGAATGTTTCCTTTGAGTAAAACTTTCTATCTGCAGTATTAAGAGTACTTTCCCTCCAGGTGGCATTACAAAATTCCACCCTGTATAATTATGTTTATTGACTATTTGATTAATACTCTAACTGAAGGAAAATGCAATTGCTTTAAATTTCCTCTATAGTATTTAATTTCGAAAAGACCTCTACTTTTTATATTTTTTTCTGTAATTCTAAAATCCCAAGTAATTTCATCGCAAAATGTGCGTATTAGGTAATTTAACTCTGACTGAAAATATTTTTGATACATAGTTTAATTTATTTTTTTAAACAATGTTTATTTGGTTTGGCGCTCTTTCGCTTTTTTCGCGCGTTGTTTTATTTTGGTTCCAGTGCATTTTTGCGCTTTCTTTTTTCGCATGTGGAAGTAATTGACTCTCTCTCTCTCTCTCTCTCTCTCTCTCTGATCACTTTCTTAAGCCCGCCCAGTTCGCTATGATTTATTTTTCGGCGAGCTTATTGCCATCTACCGGGCACACGTCGACACTCCAGGCTGCCACAGAGAAATTTCTGATGTAAAACCTAATATCACTTAGCCCGAGCTGAGACTAACCTCCAACAGTCCGACGTGCATTATTGTATATATTATACGTATATTATTTTTAATGATAATATAAGCTCTGTCCTCTGGGCATTTAATTTACAGTTTCAACACAATATGATGAATTGATGACCTTATCCTGAATATAATATTATAAATGCGAAATTGAGTTTGTCACGCTAAAACGGCTGAACGGATTTGGATAAAATTCGGTATAAGAACATAGGATACTTTTTATCCCGGTAGTAAGTACGTTCCAGTGAGATAATTACCGGCCTCCACGCGGGCGAAGCCACGGGCAAAAGCTTGTATATGATTTTTTTTTAATGCAAATCACCGTACCTATACTTAGTTATACCTCATGTGTTGATTGGTTAATGGGTGTGTTAAATCCCTGGTGATCGTGTCAAACCTCAATGGCCTTTGTTTTAGACATTATTTGTCATATTCATGGCGCAAAGTAGTCATCGTTACTCGTGCGAATTTATTTAGACTGCGTAATGATGTGTGTTAATTATGAGATGTCATTGAAAAGCGTTTCAGCCTCACGGCATCATTGGTTTTATTGGCATAACTCTACAAGTAACACCTTATCTATCCTCGGTGTAACTGAAAAGACGATTATATCCATAGTAAAAGTTGAAAATATTGTATATTTTAAACTCAAACTCAAACTCAAAGCATTTATTTCAAATAAACCATTTACAGGCACTTTTGAATTGTCAAAGAGTCAGTCAGTTAGTAAGAAAGTGGAAGCTATTTACCCATTCCAAAACGTAGATCTCTATGGAGAAGAACAGGCAAGAAACTCCAAGGACACTCTTTTAAATCAAGATATTACAAAATCCTGCGTAGGTACATTATTCTTGTCGCTTCTATATGTGACACTAGCAAAGTCAGTTTCTGTCTCAATCCTAGATGCAGAATTTGAAAGTTTTTGCAGTAGGTAATGAATGAAAAGCATTGGTTAGTTTAGCATTGTACGCAAGATAAAAATACTAAGTTTTAAATAAATTAAAACAATTCTTGATTAATAAAAGTTATTACACAATAGACGAATATCTAACGGATAAATTCAATAAAAAATAGATGTAACTATTTACTAGACAAGTAAAACAATAAAAATAAACGAGCTAAAATATAATGAACATAAATAAACGTGTAGGTATTCATTTAAATATACTTTTGTCTATGTGAAATAATTAATTGTAATACAAAATATTAAAGCGAATAATTAAATAATAACATAAAATCTAATACAAAAATAAATAAGTAGATTGACCGATACATATTATATTCAGATAACAAATAAATTAGTGATATTATTTAATAATACTGTTGTAAAAACCAGATAGATAAGAAATAATTTAATATGTAGAGTAACAAGGAAAATCATTAAACCGCTCTTCCTTTGTAGTGCCCTACAGGGTCCATAACTGATTCTATTTAGTTTATTATTTACCACCTGTATGTGTACATTAAGGATTGCAATAAAGATTATTTGAATTGAACTGAACTAATAAAAAATATGGGCGAACCTAGTCCAAAAATGTCTTGTATTAATCAGTTTTTAGGGTTCCGTACCAAAAGGGTAAAACGGGAACCATATTACTAAGGCCCCGCCGTCTGTCTGTCTGTCTGTCCGTCTGTCTGCCCGTCTGTCACCAGGCTGTATCTCATGAACCGTGATAGTTAGATAGTTGAAATTTTCACAGATGATGTATTTCTGTTGCCGCTATAACAAAAAATACTAAAAAACAGAATAAATTAAATATTTAAAGGGGGCTCCCATACAACAAACGTGATTTTTTTGCTCATTTTTGCTCGATATTGATAACGGAAACCGGTAGACGCTTGAAATATTCACAGAATATTTAGTTATATATTCACTTTAAAAATAAATTATTAAATTAAAATAAAACAAATATTTAAGGGGGGCTCCCATACAACAAACGTAATTTTTTTAGCCGTTTTTATAGATAATGGTACGGAACCCTTCGTGCGCGAGCCCGACTCGTTTAATACAGATTTACTAGATACAAGTATGTAGGCACTGATGTTTATCTACAGATTTTTCATCTGAAACAAATCAAACGCAAACAAAGAAATTATTTGAAAATAACAGTGTTCGCCTCGCCATGATATCAAATCGTTTTGACACGACAGAACGTGAACACAATATTTACATCGACGGTCGAAAAAACATTTATCATAAATCAATTTGAAACTTTGTTAAACAGACGATCATACGAGTATAGTGCGTATAGCTGGCGATTAAGAAATATTTAACATCATAAATCAAATTGAAACAACATCTTTGTTAATCCTTTTTAAACTGTATATAATTAACTTTAGTTACATTGATTGTATGTTCGTGTTCGTCGTCGTTCATCGTTAAGGTCGGGTGTCTAATCGTTCAAGTTTCTTTGTAAACCGTAAACAGATTACACGTCAACAACTTTCAATATCAAAGTTTTTGTTGACTGTCTTCGAGCCCGTCGTAAATCTTTGTATCGAAGCCGAAAGTTTTTCAGCGTAACCATGAGCATTATTTTGGTATTTTTTTTGAGTGTATGCTTTATGTATGTATGTATTTATTGTACCTATATGTAAATGGTACACCACTGACTACCTGCAGTATTGTCTCTCGTCCTTCCTTTAATCCATTCAAAGGTTGTCTGTAAAATATCGCTTCTAGTGATAAGACCGCCCATTGTGTCACCCTATGTAAAATTTCAACATATAAATCTGTAACTTTTATGGTAAAGATTATTCTATTATATTCTATTAATTTATTTACGAGATCTTCGGTTTTTCTTGTGATTCTGCATTAGTTTATGAGATTATATGTTATTGCTATTTTTAGGTTTATTTTAATATTTAGAAAAATTTTATTATCGCAAATTGCGTCAATCCGTCATATCGGCAATATTACCTACTTCAGTCCTTAAACCTAACGTAGCATTAAATTTAGACACTTCTAATAATAATTACAGATATCAGTAGTATCTCTTTGGGAAATTACCTTCAATTTACCACCGAAAAAGCTAGTTCTAGTGCCAGTACGATCATTATCGATGTTGGTATCATACCTATTATAATGTCGATAGTACTTCAAAAGGGTGTCATTCTACAAGTATTTAGCAACCGTAGCATTAAATTCAGACACTTGTAAAAATAATTATAGAGATTAGTGGTATCTTTTAACGAAATTATCTAAGGATTGTGACACTTAAAACATAACTATCCCTGCATTGAGTGCGCCTCATATTATTGTATTACATAGCAATTACTGTCGCAATTCATTACAAACTTTCGTAGACATATTATCTACTTAAGTATATCGTCAAGTGGATGTGACTATTGACATTTTTCACGTCAGTAGCTATACCCACACGTAATTCCCCTCAAACCCGCTAGATTATAATAAAATAAAATATAAGTCCGTTATGAATGGCAATATTACAAGTTTACTGCTCACCGATAAAGCTGCCGTTATGTGAGACGGTTTTAACAAGCAACGTTAATAACCAGTTTAAAAGTCCCCATAAACTATGTAATGTAGGAAGTAACAGCTTCAAATCTGTGCATCTCTGGTTCGTTCATTTGGAAGTATCGCACAGTCAGTGAAGGGAAAGCTTTATGTTGTTCATGTTGACATCAATGTGTACTAAGAATCTGTATATTTCTAGAAGAGCTGCAGCGCTGCTAATTAGACTGCTAGTTCTGCAAACAGTAGACCTAGCGAGCACAAACCTTTTGTAACAATTTAAATTACAAATAATAAAGAAATTATGAGTAACAATTTGTAGGCTATTATAGCTAGAAAAAATAACGAATAGGTTTTAATTTGCAAAGGTAACGCTGCAGACTAGTTTTGTAATGAGAAGATGGTCCCAGGTGCTCCATTAATCCCTATCTAGTAGTTAAAGGGCCGATTCCACTGGTAGAAATCTAAAAGTGAACAATTTACTGCATTTTGAGGAGCTATGCTGCTCTTCACGCTAAAGATCCTCATCAGATCTTTACCAAATTTCTATGAGACTAACTTAAAGTTACTACCTTTCAAATAAAGAAAGAACCATCGAAATCGTATCTCATAAGGCGGAGATATCCAGTAGCCCCCTTTTGGTCCCTTTTTGGAGCAACCACCCCTCCAATCAAAAATCCCCGACGACAAAAATATCTATCGTAAATATATATCTATCGTGTCGTAAAACCTGTATAACAAGTTTCGTCTAGATCGGTTGAAAAATACGACCTGTGAGTAGCAACAAACTGACAGAAGAAAAACTTTTTTGCTAAATGAAGCATAGCCGCTGCGCTCGCTCGGTCAATCAGACAAGCTGTTTTAATTTTAGCTCTGCTGTCAAAAATATGGAAGATTAACAGATTGATCGAACCAAACTGTAGGATTCAGAACGGACGCCTAACGCCCGGACGGACGGTCTAATGATAAATAAAATAAATGATAAATGATTTATTTCTGTAAGTAGGTTTGTACAAACACTTTTACACGTCAATCATATTAAAAAAAACTAGATGAGGTCGGCATTTCGTATCCGACTACTCTGAGAAGAAAGGCCGAAACAAACTCAGAGGTCACAGTCTCTTTTTAAAGTCCAGACATAATCTTGGTCAGATCATGTGAAGACCATGTAGATTGGTGCCTGAAATGATCTTTTGACGAAAGAACCACACAGGTTGAGGGGACCTGTCCAGTCAGTGCACGCATTTGTCAGTAGTCGTGCAGCTCAACTAAGAACTTAAGGAGCTCAACGATTCAACGAACAATACCAAAGAAAGGACATTTGGGTAGGCCGCATAAAATCACTCAAACTGCCAGACCAAAAAACTAAATGAGAAAAAAAAGGAAAATGAACAAAAACCCACATAGTTACCCCCTTAATTACGCCGTACGCCGTTTTTGTTTTGAAAAGCAGCATGTTACATAATGCATCTTGTGTGTATTTAAAAGTGAATTCTTTAGATTGGATCAGCGCATTTAAATATTTTTTGAGAACCAACAATAATTTAATATTATGATCATGTGGTTGTATCGTCTATCTTCATAAGCTTTACGGCCGTCGTCCTTGAAAATTTCCGGCTTTTCCACTTCTCATTGCTAGTTCTTCATAATAATCATACTAATGACCGTCTAACTTTTTACAGCGTATTTTTAATCATAGTCCTAACGTGCTCTAAACTAATCGTTGAACCGGTGCAAAAAACTGGTGGGTTTTGAACTCATACTGAGATTTGATGTTATTATAAAATAAGTGAAGTATTGATCGTATCGCCTCTACGAGGCGTGTTTAAAAACTAAATAGGTAAATGACAAACAAATAAAAATGCTTTTTAAAAGCTCATTGAGTACTTCTTTTAAACATATTTATTTAAGAAACTTAATCAAAACTAGTGATGCAAAATGACAAGATAATAAGCAGTTTTGTAGAAGAGAGAAAAAAAATGTCGACTTTCTAGATTTCTCTCTAACGTTAATTTTGTTTAGCAGCTGCTCTCAATATCCAACAAATTGTTTTACTTGTCTACTCGCTAGAGTTTATAATGATATTTTTATAATTATTCAATGTATTTCTCTCTGAAAAACGGCACTTGTTTCAAACAATGGAGAATAATTAAATAATGAGTCTGGGCCCAGCCAGTCGTTTCTGGTTCATTTTTCAAACCGACATTTTTGTCGACATGTTTTTCACTATAGGATTTCTACATATTAAAAGGGACATATGACCTACATTTAATTTGTACTCTACCTAAAAGTAAGGAAAATTGTAATAATTATAAAATCTTAATCACTCTCGTATGTAAGGATGGTAGCAATGGCGTTGTGTAGTTTCTGCCATCCGACCCTCAATTTTCCCTAATGAGAAAGACGTGAGCTTATAGATGTGTATGTCTTATTTTCTAGTAAATTTGCAAGATATATTATTCTTTCACGTTACACCAACAGTCGAAAAATATATCTGTTTTACGATCAGTTACAGTGTAGTAAAAAGAATTACAAACCACAGAATCTTAGAAAAAAAAACTCTGAATAATCGAGACGGAACTCGGCTAGAGAAAAGCTTAATATCATATTTTTAATAACACCGGATCCTCCAATTTCTGTCTAAAACAGAAATTGTAAAGAAATAAAATAAAATAGAAATACTGAAAAAAATATGATGACATCTGACATCTCACCTTGGTAATAAGCAACTGAGCAGCGAAGAAATTAACCTCAGAATTTAAAAAAGCTAAATAATGATAGATTTATTCAAATAATTATTCATTACTAGTGGTCGCCTACTGGTCGAAACCCCGACCTACTTACAATCTATATAGTACTTAAAAATTCCTTGAGAAAACTAATTCCATGCTATTATAAAGTAGGTACTTACTAATTACATGCTATTAAAAAGTACTTACTTATTCCATGCTCAAGATGTCACTTTCTGTTACACACTCCCACAGAAAACGTGAGCAAAGATGTTGCACGTCAATAATCTGAAACTTATCTCAATGTTTCCCAGGAACGCCCGTAGGCGGACGTAACAGTATGCAGACAATGAACTCAATTTAAATGCATTATGAACGTTTACGTGTCTTTCAGAAAATAAAACGTATTTAACAAAGACAAAACTGTGTGCTCACATAGATAGTTGTACTCTCAGAGTCTCAGGTGGAAATAATAGTAATAAATATTTAGTCTGGGTAGTAGTTATAAGTAGAGTAGGAAATAGTTAAATGTTTAATAATAACTACATACTTATTATCACGAATAGACGGAACTACTGAATAAGGTAAAATCTATTTTATTTTTAGGTGTTTATTCAATGCGATTGCTAGGCGCCGTATGCTAACCACCTGTGAAATCGCAGCCATCGCCAGCAACGCTGTCTCCCTGTACGAGTTCCCCCAGGCTTTGATCAGCGTGTCATCCGCGTAAAACATCAGGTCCACGCCCGGCTCGAGCCCGCCCCGCAGCACCCAGTCGTACCCGATGTTCCACAGGAGCGGGCCCACGACCGAGCCCTGTGGAACACCGCACGACATGTGGCGCCGGTTTCCACCATCACGTCCCGTGTAGGTGACACACCTCTCCACCAAATAAGCCCCAACGATGCGGCGGAGGTAGGAAGGCACCCGATGGTACCGCAGTTCCTCGCGAATACAGCTCCAGGGCAGGGTGTTGAAGGCGTTGGAGATGTGATGTTGGCGATGGACACTGCCAACATCACCCCGCCCCAAGACACCGCTTTCTCCGCCAGGACTCCCACCCGCAATATCGCGTGGATGATGCAGCGCCCGTGCCGAAAGCCAAACTGGCTCTCAGCCAGGTCAGGCCCCTCTCCGCACAAGTAACCGAAGAGGCGGGCAGCGATTATACGCTCGAACATCTTACCCACCTCGTGTTTCAATCAGCGTTGTGATGTAGATACAAAACAAGTCATAAACTTAGATACAGCATCAGGAAACTAAGAGTCCAATAAGTCATAATTTCAGCCGAAAGATGTCCACTGCTGGACATAGGCCTCCCCACCCGGGGGGTTGTCATAATCGCCACGCTAGTGTTAGCAATCGCAGTATGGTGTTAAAATGCATAGAGATGGCTGTTGCCCATTCTCGAGTAAGTCCCTTAGTCGCCTTTTACGATACCCACGGGAAGAAATAGGATGGTGCTATTCTTTACGTCCGGCACCACACGGAACCAACAAGTAACGTCAATCAATCTGCCTAGCCTTTTCCCACCTTTTTCTTTTCTTAACCTTTTTCTCTGTTGGGGTCGGATTAAAAACCAGCCCATTGTTCCCTTCCCACACTTGCACCGGGGATCTTGGGATCTAGTGCGACTTCCGCGAACCCCGGCTAGGGTTCGGCTTCTAGTCTAACCGGATACAGCTGAATACCAGCAACGTACGATATTTAATTATAATCTACTAGCCAAAACAACTGACTCATGTAATAGACGTAAGTAGGGTAACAAACCGGTGCTACGGGTCCACAGCCATGCAACCAGCGACGTCACCTGCGGTGTATGAGAACGTATATACCAAACAGTCAGCATGCTGCACTTTACAGTGGTTTCGATAAGCAGTGTCTTCCAATTTCTGTTCATTATTCTGTTGTTATCTTACTCTGCTGCGTCAAGTGAAGATAAGCGTGAGTGAGTGCGACGCTACACGATTTGACGGTAAGAGTGCACGTTGTACTCGGCAAGGTTCGGTACAGTTCGTTAGAAGTCAGCGGTAGTCGTCGCCGGTAGCTCCGCAGAGCAGCCGCGCGCACTTCCCCGGCCGCCGCGCCACGCTCCGCCGCTATAAACAACTCATACTATATTGACAGAAACACATTAATTGTTCAATGAAAACTAGTTAAAGCCTACTTGCTGGCACTGCCGATCGCTCCGATACATTCCGAGGCGCAGTGAATGATAAATCTAGACGACCGGCGGCTATGAATTCAGACCATAATGAAGCTAAAAACGATGTTATTTCGATGTTTGCAGTGAAAGGAGCCGTTCGCGTTGTATGTGGCGATTCGGTGTGTAACTGTGCTGCGGTAATTTTATATTATATGAATAAGAGGAGCATCTGTCTGCCTGTAAATTATGTACTTGTGAGGAGTGCCGGTGCGCCGCGGACCTGATTGTGTTGATCGAGTGCTAATCCGAGCCGCCGGACCGCGCTCCTACGAAAGGCGCTTCACTACTGCTCCTCTGTCAATTCTGTATTCAAAGTATGTATTTTTCTTGTCTATATGTATGTATGTTTCTTTATCACACGACGTCATATCACTTGGGTTCAAGAGATTAAGTATCCGAGATTATAAACTTTAAATTTCCGTGAAGTATACCAACAAGATGTTTCTTTTAATTTATCTAATCTCTGTCAAATACTTCGAAAATTAACAATAATACTATAATTCAGGAGAAGATATCAATGTAGACATGGTATTCAAATAAAAAAACATATTTAGGACTTTTGTTTACATGTAGATAGGGTAAGGTCGCCTAATTTATGAATTATTTTATTGGATAAAACGGATCCAATGTTCACTGGATAATTGTACAAATTGCAGGTATCTACTGTTTATTCTACTAATTAAAGAAAATGGCTCTAGTTCAGGAAAGCAAGCTATTTCCAAGGAATGTAATTATAATGTGACAAATTGCTTTCTATCACTAAAAACTACTTTGATTATAAATTCTGAAGCGCTTTGATAGTTTCAAGTGCTCATTACATAGCAGAGAGGAAAATATAAAAGAGATAAAGACGTAAACACGGCGCTATATAAAATAACAAAGAAGTTATTATTAATACTGCCCCGTTGGTCTAGTGGTCGCAAGCACGACTGCTCAGCATGAGGTCCCGGGTTCGATTCCCAGGTCGGGCAAAGTGATATTGGGATTTTCCATTCGGAATTGCTCAGAAGGAGCCCGGAGTTTGGATTTGTGCCCGGTTGTTGGCAATAGGCTCGCCCCCTATTATATGGGACTTAAAAATAACTGGCGAAATGTGGGTGTACTATTAGGTACACCTCTGCCTAACCCTTCGGGGATTACAGGCGTGATGTTATGTATGTATGTGTGTTATTATTAATGCTGTTATTAATATAATAATCTATATTATATGTAACGGCTTCTGGTAAAACTGGAAAATAATCCGCAAAGAAAGTCTGTTTTTAGGTTTAAAAGATAAGAAATAGCTGCACCCCGCGGTTTCAACCGCAAATGCCTCGATTCCGTGGAAATATCGGGATAAAAAGTATTCTATGTACTAATCCAGGCCATGGTCTACCCATGTGTCAAATTTCATCCAAATACGTTTAGCCGTTTTAGGGTGACAGCGTAACAATCAAACATCGCATTTATAATGTTAGTTAGGATTAGGATATAATGTCACCGTACTCGTATACTTATGAGCATCGTTAGTTTTTAATCTATCGGTATTATTTCCGTTTGATTATAAACTGTCGAGAAATTTTTAACTGCAACAAAGCATTTACAATTTAATGCATTATTTTTCGATAGTTTATAATCTATCCATGGGAAACCGACAAATTGTAAACTGCTATCAAACTTGCTTGCGACGTAACGCACCTTGCGCTAATATTAAATAGCCTGCGAGCAACTTGGAAGTAGCAGCACCGCTCGTTTCGCTCGCTCAGCTCGCGCGCGGTTGGTCACAGTTCTATCCTAACCCATTTCACATTTTTTCGACAGTTTTTATTCTAACGGAAATAATACCGATAGATTATACACTAACGGTTCTCACAATTTTGACATAATTTATAAAACTTTTGCCAAACCATATTATTGTTGACAATATATAGTAGTTCATAATGTTTTTTTGTGGCCACAAAAAAAGAAAGCATTTAAAAATAGAACAAGCCTATTTATTTATTTTATTATTTATGTACCAACAGTAAAATACACAGAGATACGACATAATTATGCTCGTAATTTTGAGTTCATAAAGAACAATTTTTTTAATAGTAAAAATAAAATTTTTCGTAGCACCCCGTAGCACGCCGTAGTACCCCGTAGTAAACTAACCACCCTAAGTAACTTCGTAGACACATCGGAAATTGCTTGCGGGGATCGCCAATTCGCTTTGCAAGCACTTCTGCTAGCACATGGGACACTCCACGAAAACTATTTTGAAAAAAAAACCCAATTCCAGTTTGAGGTACGAACTTATAACACAATAGTATAATTATGCGGATATGCGTAACATTTTTAATGGAGAATTAATTGTGATTTAATGCTTGTCAATTGTTAACTCGGCTGTTTACGCACTGAATCATATTCCGGATGTTTATACCTATAGTTAAAGTCCTAACCTGTCGGACGTCATCCGAAGTAATTAATTAAGGTACCTATATTATGGGTTTGTTTAAAATGCTTTTCATTATGTAGGTGTTCTATTATTTGATAAGGATCTTTTATAATATACTTGTTCGGAAAGTACCTTATTACTTTTTTTAATTGAGGCAGAATGTACTTACGTCATTACTGTTGTACAAATGTGCGGGTCGAAGAAGTGTATGAAAATCCATTGCTAACGTGTTGTGTTTTTTATTTTATTTAGGGCAATTCAATAGCTAACGTAACTAAATATAGTATAATGTCAAAAGACAAAAAGTTTTTAGCACCGAGCGTAAAATGATACTGGCCACATACTTTTGCTGAACATTGATTAAAAAAAACTGCGCACGCGGGCATAGCTTTCTTTTGTTTAATCTATCTGAATTTTCAATTTGTCTAGTAGTCATGGTGAAGATTTGAGTTTTAATAACTGTAACAATTTTAATATACGAGTACATATACTTCACTTAAAAATTTGTCTTTTAAGGCGTGTGCAAACTAGCTGAAGAAATTCTAATTCCAAACTCGTGTGTATTAGGGCTCAAACTACACCCTCGTTGGTAATCGGTCAATTTCTCCCCTCGGTGAACAATGTACTATTAATTGTGCGATTATAAAGTTAGGTAGAAGACCATTCCAAACAGATAGTAACGAAAAATTCTTAGGAGAGAACAATAAACTAAAGTTCTTATTAGGCAACTAAAGTTGTTATTGACTTGAAACTTCCTAGTTATAGTGCTATAATAATGTAAATTCTAATACTACTAATACTACTCTTTACGAAAGAGAAAATAGTATTCAAATTTACTTCGTTATCAAGTTCAAATGTATGTATGTTGGTCACGAAACAGCCATTCTCATAGTTTACAACCTACAACAGTTCGAATGATGCCATAAACTATACGCGTGTGAAACACTCTTTGTAGATACACAAGATATTTTATGTTTTGATAACGTTCTATAAATAAAGAATTATGATGATTGATGAAGGCTCGTGCAGATTGGCGCGATATCGCGACACTTTCCATAAAGTTTTCATAGAAATTGTGCTAGTGTCGCGTCGCGACTGTCTGTTTTGAGCCTTCAAGCGATACCATTAGATGCACCATCCATTCATCCACCCATCCATCATTCATTTCACCACCACCCATCCATCCATTTTATCCATTTTTTTACCACAAACCGATGCTCTTGGCTTTCATCTCTACTGATGGTAAGTGATGATCAGGCCGAAGATGAAACCGAGCTTAACCCGGAATCCTCAACCACAGAGGAACTGGCTATCCTTCCCACTAACTTCCAACCTAACTGCCGAGACACAACAATGCTGTTAACTTTGTTGTTATGGCGACAGACTCCTGGCTAGCTAACCAGGCGGACTTAGAACACAAGCAACAAGCCCTACCACCAACCAAAACCAGTTTCAAACTACGCAGATTTTACATGCAGAGGAATTTATCCATTTGAAAATATTGAATATTTCCTACCTGGAACAGAAGTCAATATTATTATTACAATGATTTTTAGTATCTTTATTTATTGATGAAAATTTTTAACTACGACTTGGAGTAAGTCGCAGTTAAAAATTTTGCACCAAAAAAACGAGAAACCTCGGATGAAGACATTGACAACAACAACGTGAAACACAGCATAGCAGTGACATAGATAAGCGTTGAGAAAGCAGTTGAACCCCGCCAAAGATACACCATTCAAGATTCAGCGAAGCTGGACCTGAACACAACCTGGTGGCGACGTCATTAAAAGATGCTTACCCATAGATACCTAAATATAACCCGTCTCTCCACTATTCCAATGCTTGCTCAAGGATGCATATCCGGTAGGCTCTAATAATCCTTCCATATCCCAAGGGCACATCTTCCCTACCATTATCGCACCCCCCGGTCTACTCTTTGAAATGCAATGGTCTCTGTAGTCCCATGAAACATGAGGCTCCAGGGGCTAGTGTGAATCTTTGGGTTAATTCGAGTTATCGAGTCTGGTTTAACCACGCTGGGGTCTGTGCATTTCATTCATTCGTTCTTTATTTATCGATGAAAAAGATAATTATATGATTTGATTGTTTGTTTGTTTGATTGTTTGTTTGAGTATTGAGACCAGATAATAATAATATCACCTACTGATAACATGAACTTGATTTGTATAAAACGTATTTAGATAACAGATAATAGACCACGTGTAACTATGCACTTATATTTTTTACGTAAGAAGTTTTGAAATAATTTTGAGCTGATTTTCCTCTCAATCTTTAAGGAAAGCGTCGTCAGTTGGGACTGGTCATCTCTTAGCTGCCACGGCTTACTTCAATTGTTTTGTTGTTTATTTTTGTTTGTATTTGCTGTACTCTAGACGCTTTTAACGTGTACGTCTTTTTGTACATCGATCTCACTTATACATGTAATTATAAATTCAACATCAATGATGTCACTAATATTTTGTAACGATATAATGTAAAAGAGTGTCCGTCGATTTCCTTCCCCGTTCATGTCCATAGGTACCTACTACGCTTTGGAATGGGCAACTAGCTTCATATTTCTGACTGAATGACTTCTTGACAACTCAAAAGTGCCTGTAAGTGGTTTAATTAAAATAAATGCTTTGAGTTTGAGTAAAGGCCGTTCTAACGATTTCAGTAATAAGTTTATTATCATTTTATTTATGTATTGTATGGTGTGTTTTACTAATTTTACGTGAGACGTACGATCCCACGCAAGACTAAAATAATACGATCACTATGAGAAAGTAAAGATTTCAGTCAAGTGGTAAGGGCGGGATAGTAAAAAGTAATATTTATAAGTTAGAATAAGAAAGACGGAAGTGTTGAACGGTCTTTTATGATCTGTGGTGTTGAAGTACGATAGATTTTTTTTTAATCAAAGCAATCAGCAAAGCACATACAATATATGTATATAGAATATTCTTTTATTTATTTTCCTAGATACCTAAAACATTGGCCAAGTTATTTGTTAAGCACCTTTTTTTTTTTGGTGCCGGGGTGGAATATCCTCATGGATGTCCTCCGCCCTGGGGCAGGCGTAAGGGTCTGTCAGACTCTTACTGACTAAAAACCACCCCAGTATTACCTTCTCACACTTACACCGGGGATCTTGGGATCCCGGGTGGGATACTTCCGCAATCCCCGGCTAATGCCGGCCGTGTTTAACCCCCCCGCGACGTCTGAAAAGGGCGCGCGTGGAGCACCTCGCGCCGTCACCTCGGGTCCAGTGTGATAGGGGGCGGCGGACGTCCCCAAGTCCGCCGTGCCTGGACCCATTTAGGGGGGCTGGAAGAGGGCATTGTCTGCCCTCTGCCGACGCCCAGTGCGCCTGCTGCGGGTCGGGTGAGTGGAAGAGATGTCCCGCTCCCTTTCCGCAGCATCCTTCTGCGACACGACTGTTTCGCAGAAGGATACCACCGCGTCCCAGGACTCCTCGCTGCCGACCATCGACCACGGCCGGCAGCGACAGGTCACTACCTACTCCTGAGATGAGGGCACTGCATGTCTCCTCCCAAGCGGCATATTCTGCCAGCGTATGCCGCACCGTGTCCTCCCGGCAGTCGACGCAGTGGTGACAACGGGCGTCATTTGTCAACCACCTGCAGCAACATTACATAATATTAAACATACGTTTCCGTAAAAAAGTTACCTATTCTTCAGACTCTATTCTGATTCGTATTTAACTACTGCTAAAAATAAGAATGTAAGAAAAACATTCCATATATACATAAGAACTAATGAAAAAATATATTAAACGCAAAATATATATTTTTTTTTTATAAACAATTTATCTGCTTTGTAACAATCACGGTAAGAAACTTTTGAATGGTTCACACAAGAAAAGTTCGCCTTTGAAAGAACCAGAATTCTGCAAAGACCATTACCGTGTTTTGAAGAAGTCACGAAATTTTCATAAAGTGTACTTTGTTATTGAACTTGTAGGTGATATTCCCTTTTTCTCTAAAATGGACGGGGAACGCCTACGGCGTAGCAATAGACTAAGATTTTCGTAGACTCTAATACGCGAAAAATCTGTGTTGGTATCTAATTTACAAATATTTTCGTTCATTTGAGGTCCTTACTGATTCTTGGAAAAATTAACACACACAGTTTTTTCATAGATTTAAAAAGCCATGCAATTGTTTTGTTTGTTCGATTTCCATTTTATCAAAAGTAATTCGCAATAGTTTATTGCTTGTTATTTTAACTATCATTACTATGATAGTTACTTGAAGCTAAAACTTGTACCCCCTTTTTACGAAAATTACGCGGACGAATGAGTATGAAATTTGGCACAGTTAACGTTTATATGGAGGAGGAGTGCTGAAAGCTAATATTTTTAAATAATATGCATTAGTAATAAATGAATTAATAAAAAAAACATTACCATGCGTTTGACACACACACATATTAATACTAGGTACCTCACGACTTGAGGATAGATAGGTGACAGAAGTGACAGAGTAAGCATGGAATAAGCAAGTACTTTTTAATAGCATGGAATTAGTAAGTACTACCTATATATATTGTAAGTAGAGACGGTCGAATTTCGACCAGTGGGCGACCACATTTACATTAGATACATTACAGTTATAAGTAAGTACCAGTGAATAAACAAGTCAGGAGCAAACAACTTATCAGGGCGGTTGATAGAAATATAGCTGTGTGTCTAATAAATATTTTAAGGAGGCAGTTTGTTTCTTTTAAATTCAATAACTCACCAATTGCATAAATTCAAGAGTCTTAGAAGAAATGAGAAAAAGCATCTCACGCAAGATTCTTCACTCGTTTATGTTCTGACGTCATTAACCATGCATCGCTTTAAGGTTGTAAAAAAATAATACAAAATATAACCCTACAATTATTTTCTTTGCTCGGCTTAGAAAATGGTCAGTTAACTTCCAACGTTTCATAGACAAACGAGACTAATGCAAAGGAATTCAGCTATTCCACCTTCCATTAAAAGTAATTTATTTCTCCATCCCGCACAGAAAACAGACAATATATTCCGGTGGAGGATTCTGCAAACCCACTTTCATCTTCAGGGATTCAGCAAACGGCACTGACACGTATAGAAATAGGTACAAGTGACGGATTCAGATGAAGTTTTATTTAAGTATTATACGTGATAGATACCCTCTGTTTATTTTTATGTTCCCTTGGCGCCGTGTGTATGTTATTTATAGTTTCTTTCATGTTTCCCATAGTCATGGACGCTTTATCTTTGTAGCTATGTTAGCTCTATGGTATATTGGTCCCCATTAGAGCACTTAAACTGCATACAACTTAATCTATTGTGTACTTTACTGTAAGTACCAGAATCTATGTATAGAATAGTTCCATTTCACGTTATTTACCTAACTAAATTATGTCACTAATGGAACACAATCTTAAACGCTTATTCATAGTAATTTTCTCAAAACAAAGATTGATATTTAAAACGTAACTATGTAATTGGAATTCTTCTACACATAATGGCTTCTACATGTTTGGGAGATATCACGAAAAAAACTTGCTTTTTAAATTTTCTAATTTTCCCCCATATTAAAAAATCATTTTTCAACTTAATCGGTCCAGTAGATTCGGAGCAAATTGGCTGTGACAGACGGACAGGCAGACAGACAGACAGACACACGAGTGATCCTATAAGGGTTCCGTTTTTTCCTTTTAAAGTACTGAACCCTAAAAAGAAAAGCTGTAATCACATTAGTTTACCAGACAAATTACAACATTTGCTGGCCTCCAATATATTTATTGCGTTGAAATATTTATTGTGGAGGTAGAAAGTTGTTGAGTATTGGATTTTTCTAATACAAGATTCCTCAGCAAAGGCAAGGATCTAGCCGCTTCGCATTTCACTGGCTTCCGATTTATTCTAGCGCATTTATTTAAGGATTTGTTTGTATTCATTCGACACTCGATTGAAGTTACGAAACGCTTGAAGGGAATAATAAAATATATTAGCTTCATTTTACACACGTGTAGGCTTTATTTATTAAGTGCTTCAACAGCTACATTAGCCGCTACTTAATAGTTAGGACAAGACAACAAATGACAAGAAATGAGTGGTCTAATTATATTTACTTTCTGTTGGACAAATATTGAGGCACAGTATTGTTATCGGAATTAAGTATGTTTTTATTGACTTTACTATTAAACTTCATTAACCCAAATTGAAGTATTCTTTGTAGTGTTCTTAAGAGAAATAAGGTTCTTTAAACCCCAGGATTTTTTACTGGAATGCAAGTAGAGACCCCTCCCGAGTCTCATGGTGACCCGAGAACAAGAAATTGAATGTACCAAAACCTTGACACGAGTCGTGATCGTTAAAGTAGGCCCAAGATTGTGAAAAGATCAACACAATAAAATTAAAAGTCATGATTTGCAATTCGCAAGATACTCAAACAAGTATGTAAAGGTACACATTGCGTGGTCAGGTTACGCGCGGTCGGGTGCGCCGGCGCATCGGATCATCAATATTCGTGTCATGCGCAGAGGCGCACGTGCGCTATAGCTATCATTACGTGATGTCACGGCGACATCTACAGACATGACAGTTATCGAAAACGTTTTATATGATTGGTTTAGTTAGACCAATTGGTTCAACTCGTGTAATGAGTTATTGCAATTTGTGGCATGCTAAGTGGCATCAAGATAAGTTCCTGGGTAATTTTGAGCGATCTTCAATGCCCCATTATCAGTAAAACGTTCTTATTTTTGCTATGTTGGGGCGGGAGGGAATGCGTTAAATCTGACTAGGCTAAATACTGGTCAATACTGCAGTAGGTACAATAATAAATTATCCTAATACTTTGTTTTGTTCGTTTTGCCTTCTTTCTATTTTCTTTTTTCTCGGCTCCTAAGGGTCGTGATGTTAAATTGCTTATAACCTTCCTCAAGAAAAGGCTATCAAATGCAAAAATAATTTTTCAAATCCGACGGGTAGTTCCGACGGTAGAGATTAGCGCGTTCAAACAAAAAATAAAACCGGGTTAGGACATGTCGGACCATGCACAATTAAGGGTTCTGCAGTAGGGATGAATTTACCCCAACTTAACATTGTAGTTGAAAAACATGTTCCCCCATACATTCTAACTGCAAATGTACTCGTAAGTTTGTACGCACAATATTGAGTGATTAACCATGTTATTTTAAGACCATAGACTAATAATAGGTTTAAGCTGTAAATATAGAACCGTTCTCTGTATTATTAATAAATTAATAATGTTAATAAATAATTTTAAACTAACTATAAAACATTAAAAACTAATTATTTTAAAATTATACGAAATATGTACTTATTTGAAATGCTCATAACAAGCCCTTTCATTTCATTTGTCACACGGTACAGTATGCAAAAAATTTAATTTTACAATTTTTCCCCAAAAGTGATTGGGTGTGGTGGCACGAAAGTGTTTGGGGTCACAGAAATTCTTATGTATACCAAATTTCAACTTAATCATTCCAGTAGATTCGGAGCAAATCGGCTGTGACAGCCGGACAGACAGACACACGAGTGATCCTCAATGGATTCCATTTTTTTTCCTTTTGAGGTATGGGACCCTAAAAACAAACTCTTCAGCGTTATATATTACATTATAATAGAGTACCCGTTACGGAAACTCTCCTAAAAGTGTTGTCGTTATTAAAACAAGAATTTTGTTGACAGATAACGAAACGATCAAGAATGTACTGATGAATTAAATAAAAACAGTAGCCAATTAGGTATTTTTAGCTTCGTCAACACATTTATTTTTAGATGATGTTTATCAACATATTTACACAAATCTCTGTAGGTACTGAATGGGATTTAACTAGGACTAAACATTTTAGAGATAACTAATACGATTATTTATTTCAATGCCTACATAATAGGTACTTATTGGAATTTATTTCTGTATGAATTTATAACCACTTCTTCTACAGCATATAGTGTATACAGCCCACGAATTCGCATGTATTATGAGACCATGTAAATTCAACGTCGACATACTTTCGAAAACTGTTATCATTACATAATTCTGTTTCCGAAACCAACGTGTACAACCTTTCCATAGTAGTTCAAGGTCTGACAGACCCCTGCTAATAAAAGGAACACAATCTGATTGTTTCATGCTCCATGCTCCTGTATAATGTGGCATTCACGTAAAATATCCGTTTTATTATGCTTACCTATTAATAGCGAATGCTCGACAGCGATTATTATCGGATAGAAATGAATGCTGATACAATATTATCAGTGATCGGGAATTCGACACTTCAATGTAGTAAAAGGATGTATAATTATGTAATCGAAGTCAAAGTCAAATTATTTAGTTCAAATAAGCACAGAAAAAGGCACTTTTGAACGACAAAATGTACAAAAAAACTGAATTGATTCTAGTTACCTCTTCCAAAAGGTAGTTTCGTATGGAGAAGAATGGGCAACAAACTCCACCGTTACTCTTTTAAAATGTTTTACAATATTTTGTGTAGGTACATTAATTATATGTGAAGACGATACACCTAGAATAATATTGTATAGTAATTTTATTACACAATATTATGTAAAAATAATTAATAAAAATGAAGCAATGACAGATAAATTAATTATGTGATAGATACATGGTGCTCACATGTTTACAAATATTGTAAAAAATATACGTTTTCCTAAAAAAAATAAACTAATAGGTCACAGTATCACTGAATGTGAAATAAATGTCATAAAATAATAAATTATACAATTAAAATAGCAACCAGTTTAATTTTGTTTAGACTCAAGAGTCTGTTCTATGGAGCTGGAGCAGCCTGTTTCCAAGCATTCTTATTCTGGATATAATCCTCTAATGTGTAATAGGTATGCTTGTTTACAATGAGTTTTAAATCTGTAGTAGAGCTTATCATATTATCTATTTTTTGAACAGCTGCATGGGTCAATCCATCAGGTTAAGCTACGCTTGCCGGGGTTGGTCCCTGGATGGGTGACCATTTACATACCGAGACTTCCCCGTGCCTCGGAAAGCACGTTAAGCCGTTGGTCCCGGCTGCCATTCGGTGGATCTTTGACAGTCTTTACGGATCGTCAGAAGCCCGAAAGTCTGACAACCAGTCTTACCAAGGGGTATCGTGTTACCCAGTAACTGATGGGTTGTGGAGGTCGGATGGGCAGTCGCTCCATGTAAAATACTGGTATTCAGCTGCATCCGGTTAGACTAGGAGCCGACCACAACATACTTGGGAAAAGGCTAGGCAGATTGAGATATTGGTAGTATAAAAAAAACTACCTATAGCGTAATATCACGCCGATATTCCCCGAAATGCAGAGGCGTATAATTCATCCTCACTTTGTCAGCCATTCAAATTCTATGTAAAAGGCTATAAAAATAAATGCCTAAATAATAAGCCTATAAGCCTAAATATTAAGCCTAAGTTTATAAATAAATGCCTTAATATTAAGCCTATATAAATAAAGGCCTAATTATTAAGCCTATATAAATAAATGCCCAAATATTAAGCCCATATAAATAAATACCTAAATATTAATCCTTTATGAATAAATGCCTATTCGGTGTGAACGCAATCGTACTCACGTTTGTCAAAAGTCTTGTCTGAAGCATTGAGTTATAATGTACTAGTCTGGAGGTTGGATAGGTCAATCATTTCGTAACGAAGTTACATTGATCAATTTACGTAGGTTAAAAATACATGTCACTTAACATGGCTTAAAATCGGTTAATTTTTATTTCCGAAAATACAAATTTTTTTTGATACAATTGATATTAGCTTGTTAAGATTGCTTCATCACATTAAGTTCAGCATTGATTTTGTAACAAAAATTAAATAATTAACGAAATATGTTCGAAAACCTTTTTAATAGATGGTTAAGGTTACATAGAAAAATAACCGGTTTTGGAGCCCTGGCGTTTAACTTACGGTATTTACTCTATAACATGAAACACATATTACTTGGAACATTCTGCGGTATTGAAACATTTGCAAAGTTGGGTAGTTATATTGGCAGTCAAGTACCGGTATTTAAACTGTTTAAATCTATAGCTTAAAACGTGGTACAATCTTAGTGCAGGCTTCTGAACGTCTGTTACTGTTATAGTTTTATACGTTAACGTAGATTATGAGCAGACCAGATCTATAATTGGTCTTAGTGTGAATCCACAGTGTTAGCACGCAAAATTCAAATTTTCTTACGTTTTTAGGGTTCCGTACCTCAAAAGGAAAAAACGGAACCTTTATAGGATCACTTCGTTGTCCGTCTGTCTGTCTGTCTGTCAGTCTGTCTGACAGACAGTAGAGGTATCAAGTTGAAATTAATATCAAATACGTAAGTCTATGGTCCCTTGAAGCTCTAAAAAAATCAAGTTTCCAAGTCAACGCAATAAAAAATACGGCGATATAAGCGACATTATTGCGACACATTTCGATATTCGCAAATAAATCAAAACCTATAGGGTACATCCCGTTGACCTAGAATCATGAAATTTGGCAAGAAGCAAGGTCTTACAGCACAAGTATAGGAAAAAGTCCTAAAATTGTAAATTTGTAGTTTTATCAAATAAAAAAAAAATTGCGAATATCTCGCACATAAATCAAAACCTATAGGGTACTTCCCGTTGATCTAGAATCATGAAATTTGGGCAGAAGCAAGGTCTCACAGCACAAGTAAAGGAAAAAGTCCAAAAATTGTTAATTTGTAGTTTTATCACATAAAAAACATTGTTTTTGATTACAAACTTAAATTCATCTTAACTACGGAACCCTTCATTGTGCGTGGTCCGACACGCACTTGGCCGGTTTTTTGCTATTTGCAGTTCAGTGTCAGTATCTTGATCAAAACATGATTCGCGACTATAACAGATATGTACCTATTTACAGAATTAATAATAATTAAATTTTACACCTACAATCATCATACATCTCTCTAAGTTAGATTTTTCCATTGAATTACTTTTTCATGAATGACATTGGGGAACAAATCTAACTTAGGGATATGTATTAATGATTCTAATTCTGTTTTCAATTTCTTTATGAAAATATGAAGCCTCGCTCAAAAAAGTAGTACGTACCTAAGTAATATTGTAATATCGTCCGGTGCTTTTTTTTTTTTTTGATTTCGTCTTGGCTTCGCACGGTTTGTGCATTTAGCCAGTGTCATGTAAGAGCCAAACCACACGGGCGGTGCGGTGCCGCACCGCAAGCCATTTCGCCGCGCTGGCGACCACACGGGCAGAGCGGCGTCGCAACGTTCTACGGAGCCGCGGCGGCGCCGCAGCGGCGGCAAAATGAGGGGTTGCCCATCGCTACGTACGACAGTCTGTAATAACAATGGATCGGGAAAGACGTGTGCTGCTGCTCTTATTACTTTTTAAAATTTTTTGTAACTTCTGCCCATGCCTTCGCTTTTAAATTATTGTTTTTAAAATCCACAGTAAACTTATCCCACAGTACTTCCCGTTCTTGAACTAAAGAAATGAGGTAGTCCATGTCAATATTTTCCTCACTGGTACTCATTTTGATAGGTACAGGTTACGTGATCGTACTTAATCCAGCATGCGTCCTTCCCTATGCTGCGCAAACAAACAACTGCGAGCGGCGCCGCCGGCCGCTCCGGCTCCGCTCTGCTTACACCCCTCCCCGCCTCGTCTCGATTCCGATGCGCGCGCGGCGCGGCGCCGGAGCACACCGCACGGCACCATGTGGCTACAATGCAATTTTGTATGTAGAAAACATACAAAATGTGATGTTGCACTCTTTTGTTTCATTTGCCTACACTAATGCAGGTTTACGAACACTTAATGGTTAATAATCCACCACTATTACACATTAATATTCGGCTAAACACAAATTTTAGAAAATAAAACAAAACTGCTAACATGACGCTTCACTTTCCCTCCAAGAAGTCCTCGTCCGGTGTTCTGTATTCCAATACGTTTTGATTTTGGTCTGGGCACAGTCTTAAGTTCTACATTTACGCGTTTATCGTATGTAGCTACCAATCGCACTTAACTCTATGGAACAACGAGGCATAAACCTAAGTGTTTACATCAGATAAGATTAGTAGCAATTTAGAACGGAACGCTAATAAAACTGATCACTTGTAATCCTTCTCAATTGCTAGACTGGAATTATTACAAGGTAAGTATTGAGTTATTATATCAAGAATTTAATCGTTATGATCTTTTTAGCTTTTTCGTCAACTGACGTGAGATAATAAATTATATTAAATAACTTGATAAAACTTGTAAAATTATTGAATCACAATATAGTATATTTTGATTCCAGTTTTTTTTTTTTGTTATGGCTTCGTGCGGTTTGCACATATTTTGGCCAGTGTCAAGTAAAATTAGGTGACAAGTACAAAGTTTGTTTAAATAATGATGAAATGCATGATAGATGATATACGCCCGCGCGCTCCCCTTGAGTTTCAGTAAAGACGTGGTGTCACTTTATCGAGACCTCACGCGTACTTCTTGAGAGACCGCGACGTACCGGACCGGACCGGGGCGTACTTGTGATGTTACACTGTTTTGTTTCATTTGCCTACACTGATGCACGTTCACGAACACTTAATGGTTAAATAATCCACCATTATTACACATTAATATTCGGCTAAACACACATTTTAGAAAGTAAAACAAAACTGCTAAACATGACGCTTCACTTTCCCGCCAAGAAGTCTTGATTCCAGTTTACCATACTTTATGGTGGCGCCACTTGCCTAAATAAACGTCAAAAATAAGTTTAAATCCAGTACAATTCAATTTAGTTTTCGTTTTATCCACATACGTAGATATGTTTTTACTTAGGTAGGTATGTTTGTTGGCGGTACACACTGATCGGCTATGCTGTAATTTAATTTTTATCCTTCATCGTTGATTTGCAGCAATAATGATTTCTAATTGATGCGTTCCGTCAATGCTAGAGTTTTTTTCATTCCATGCTATTTTTAAGGCCGCTCGAGTGTTGTGGTAAAAACCAGAAGTTTTCCTTCTCCAGAAACGAAACGCATGGCGGAATAGGCAGGAAATCTATTATTTTTGTTTTGGATAATATATACTCGTATAATATACAGGGTGTTTGGCAGAACGTTGAACATACGAAAATGGTGGGTAGGTGGGGTCATCTGCTACTTACTCAGCCCTAATTTATTTGGCCCTGGCCGACTGGGTATTTAAAAAAAAAAAAAAAAAGTTTTTTTCTTGTTTCACCACTTTCCTAACTTTAAAGTGTATTTTTTTTATTAAAAATGGGCAATAAAACAGGCAATTTTTTTTTTTTTAATCTTTGATGTTGGCAGATTCTTATAAAATTATTGCTTTGTTCAGATGTTAGCTAGAAAAAAAGTTATGAGTCCTCAAACTTACAGAAAGATGTAAAAAATACTTGAATGTTAATTTCAACTTGCATTTAAAAAAAAACAAAAAATGATTGAGGAGTTCCAATTCTAGCAAAACATCCCTAGTGTGTGAGCTTTCTAATGGTATGTAATTTGCTTTTATAAAAAAAAAACTTTAAGAGTTATTTCATAATTTTATCAAGCAGGAAATTTTTGACGAAACTCTACCTTTACGGAAAGTTAAATGTTTTGCGAAATTGAATACTGCAAAGTTGGTAAAAATTATGGATCGACGGCTTGCCAGTAGCAGTGGTGCAAATTGACATTCACTATTCCCTTGAGATGGTTACACAAAGCAGGTAGAAATTTTGTTTCACTCTTGCGCAGTCATAGCGTATTTTTGCTCTCTTTCGCTCTCGTGGCACCGTGACGCCTCAGAATGAATTCTTTTCTTTTATTCAGTCGAGACTTAACTGCCTCTGCGATCTCACGTGCCCGTTACGCTTACGTTTGTTTTTGTTCACTTCGTTTTCTTTTATTGTTATCACTAGTTAAGTTTAAGTTTAAGTTTGTTAAGTTTTTTGTTATTACTGTTACCTGTTGTTATTGGTAAAGAAATGGCTGCTTTTACCAGTGAGGAATACGCGGACATGTTGTTAGCGTATGGAAGCGCTAATACAAATTCGCGTGAAGCGCGAAGAATTTATCAAGAGCGTTATCCCAACCGCCAATGCTGGATTGGCAGGGGAGGACCAATTCCCTGGCCTCCGCGATCGCCCGACCTCACTCCGCTCGATTTTCACGTGTGGGGAAGGGCAAAGGAACTAGTTTACACTACAGAAGTAGAAAGTCGGGAAGATTTGATAAATCGAATTAATGCTGCTTTCGAAGTTATGCGACAGGAGATGCTGCTGCGCACAACAACTGTAGAAATCAGACGTAGATGCCGCACCTGTATTGTGAATGAAGGGCGTCAATTTGAACATCTAATATGATTTATTATTTAAATAAATTATTTAAAATTATTTAATTGTTTCATTAACGCACCTAACTGGTACAGCATAATTTCAATCGATCATTTAATTTTTACCAACTTTGCAGTATTAAATTTCGCAAAACATTTAACTTTCCGTAAAGGTAGAGTTTCGTCAAAAATTTCCTGCTTGATAAAATTATGAAATAACTCTTAAAGTTTTTTTTTTTATAAAAGCAAATTACATACCATTAGAAAGCTCACACACTAGGGATGTTTTGCTAGAATTGGAACTCCTCAATCATTTTTTGTTTTTTTTTAAATGCAAGTTGAAATTAACATTCAAGTATTTTTTACATCTTTCTGTAAGTTTGAGGACTCATAACTTTTTTTCTAGCTAACATCTGAACAAAGCAATAATTTTATAAGAATCTGCCAACATCAAAGATTAAAAAAAAAAAAATTGCCTGTTTTATTGCCCATTTTTAATAAAAAAAATACACTTTAAAGTTAGGAAAGTGGTGAAACAAGAAAAAAACTTTTTTTTTTTTTTTTAAATACCCAGTCGGCCAGGGCCAAATAAATTAGGGCTCAGTAAGTAGCAGATGACCCCACCTACCCACCATTTTCGTATGTTCAACGTTCTGCCAAACACCCTGTATATCTGTATAATAAATAAATATATATTTTTTCATTTATGGTCTATACTGTACTAGAGTCTGGCAAACGAAACCGTGACCTGAGAAAACGCGGCAAATTCAAAAAAATCTATATATGGTATTTTACTAACTAGCGCATGCTGGCTATAGTTAATTGTTTTGATACTTGAGTATTTTTTTTGTATTTATTGTCATTTATTTTTTGTTTTTAATGGCTCTGTTTGGGTAAACTATAAGTATAGTTAGAATTTGCCGCGTTTTCTCGGGTCACGCTTTCGTTTGCCAGACTCCAATACATATTAGGTTAGCACTTATATTTTGTCGTTTAAATATTCGTTTATACTATAATAGCATTTTCTTATTAAAAACTATCTTTGTTCCTTTATAAACATATTAATTAAATCTTCTTTTTTATAAATTCAGATAATTTGTTAAAAACTGGTATTCAGCTGCATCCGGTAATACTGGAAGCCAACCACAACATAGTTGGGGAAAGGCTAGGCAGATTGGTCTAAAATAAAAACAATCGAATCAAACGAAGGTATTTTCAATGAAGTGGTAACCCTGTTACATTATACATACCTATAGGAAGTAAAATAGGTATGGGTACGTAGGTACCCTAGGGCCTCTAGGTACTTAAGTATCCGTGTCAGGGATCCCGTGGTCGCCACATTACGCCCGATAAAGACCAGCCAATTGTAAAACCTTACTCGGATATTTGCAAAGGACCAGTATTATGCCGTATGGCAGCATTAGATACCTAATGTTGTGTGTACCTATCTTGGCTAACGCGAGGTCGAAATGTAACTTGTGTTGTAATGCTAATTCTGCTTGCCTTTAGGTAGTCTTTATTAATATTGATTATTTTTTATCAGCAATAATATTATCTACTTATAGCTTAGGTTGTTTTTTTAGGTACATCCTCGCACATTAGGTTAGGTATACCAAATTGTCAAATTTCACCAAATGATAACCTTAAAATGTTGATGGTTAAGTTCAAAATCGAATGAGAAAATTTGACAGTTTATCTACGTTTTTTCTTACACGAGTTACAGACGTCGTCGACGCGTCTACGCCTCTACGGCTGCGCAGCCGTCGATTGACTCTGCCGTTGGCAACGTGTCGCTCGTGTTATGAGTAACGTATTGTAAACAATGATGTATAAAACTATAGATACGTTGTCCGCACTCTAAAATGGCAACATGAAATGAAGCCAATTGGCCACATTGCGCTCAGTCACGCACCAACCTGTCGCGCGACGCTACGTTTGTTTTTAATTTATATCGTGTGTGAAAACCTGTGCAAAATATAAAGAAAACATGCCGTCGTGTGTTTTCAGAGGATGTACAAATTATACCCCAAAAGTTAAAGACAAAAATGTTTACGCGTATAAGTAGTTATCTAGTATTTTCGCCGTTTTTAAGCGCCGAGATGTTTGTTGATAACGTGTCTATATATAATACGTCATTGATTGTAAATCATTTATCGAAGCGTGATTCATGTTTAAGATTAATTCATTATATAAATGGGTTTTCCAGACAGTTTCTTCATACTTAGTTAAGTTCTAAGTAATTTCACATCAGAGGGGCAATTCTACTAATTTTAAGAACGTTCACAGTCTGATCTCAGTCTCAATCTGTCAAAAATACCTCTTATTTCCCTACATTTTGACAATTTTTTGACGTTTGTTTGTCGCCAAGATGACATTGCGACTAGATTTTGAACGTTTTAAATTACGAGAATTGGCCTTCAGATCATTGCTTCTTTGTTCGAAAGAAAACACAAGGGACGATTGAAAAGTAAGTATAATTACAGGCTCGCATTTAGGTGCAAAAGAAAAGACTTTTTAATATTTTTCGAAACTTTACAATTTCTCTTATCTGATTACAAACTAGCCGCTGCCTTTTAATTTAAAAAATAGTTCAAACATAACCCCACGTCTTTTGAGACATGTAGTAAAACACACGAACGTACTATCGGCCAAAGTTCCGCATGCTCACCTTAAAGGCGATAATCGCATAGCACGACTCACGACTCGATCGCACAATGCACGAGTTTTGACCAATAGGATGCACAAAGCGTATTTTAGTGGTGTTCGTATTAGTATAATCATGTATAGAATGTGTGACACTCACACTAGGAGCGTACTATGCTCACTTGTTTCTGCTAAGAGACGAGTTTTTAATGGGCACGGCCAGCGCGGCGCGGCGGCGGCGTGAGCTCTTTGTTATTGAATTGAATTGTTATTTTATTATTGATAAGAATTAATTTTAGTACTCATATCTTCTGTTTGTTTGGTTTAGAAAATGTATTATTGATATTGCAGTATTTACAAAAATAATTTGTAATAACTAATAAACTACAATTTATATGTATTAATCCACTTTAATATTTTCCTCTCTCTATCGGGTCTATAGATATAGGTTATTTATGAACACTTTCACTGCCTCTCCAATTTTCACCATATCCTATGTGATGCCGCATGCCGCAGCAACCGCACCATATTCCCTTCACAATAAGATGAGACATTGAAACGAACCGTTTTATTACAGTCCGTTCCACCGATTTTGACTTCTATTCCGTAGGCTTATGGATGGCATTAAAGGCAAAAAAGTGGTTACAATACCAACTGTTTAATGCAGCTGCCATTTGTCATGCCACCAACACAATAGCATTCAAAATCGATTGAACGGACATTTATGGTTTGTTTACCTTTTATCTAACGGCTCCCTGAATACGTTAGGTATAGGTGCGTTGACCGGCACTGCATGAAGGTATCAAATGTTTATATTGAAATTTTTTGTGTTTAATCGACTTTATTAAAAGTAAATAACTATCTAAATTTCTATGTGTTTGTTTATACTTGGGCAATTTGGGAATACTTGAAAATTACAGTAATATTTGAACCAATACTCTGCGCAGTTCATACAATGTTATCAGAGCTTTTTGTTTGTAGCTAACGCAAGGCCGCAAGCCGCACAACTCTTGCAACTGAAATAAAAATAAGTTCATTATCTAAGACCCATTGTTATTTAGTGGGAATGTCTGGAAATTCGGTTAAACAATAGAGGACGGCTTAATACAAGGGCCATACGTTTTTTTATTACCTTAGGATTATCTCAAATGTTTTGCAGTTGTTCCTTGTATTTGGTTTAATACTTTTAACAGTAGGTAATTGTAATATTACCTTTTATTCATTAAAATAATACAGGGTGAAATTGAATTCATGGGCATCCTTTTAAGGGGTCATTGTACTCATCATTATGAACAACTTCAACTATGAGACCATACCTGAAATCGCGAAAAAAAAATCAGCTGTTCCCTACATTTATGTTTGCATAACTCGACAAAATGTAGGGAACAGCATTTTTTTTTTCTCGATTTCATATTTGTTCCCATAGTCAAAGTTGTTCATAATGACGAGTACAATGACCCCTTAAGAGGATACCCATGAATTAAATTTCAGCCTGTATAACGAACAAGGTATCGTTGCAATTAAAATGCCCAGGCATGCCGTGCAGGATGAGCACTTTAAGACTGGATTATAATCAAACCAACACTTTACTCTTTTATAATTCATGCTCTAGTCAAAGTTTGACAATTCATGATTTTAAGCGAAATCAACGCTACAGGCGCGTTACCGGCATTGCATGTCAAGTTTTTTTTTGACAAATCTAACAATGATTCAGTTCCTACGCCACTTTAAAATTAAGAAGCTTATCAAGTAATTAAACTAAACTATAATTTGTGCCTTGGCAGCAGTGAGAGTGAAAGGATTGAAATAAAATGTTGGGTACTAGTGAAATATATATTTTTAGTTTGTGTTCATTTAACATTATGCAGGATTAAAGATTTATTTAGGTTGATATTTAAATCTTATCTGTATAATAAAAGATGTATAGTAAGTGCTTTTTGTATGAAACTATCGGCTGTAATCTCAGTGTGAAAAAATAAACAGTTAGTTAAAATCTACTTGAGAACAATTTTAAGGATTTGCTGTTGTAGAAAAAAAAACAATATAAGTAACTTAATTTATTTTTAATAGACTTTTTCAAAACATTAAAGATTCATCCAGAAATTAACATATTATAACAAAAAATTACACAGAAATTATCATCAAAATGCAAAATATTATAAGTGAAAAGATTCTTACTCATAATATCATTTATAAACTGTATTTATCTACACTTATATCGTAAAGTTCAAAATATGAAATCAACACAACAATGAAAAACAGACAACACAACAACAACAGGCAAAAAGCCTGTCAGTAAATAAGATTAGGAGAATATTGCTCGTGCAGTTCTAATTAAATTGAAAAGTTTTAAGATTAGTACAATTTAAGAATCTTAATAATTTTTATAATTTGCAATAATTACATTACACTACAGACTAGGTTTATCAAGCAAATGAGATCAATTATTTATGAGGTGGACGGATATGATGACACTACTGAATATGTAAAATAACAAACTAACGAGATCGGGGCTTACGACAACATTGATTGTAAATAAAACAACAAATCCACCAATAAAGGCAACATGACACTAAATTGACATCAATAATTTTACAAGAAGACTTCAAAATCGTTGGCAATATTTTAAACTATGATTACGGTCTACAGTCTACCCTGTGACATTAATCAACGAAGTAATATAATACAAATTGGAATAATAAAAATAAACCTAATAAAAATAGCTATACAGGGTTATTTGCAAGCCGCCGGAGTCGCGGGTTGTTCGAAAGAGATACCATGGCCCTGGCACAGGCAACTGAAGGAACACGGGTGGGTTTTAGTCAGTAAAAGTTTCACACGACCTTCCGCTCCGCCCAGAGCGGGAGAAGTCATTTGATGATAAAACACTAATAAGCTCGTAGGACTATAATACTAACATCATAAATAACAACTTTTGTTGTATGACTTTTAATAATTCATAAAAAAATAATTTCATAATACAATTAAAAATATTTATTTTGATCGCTCTAAATTTGAACAACTCTACGCGGTACCAAAATATGTAAGTAGTTAAATAAACAAACAGTGCGTTGCGAATGCAGGGTCGCAGCGGTACTTACTACAAAATACAGATCTAAAAAGTGTTATTACAAATATTACAACAAAAACTTGAAAGTTTACTTTTGGTATTCTAAAAAGTCATAGATCAAAAGTGGCTGTACTAATATAGGTAGTCCTACCAGGTGTTAGAAAAATAACCCTGTATAATGTAATTATACAGTATGTTAATTAACGAAAGGCGTTCCCGTTAACCCTCAATAGTATAGCGTCCACATGCTACCAAAATATGACCATTCGAAAATTCACGAAAAAAAATCTGCTGTTCATTACATTTATGTTCGCATACCTAGCTTAACAAAATGTAGGGAGCAGCTGATTTTTTTTCGCGAATTTTTAAATGGTAATATTAATTGTAGCATGTTTGGACTATTGCGGGTTAACGGGAACGCCTTTCGTTAATTAACATAGTGCGCGACGAAATATTAAGTTAATATAATTTTTAACATAAATTATATTAACTTAATATTTCGTCGCTGCTCCTCCCGCATCTATCACAGCATCGCAACGGCTACGCATGGACCTAGCCAGGACTTCGCACAAATTCGAACCTCTGAATGTGTCCCAAACTTGTTCGCAATGTGTGACAAGTGCTTCCTTCGTTCTTTCTGCTCTACTATCCCATCTCTGGACCATTAAACCCCACAAATTTTCAATGGGGTTTAAGTCTGGCGATCGGGAGGGCCATGGCACTGTTTTAATTTGTGGTTGCCCTCGCAACCACTCTTGAACAACCCGCGCACGGTGTATCGGGCAATTGTCCTGGAAAAAAATCTACACGCCATAAATTCCGACGACCTTGTTGGCTAGACCTAAAGCACTTTTCATCAGAAAATATGGCGTAAGAGAAATCGAAGTCCCTGTAGTCACGAGCGAATCGCATGCGAGCAGCTTTCTGCTCCTGCGTCAAAATATATTTTTTTGCGGGACGTCTGTGATGGACTCCAGCTCGATGCAACTCGTTTCTAATAGTTTGCATCGAAACTTCGTATTCTTGTGCGAAACTGCGAGTGGGTGTGAACGGGTTCTCTTCATACGTGGCTATCATATTATTTAACTCGTTTTCGTTTATAGCCCGGGGTCGAGGTGCACGAACGCGTTCTGTAATTTCTCCTTCTTCATATCTTCGCACCCAGCGGCGCACCGTTGTTCTCTAACGAAAAAAAAAAAAAAAAAACAATCAGCATCGATTTTTTACATAATATAGGAACTAAGTATAATAATACGAGTGTACACTACAAAAGTCTTATTCAAAGGGCACAACTAGTACACTATAAATAAAAATTATAAGTATTGAAATACTTAAGGTGTGCATTTTGGTTGACTTCATGATAAATAAACTCTTAACTTTTCTATAACTAATTTAAGTAGTTATAACATTCATAACTATATTTTAACATACAAGTTGTAAATGCAATAACTGAAAATCTCTTAAGGGGTCATTACTCATCATTATAAACAACTTTTACTATGAGAACCAAACCTGAAATCGCGATAAAAAAGCAGCTGGTCCATACATTTTGACGAGTTACGCGAACATAAATGTAGGGAACAGCTGCTGTTTTTTTTTCGCGATTTCAGGTTTGGTCCCGTAGTAAAAGTTGTTCATAATGATTAGTACAATGACCCCTTAAGAGGTTTTCAGATATTGCAATTTACACCTCGTATACCTATGAGTAAGAAAAATGGCATAGCGTAAATTCCAACATTGTATGAAACTGTCCCAAGCAAATTTGTGCTTTATCTCTACTATTTAAAAGTGTTTATCCCGTGCGGGCTGGCAACGTGGCATTTCTAAAGGTTTTTCGTGGTTAAATACCAACGATCTAGTGCTTGGCCGAAAAAATAGTAAGTACTTGCTATTTTATCGGCCAGCCAAGCACTAAATCGTTAGTATTTAAAACTATGTGTGCTATTTTTTTTAAGTTTTTTTGGTAAGTATTTACGAGCACTACTAACAAAAATTTACATTATTGTCAATTACTTTCCATCTGCAGTATTATGATAAAATAAATGTTAAAAATAATTATAAAAAACAATTATCTTGTGCTTGGGCGAAAAAAAATTGTAGTTTGAAATATAATGATCAAGCCTCTAGAAATGCGACGAATGCGCTCTGGTTTTTCTAATTAAAATGCGGCAACGACGCTGTGAGATAAGGCACCATTGTTTAGGTTGTTTTGGTTTAGGATTTATTATCGGGTCATAAAAGGCTCCAACAACGTCTTTGAAAGCAAAAATAAATAAAAAGAACAATCTTATTTGAATGCATTACTATAAATAAGTAGGTAATATCTTATGAGACTTTTAAAAAGAATCCATCTGAAAGTTATAATAATTTTATTATTTTTATATATAAATCTGCCTAGCCTTTTCCCAACTATGTTGGGGTCGGCTTCCAGTCTAACCGGATGCAGCTGAATACCAATATTTTTCATGGAATTTGTTTTTAAATTGCAATATAAGGAAAAATGCAAACTATGAAATAATAATATTACTATCACTTTATTTATTTCTATATCTCTACCTCTATCTGAATACAAAAACATAACTTACTTGCATGTTCAACTCCACTGCTATTTGGGATATATTTAACCCTTGTCTATGCAAAACAATAATTTGATTCCTTTCTTCCTGAATCAGGTTTCGGGTCGTCATGGTTGCACCACGTTAGTCACAGCCCACACACAATACACACACAGTCCAGGATACAAGCTAGGGTCAAGAAGAGGCTTTCGATCACAGTCCGGTATACAAGCAGAGGTCACAGTTAGGCAGGCAATCAGTCCGATAGAAATAAACAGGTCGTAAAATGAAATGGCGATAGAAATTTAAGGGAAGCGTCAACAATTAGCGAGAGCAAATTGGCACTGCCGCGCTCTAGCTAATGTTTGTTATTTTATGTTACTCGCTCATTACTCACACAAATGCATATTGTCTCTAATTGGGGGAAACTAGGAAGGGGTGTGGTTTGTCACTAGCTGCGCTCTCGCAGGAATATTTTCTTAAGTGAGCATGCTTAACTTGGGCCGATAGTACCTTCACTCTCTTATTTAAGTATATTCACCACTCGTCGACCCGTACGGTCTGCTTTGAGGTCCGAAAATAAATTACCAACGCTGGAAGGATTTTAAATTAGTGGCCAGTACGATTTTAATTAAAACCTGAAGCCTGTGTTCTTTCAAATTAGTTTGGGCAATTAAAATTAAAAAGTATGTACCTATTTGCTCATTCATTATTTTGCTTTTAGAAGTTTTAACTAATAGCCTCCTATGCGAATAAATTGTAGACACAATACCTTCTCGTACATAGTACGTATGTTGTTGCATACCTACGACCATTTTAATGCGATTAATATTGATTTTTTTAAATATACGTACAGGTTATGCAGAACTACTTCGTGGAAATAGCGTGACCTACACCTTGATATTTTTCCAGTGCTACCTTATATTGGGTCTTACATCAAAGTCAAAGATATAAAATATGTCTAGATAGTCAAAGAAAAAAAGTCTGAGAATTCGTCGAAAAAAAATTGTGTCCAACAGTTGGCCGCAAAATGCACGCACACTAGAACAACACACTGACAGCACCAGCATAACAAAGTTAGCCTGTATCTTTAGTTCTTTTGCAGCGCGACACTATCTACACATACCTACAAATAATCAAAGATCAGTCTTGGTTTTCCTCTCCCGTCATACATATTTGTTATGTTCTTCCAACTTTACCAACCTACGTGCGGTCTAGCGTGCATTGTGTGGTACCTATGTAAATAGCAAGCTTATTTACCGACCTAGCTTTAAGGCTCCCGCAGACAGGCGCGACGCGATATTTGTATAACAATTTATATCAAAACTTCATGGAATTTGTTCTACAACGGCAGCCTTTAAACGTGGGCGAAGTTTGTACCTAACACTGAGGGTCAAGATACGGGATAATAATTATTGTCACTTTCAAATACGTTTGTCTGTACATAGTAGCCCATGCTGGGCCCGTAAGTGATCATTACTTTGAACCTCTTTTGTCTAAAACTCTAAAGACCTAAAGGCAAAGGACTGAATAATCTGTCTTGGTCATGGACGTATCTATTGCAATCTGCTACCCCTTCCAAGAAACCATTCAGCTTTCTCAGAAAATTTACAGTATGTCCAGCTGTAAACTATGATAGTCCTAAACATCCCTACCTACTAAGCTATCCTTCATCAACCATTAAACTCGTCCATGATGAGCCATTAGCCCCGCGGCTACGATGTTACGATGTTATCTTTCTATTAGCAAGTTTTGAAGAACCATTATTCACTTGTCTTTTAAAAAATTAACGAGCACTGTTATCAATCTAAGTTATAATAAAATTGCTGGAATTTTCCTAAAGTTATTCTTTGCAACTTCACTGCTTTAAAAGATTGAATTTAGGTATTATCGTTATAATTTTGCTGAGACAAAACTAAAATCATCGGTCTATTATATTTTATTAGCAAAACACTCATTGAATAAGGTTTTAACAATAGGTATCACACGTATTGACGTTTAAAAAAAGAACTGGTTTTTTCAAAACACCAACGAGAACAGAGTGCACCATTTTCAAAGGAAGAATACCACAACGGTTTTCCCTCATTCATTCAAAGACAAAGAGGTAACACCTGTGTTTTCACACAGTACAGTACAGCGATACTTGCCATTAGCTACATGTACTGCGAACACGCGATGTACTAGCTATGAAGGTTATGTTATGTTTGCATAATTGGAAAGCATATTTCTCGTTGCACGATCGATATATCAAATGTTTGGTTTAACTTTACATCTTCCATATATCTCGCGCTGCTAATTCCGTAATGAAATGGAATTGTTAAACACAATTTAAGTAGGTAGTTATTACCGCTTTAGGAAAAATATAAATATTTTCACCTCGACACCTCAAACAAGCTGCGTTTTGCTGGTGTAATAGACAAGTGAGCAAAATTTGATTTTGCTGTGAGCGTGAGATAAAGTCGCTTTTTAAACGAGAATAGTGCTGAGGTTCCCACAAAATGCGAAAGTTTTGAATTTCAATTTGCTCTGTCACTTTCACTTTCATACGAAAAAAGCGAGAGATACAAGGCGATTCCAAGTTCGATTTTCAAATTCCAAAAAAGAAACACAATAAATATTATATTTTAACTTTTTGACATTGTTTGTTTTACAAATATATTTATATGTGGTTTAATTTTTACCATGTGTATTTTTTACCTTTAGGTAATAATCATGTTCTTGCTGCTGAGGTGAAAACTTGTATGTGTTACACGACACCAAAGTTATTTGCATCTTGTGTCTTTGAATCCCTCGCTGTGCTCAGGATTCTAACCGAGAATCGCTACGCTCGTGATTCAATTATAGAATCCTTCGCTTACTCGGGATTAAAAATCAACACTTGCAGCGAAAACCAACTACGCTAAACTTTGCTCTCTTTTTGCTCAAATAACTATTTTCGTCTTTAAAATGTACGACATTATAACCTTCCAAAAAAGACATTAAGCATCTAAGGCACCCTTTCTATCGATAAATAAAATTGAAATATGTCCGGTCCTTAGCTCGACTGATGGCGTCTTCGTTCGACGCGAGACACGAAAGATATTTACTCTCTTAAATTGAATTCGAGCATTATATAGATCAAGTTTAGATACACCTTCAAACATAATAGGTACCTCTTTTAGATGTAATTGATTGAAAATGGACGTATAGGAGCATTTTTTAAGAAAAAATATTGATGCCTTGCAAATGTCAAGTGAAATAAGATCGGAAACATGGTTAATTTGTAATAAGTAAAAGACGTGGTAAATAATACAAGTTATTTCTCTGGATTATATTTTATATTGATTCTGATATCAATTGAATTTACTGACGTGTGAAGTGAAGAATGCGATTTATTTGGTGTGCTGAATTTGGATGACATTTTAATTTATTGAAAGCTCTTCCACTCAAATACTAATTGACAGAAAGAATTATAACGACCATTAAAATATCATTAAATGAAGATATTTTGGTTTGTAGTGTCAATTACGTTACTGTAAAAATGATCATGAATTAATGTTATTTTGTATGCATGGATGATTTTTTAATTTATTGAAAGCTCATCCACTCAAATACTAATCGACAAAAAGAATTAAAACGACCATTAAAATATCTTTAAATAGATAGCGTAAATAACACTTGTCACACACACAAGTGTTATTTACGTTTAGGTAGAGTATTATCGAAAATGTCACTGTAAAAAAGTGCATTAATTATTGCTTTAGTGCAAACCACTTCCTGGTGAATGCATTAAAATTATAATAAATGAGTTTATTATCTAGTATTTCGTTGATAAAAACAAAAGAGTAGGTAGAGATTGTCTAAAGGCTCTTACACACTCACGCGATATCGCGGGCGAAAGACAATTCCTTTGTCGGTGCATGTCGCGCCCGCGATATCGCGTGTGTTTGTAAGAGCCTTAATTTAAAATCGCACGCCCCTCCACTGCTTGTTGCACACCAAGGACCGAATAAAAAAGTAACGATATTAATAACGAAACCCGTATGTTCGTTAACGTTATACATACACATTTCAAATGTTTGTTTAGAAAAGTTTAGTGGAGGGGCGTGCGGTTTTAAATTAGTCGAGCTCAAGTTCAAATGAAAATATTTAGCGAAAATGTTGCACACTCCTGATCCTGACTGCTTCTACGGTTTTGTTCTAGGACCAGGGCTGTAGCCATAGGAATTCACTTCGGGGGAGAAGGGGGCTGGGGAGAAGAAATAATGAATTTCGTATTTTAATAGGGGTTTTCCGAAAAAAATTGTGCAGAGCTTAGTTATTATGAATTTCAATAAAACCCTGTTTCTCCCTTCCCGCCACTTTCCAACCATTACCAAAAACAGGAAGGTCCAGTTGAGGCCACTTTAGAATAATGGGGATATAGATAATTCTGTATGAACGGTCAAAGAAGACCTAATTTTTGGACCCCCTTCGAATAACTTAGGTCTTCTTGGACCGTTCATATAGAAATAGAAGTAACTTTAACGTCTTATGCAGAAAAGTTTGAGAATAAAGAGAATGTATATTATTCTATGTACAGTCAGCGAATTGTAGATTGTTATACAAGGGTCGAAAGGAATTGGTGACAGTCACCCGTGTTAAACACTCTACTTTTAATTTCGAATAAAAGGAAAGATTTTTTTTAGTTTTTCTAAAATATTTTATTTTCTTGTTTGCACTTAATAAAATCATTGTATGTATTTAAATATATTTTCTTTGAAATTACTGGCAAAAGATTTTCGATTACTTATATTGTACCTATTTGCCGAATCTAGGGTCAACATTTCAGAATCGCTTGAACTCATTTTTATTAATTAATTAAATATTAGTCTATAAACCCGAGATTTTAATTAGTATCCCACCAAAATAAATTTTAAACATGGAATAGGTACCTACACCGCGTTAGACAGTTGAAATTTTCACAGATGATGTATTTCTGTTGCCGCTATAACAACAACTACTAAAAAACAGGATAACATAAATATTTAAGGGCGCTCCCATACAACAAACGTGATTTTTTTGCTCGTTTTTGCTCGATATTGATAACGGTAACAGTAGACGCTTGAAATATTCACAGAATATTTAGTTTTATATTCACTTTAAAAATAAATAATTAAATGAAAATAAAACAAGGGGGGCTCCCATATAACAAACGTGATTTTTTTGCTGCTTTTATAGATAATGGTACGGAACCCTTCGTGCGCGAGTCCGACTCGCACTTGGCCGGTTTATATAAATTATGTAACATTTTTCGTAGCCGACCCCCTAACCAAATTTAGTTATTTTTTTTAAATTCATTCCCGCCCTAGAGAGGGAAGCAATTACTATGAGTCTTCACACTACATTCCGAGTAAAAGAAATGAAAATGTAATGTTAAGCGTAGTTAAATTGACACCAAGCGTCAATTTGTCGTGTTATAGCCATTTCATACAATTGTCAAAGAATGACGGTCGTGATTTGATTATACGGACAATTTAAGTTGGAAGTCAATTTGATTCTCAATTAACTTCCCCGAGTTTACAAGCTTATATCTATTTGGAGTTGTCACGTTAATAAACTACTTACTTACATCACATTAAGACAGAGGTCCCCAGAGAAGGCGAGTCTTTGGGACCAGAGCTAAGTAACATTCTCTATCTCGACTTTATACGTCTGTTTTATTTAACTTTTCACTTACTAAGTATATAGAATAAGTCGTAGGAGCTTACACTTTGAGTCCCTCGTGACATTAAACTAAAGGATCGTTTACACAAGGAGAGTTTCTCGCTCTTCATGATTCGAGTAGCGATTCGAAAATGTCTATGCGAGTCTCGTAGACGAGACTGGCCAGGACATAATTATTATTACATATTATGACATAATATAGCTCATGTTCAGTGTTTACAAGCTGGAGATACAGAAATCTTGCCTACGATTAAGTAGGTATGTCAAACGAGACTCGAATCGTCAGGCGTTTTTCTCGAACTGTCATTCGATTTTTCAAATTTTCTAGGTAGGGACACTTGTAAATGAGCTTTTACTCTGAACGCAGTCTGCACTAGTTTTTGCAACGACTTATGTTTATAAATATGCATGCGACATTACCACGTGTGACGTAATTCGTTCGATCTTGACACACCACGCAGCCCTCGCACTGAATATGCTAAATATGCTTGAGGTAATACTATCCTTGCTCTGATTTTTTTTACTGTACTTGGTAGTAAGTATTGAGTACCTACCCCCATTTTTTCGTTGATTAGACAGCTGATCACTAATATTTCTGTAATCGATTTGGCAAAAAAACCGGATCATAAAGATATATTAGGTGATGGTATGGTGTATAACCATTTTATCCTTTGATGTAGGTATCCAACTTTGTTTGTTATAGGCATGGTGGGATACAATGAATTAGAAACAAGGAGGGACATAGCTCTTGCTACCTATATTTTTAAATTATTGCGTGGCAAGAAATAAACCTGTGTGTGCTCGACAATTCTATTGGCGGTGCCCAGTAGTGGGACCACTGAGTTAAGCCCATAACGCGTACCTTGCGTGTACTTAATGACGTAGCAGACAGCATAGATCTTTTTACTTGTTCTCTGAGTGAGTTCACAAAAACCACGTTGTACCACCATAATCAATCAACTCAGCCTATAGCAGTCCACTGCTGGACATAGGCCTCCCCCAGGCTGCGCCACAACACCCTGTCCTTCGCTTTCCGCATCCAGTCTGTCCCAGCCACCTTTTGATCTATCTAGCTGGGGGGCGCCCCACACTACGCTTGCCGATACGCGGTCTCCACTCCAGGACTCGTCTGCTCCACCGGCCATCGGTCCTTCGACAAACATGGCCAGCCCACTGCCACTTCAGCTTGCTTACTCTGCAGGCTATGTCGGTAACTCCGGATAACTTCATTCCTGATCTTGTCCTTCAAAGAAACTCCGAGCATAGCCCGCTCCATAGCACGCTGATAGCCATCCAGAGCCACCATAATATGTTATAATAAATAATAAAATTGTAATTACGGACACACATTTGAATTAGGAAATCCCTTTAATGATAGTGATGATGAGTTAATAAATAAATGAATATTTTTGTTATTTAGAGTGATAAGGAAGTCTTTAGGACATACCGCTGGCTGCTGGCCAGACAGAATAAGGAGTTCTGAAAAATAAAACCGCGTACTAAATTATGTATGAATGTAGGCATACGACACAAAACATTGTATGGCGTTGGCGAAGTAGGTATGTAACAAACGAACTCCATGCACAAATCGAGCCAAACATTTCGGTATCAATTAATCGTATCAACTTAACAATTGAGCCAATGAAGCGGATTCCTTTACATGGTGCACTCAACAGCGCAGCGGCGGAACATCGATTAGGTATTCATTAAGACCAGCATTGTGACGTCAATGATTTAAAGTTATAACAGAATTGGGGTCTATTCCGGAACAGAACATCGCCAAATGTATCGATTGGCCTTTGTTAAGGGGGATGCGCTAAGGTAGCTCAAGAAATTAAAATTTTCTTAAGTTTTATGCAATTTGCAGGTCAGTAACAGGTTGTATGTTGATCTAAATATGATTCGCGGCTGTAAAAAATATGGCTTTACACAATTATAATCATTAGAATCAGCGTTACAACTCTTTAAGTTATTTTTTTTAACTTAGAGAGCTGTAATGCTGATTCTAATTCTCTAAAGCCATATTTATATAAAATATATATTTTAATTTATAAATAATAATAATATATAATGTACATGTTAATAAATATTTAATAGTTAATAATTTTTTTTAAATTTATATTTTAATAATTATAATTTTTTTTTATTTATAAAAATACAAACGTAAACTAAATTAAACAACATAATAAGCGAATCAAACAATAAGGGCTCGTGCAGACTGGTGTGATATCGCAGGCGCGACAGGCAGCGTGACAGTTTCCATGAAGTTTTCATAGAAATTGTGCTACTCTCGCGTCGCGCTTGTCTGCACAACCCTTATTACAAAAAAAAAACCGAGGTAAGTACCAAGCTAGGTAGGCAGGTACTCTTTATAAGTAGGTAAGGTACCTACGCGGTTCGGGGAAGAACGTAGTTCAAAGTTAAACTATAATAAGTTATTATGTTGATTGGTATGTATTTAGTTTGGTAATAAAGTAGTATTCAGGATAATTACAAACATTGTGGAATGCAAATAAACGATATGAGTAAGGGAAACGTTACAATAATAAAATACGTCGTTGTGGACTTGTGAACATAATCATGACCAGGAATGTAAACTATGTAAATTATTATATTTACCTCTTCGTGTTTTGCAACTGAAATAAATATTAATAAGTATCAACTTATTGCACCTGTCACACGTGAACACAATATTAAGGTTTTATTATGACAATGCGGATGCAACCAAATTAATTCTAGTATTTAAGACAGCAAAAATAAAAAGAAGAAATCTGTCACAGACAAATAATAAAAACACAACTTTGTGCAATCGTTGATTTTATTGCTTCCTCAAAGTAATAAAATGAACGACTCATTTTATACTTCATAAAGATATTAAATTAATAAAACCGAGCAATGTTTCCCTATTAAGATATTAAAATGTATAAGCGCGCCTACACAGAGCTTTGTTATATTTAGCTCAAGTATTCGTAAATCGAAGTTTTTAATAAATGTTTAGGCACGTCGCGTCGTCGTTCTTATAGAAATTGTTTTGCTCATAATTATTCTAATAATAGGACGAATCGAACTATAAATCTTCTCAAGGAAAACAAGGTTTAGAGAAAAAATAAGAACTAACAATACGTGAGAACTGAAGTGCTTTATTCAATTTTAATCGTTTTATTAGATCCACATCGTCTTAGTCGCCAACGGCCGGTGTCGATGACATACAAGTCTAGTTGAAGGTAGATAATTTCCTATCCGATGGAAACTAAGTTCTACACGTATTTGTGACTATATCCTAATAAAAAAAACTTTTAACAGCTTGTCTTCGATCCGTCTCACGTTTAGATTAAAGGCTCGTGTAGACTGGCGCGACAGGCAGCGTGACCCTTGTCGCGCCCGCGATATCGCACCAGTCTGCACAAGCCTTAACACCGAGGATTGATCAAAAGTGTTTAAAAAAAAGGGCCTAAGTATGGAAAAAATACATATCACTTTGTCTGAGTTGTGTCAGTCACAGATAGATTATTACCATAAGGCAACTTGCATAAAAACGTAGGTAATCATAAATGCAGAAAATAATGTATCTATGGTGATTTGCAATGAAGAAGCCTGTCGTAGTCGTTATCGTTTGACAACACACGGAAGCGAGGTGTAGCCAAAGCGATAGTCTTGCAATGCGCCCTACTTATGCACTGATGCGATCTTTACAACCCACACAATACCACGGAACCCTGTGATAGCAAGCTGTCATACAATGTCATTACTTGTACGAGGCGTATTTACTTTTGTACTTGTACTACTTGTGCAAGTTCGAACAATGACATGACAGTCGAAGTAAAGGGTTGTACCCTTCTGTGATCAACATTGACAGTCAACACGGCTATTGTTCTAGTGTCGATCTTGTCAACTACTATTGGAATTCAATTGTTTGTGTTTTGTTTACTAAATATATTCGGTCCTTGTGAATTGACAGTTTCTAACTCTTCATTGTATTGTGTAAATGTTCGCTATTGATCGCGAAAACAATTTCGGGTGCCTAAAAACAGGTTTTTCCCCCTTGCAGTCAACAATTTGCCTCATATCTACGATGGTGATGATTTCGTCACCGGTATCTTCACAAAGATCAGCTTATGTAGCTCTCAGTAAGGTGCTATAGCGGGTGCTAACTGCCCTGGGTGCTCCGGACGTAGTCAACCGTTAGCGGGCTTTTGTAAATATAATCAAAATCACCAGGATTGGTAAACATATCAGTAGTCAGCCAGGATAGTGTTGCTCCCGTCCCTTTTAAGACCTTACACGTGTTGCCTGGAGTGTGCTTAATGCAAAACAATTCCGGGTCTTAAACCTAACAGCTGTCGTAGTGTTTTACGTACTAAAAGCTCATTAATAGTTCGACACTTTACTTTTAGTTTAAAATTGAATCAATAAAGTGAGCTGAAGCTGGAATAATTGAAGGGTTGAAAATCTAAAGGGTCTAAGTTCCAATTGCACCTATTGTTTGCGGGTATAACAAAAAAATCGAAGCGCACACTGGCACTTAGACCGCATGCCTACTTTAATAGTGTGTGTAAAAAAAATATAGAAATAGGCTCTAGGACCCATTTGGATATTGTTAGGCTTGGCACTTAGACTGTATTTTCGGAAAATATTGACAATGTGATTTTTGGCACATAGACCCTTTAGATTTTAAACCCTTCAATTGGAGGAAAAAATAGAGCCGGACGTCAAAACCAATAATAAAATATTTTATTTCACGTAAACCTACATGGGCACTTATGAAACGTCAGAAGGTAGGTGCACGGTTCCAATTGGTCGTTTCATATGGAGAAGAGCCGGCAAGAAACTCCACGGTACGTACGAAAACGAACGTCTGTACGAAACGGCACATACGTAATAAATAATGTATAGTTAAGTACAAGGCTATTAAAGGTATAAAAATTTAAGTAAAATTTAATCTTTAGCTTAACCGTTACCCACCAAAGTTTGCAGAGGCGATGCTTATTAGTATTTCTCCAATAAGGAACCCTAAATACAGAGACTATTTCTAAGTTAGTTCTTGATCTCCATGTCTAAGGCCTGTTTCTGTCGCATGTGTATTGAACTAGAGATAGTTCCGATCACATTTCACTTCCATATTTCCACCGTGTTATAAATCAGATCACATACTGAACACCCTACTTATAAGACGGATACAAAGTGCCCCGTGTATCTTTACACGTGGTAAAATAAGAAACTCGATATACTGAGTTTGACATATTGCTTACAAGTTACTACAAGAAATAGTTATAGCTAAGATTTAACTGAAAATAAGTGGGTTCACATCATAATAAATATTGGTTCAACGGCTAGGATTCGAATCAAAATCAAAACATTTTATTTCACTTTTAAACCTACATGGAGAAACGTCAGAAGCTAGGTGCACGATTCCAATTGGTCTCGTTGGTGGTCGGTTACTCTTTAAAAAAATAATTGGTTTTTACAATGTTTTAAAATTACAGTGTTAATAAGTATGGGAGGACATTGTAGGCCCGTCAACAAGTACCAGGTACTTAGCAAAATAGAAAATGGTCTACAAATCTACAGTCTATTAAGCCTACAACGTTCTCACATTCACAAATTATTAAAAAAAATCTATATAATAATAATAAATAAAATAAATAATGTTTATTTAACCAAAATAATACATAGACACAGGTTGATCACAGTGGTCGATATACTAAAAATATACATAATTGTTTGTACAAAAGTTAAAAGCTACAAAAAATCTATATAAACAAAACATAAACTGTCTCTTAAACAAGGAGGCATTTATCTTAAGAGACAATATATCAAATATCATTACGATAATAAAAATAAAAACCTTGTTGAAATTCAATTGTAGGTATAAAATGTAAAATAAAGAAAAGTAGCTGTATTGCCAAGACAGTACCTATGCGATACCGGGGGCCGATCGCGCTATTTCTCAACGTAATTACCGTTCGAACGGAACGTTTTTGGTTTAGTTTGGTTTAGCTGATGTAAGAAACGGTATCGCGCTATTTTTTCTGAGCGACAAAATCATTGACGTTACCCAATACTGAAAGTTTGATCGGTCGTTCCTCCAACGTAACTTCCAAAGTAAAGCTAAATCGTTTCCGTTGAAATGATTAGCGCGATACGAAATGTGTCTAACGTAAAGTTTTTGGTTGTGGTTTAGTTTTGGTATTGACGTTCAAAATTAGCGCGATCAGCCCCCTGATCTTCCTTAATGATTTATCTACTGACTCTAATGCATTACGACTCTTTCCTACATTTATTTTTTACGACAGATAACTTATAGGTACAGTCCTATTAACATCATCGTAAATAGGATTGATATTTTCGGATCACTTATCTTTTCGACGTTTATGTCAGTCCCATACATTTTATTGGCGGAGCTATCAATCGCAGGATAGCAACTTTGTTTTGGATGACAGATCGGTATGAGAAACGATTAAAAGAATATAACTATTCTTACAGTGAAGAAACTGAGGTACAGACGCCAGCAGGTCAAGCTACCCGAAACTGTCAAATTTTCCCAATCAACCTTGAACCTTATGCTTTAACGATAAAGTTGAAAATCTTTTAAAGAAATTTGACAGATTGTAGTATAGCTTGATGTACTGGTACTATGTTAATGGTTTTAAAGGAAGTTTAAATTTAATTGTCTTAAAGTCTTTAATTAGATTATTTTGAATCGGAACCAACTGGTCCTAAGACGACCCACTGACCGGTGCCTAAGTGGGGAAACGGTCAGAAGCACCTCCTCTTTTTATGAAGTCGGTAAAAAAAAAGTGAGAATAGTGTTCATGTATCCACACGTGTTCAGCACCTAAATACTGAATTGTTTATTTAATCATCTATTTTTTACTACCTAACTATTTCACGAAGTCCTCTCTTGTCGCTCTAATGGCGGTAAACATAAGGTTCAAATTGCAATAACCAACAGGACTTCGTGACATAGAACATCTGTATTCAAAGTATCCCGATTATCACATCATCGCACTAATATTAAATAAAGGCGAAAGTTTGTGAGTTTGTGTGCTCCAACGACTAGACCAATTTTGATAAAATTTATTGTATGGAGGTAGCTGACACTCTGGATTAAGACATAGGCTATTTTTTATCCCGATATTCCCACGGGATTGAGACTTACGCGGATGAAACCGCGGGGGATAAAGGATTTTATTGACAATACTAGCTGCGTAGTATTGTCAATAAAATCCTTTATCCCCCGTCCTCCTCACACTCTCATTTCACTATCTATATTATATAACCAACATTTTTTTTTACCTTTCATCGAAAACCACATTTTTCGGAATGAACCCGAACATCTCAAATATTCTTACTACCATTTTACTCGTCGAAGGTTTGCCGCATGAGTTGACGCTGAGGCGGTGCCTCTCCCGACACCGATAGGGCGGGACACACGAGGGAAATGTTCTCTGAGTTGTGACACGACGCAGACACCACGACACACGTCACACTACGTGACGTCATCTGCCACTAGACGAAAACTATGAGAAAACAACTCGTAAAATATATCACCCGTACAGACATTCGATCGATATTTGTAAATAAACAGTTTTAACGACTACGTCTCTCTTAAACACTAACGACTTCAATAACCTTTAGACTTTGATATCGTATACAGGGTTACTGGTAACTAGACGTATTCCTTGCACGACGTCATAGTAAGGTTAAAATGCAACAAATTAAGCCACCAAATGTTCTACCGAAATTCAGTACATTTTGAGTTAATTAGGTTTTTAGTTGTTTTATGAAAAATCCAATTTAAAAATGGTTTACGACGCGACTGTACTGGAATTTTAGTTACTATCATAGCTGATGCCGTAGCTGGTCTTTGTTATTAATTAAAAGTTCAAAAATACCTAATACTTTTGGCTGTGATCACTAATTAAACATTATATTTTTCGTAATTTTTGTCATTATTTTATTAAAAAAAACTCAAAAACTACTGATTTTCGGTAGAACATTTGGTGGCTTAATTTGTTTCATTTGAACCCTAATATAACGTACTGCAAGGAATACGTCGAGTTACCAGTAACCCTGTATTTACCATAACTTTCTCTAGCGAGGTTCCAAGAAGTGTAATTACTGTAATTAGCGACACGTATTGCACGTCTGTCCCCGGCAACGTTGCCCAATGCTGACTGTCTTGTCCCATAATGTAATGGTACACGCTGAGTTTCCATAGAGAATTAATAGTTTTAGGCATTACACATAATATGCATCAGCGTACCAAATATCTTGCTCGTAAATATGCATCGACTCTCATGAAGTTTGAGTGCTTACATCAAAGGTTACAACCAAAGACATTCAATTATTGACTATTTTATATCTCTTTGGTTACAACGTTATTGAGAATACATAATAAATAGCAGTGGCGGTACCTTCATAGATGCCAAAAAGCCCGGCTCGCCCTAATAAAATCAAAATTCACAACAACAAATGTATGTGGTTCTAACCAAAATTATAATAATGATGTTAGTACTACTAACAACCATGAACAACATTAGAAAATCCCTCAGCTGGCTGTTTATTTTAATAGTAAAAAATCTGTCAGCTTGCCAGGCACGCCACTGATAAATAGATACCCCTTATTTACTTCAACGCCCTCGAGTATTTTTGAAACTAATAAAGACACTCGTTACTCCACAACATTACGTCGACGACATTGCAATATAAAACGATGAAAGTAAAAAACGGAGTCTGAGTGAAAAGCAACGCTTGTTTTGGGCAAAGAAAGGTCACCCACGGACGTTAAATACGTAAAGCCACGCGAAACAACCGAAAATGTCGGTGGTAGTGTAAAAAACTGCGGGTATTCGAGAGTGCTCTCATTCCGCCGGGGGTAATGTTTCGAGCGCTCCTCAAATATTAAACGAAACTGTAGCCACGCCAACGAGCTCATGCAAATTGAGAATACAAATACTTAAACGTTTCATTTCCTTCTATGAGGATTAATAATTTTAATAATTAATAAAAAAAATGAAAAAACATATTGTTAACAAGTCATCTATCCTAAACAAAAACACAATGTACAGAGTTTTGAGTATTATTAACTGTGTGACAGACACCGGCGCGGGCGCCTTCCTCCTACAACTGATTTGCTATAGTAATAATAATTATTATAAATAACTATTATTATAATAGACAGAAATATAAGGAGGAGGGATAGTTCTGTTATAAATTAATTTATGCTCATATAAGTTTAATTAAAACAATAAAATTTTAATATAATTGAATAAGATTAAGTTAATTGAGACCCAGTTGGGTTGGGCGGCATTTGGAAAACTACGTCAAGTCTTCTCGTCGCCTATCCCGCAGTGTCTGAAGACTAAAGTCTTTAACCAGTGCGTCCTGCCCGTCATGACATACGGTGCCGAAACGTGGACACTGACAGTCGGGCTAGTCCACAAATTCAAGGTTGCGCAGCGTGCTATGGAGCGGGCTATGCTTGGAGTCTCTTTGAAGGATAAGATCAGGAATGAAATTATCCGGAAAAGAACCGGAGTTACCGACATAGCTTGCAGAGTAAGCAAACTGAAGTGGCAGTGGGCTGGCCATGTTTGTCGAAGGACCGATGGCCGATGGAGCAGACGAGTCCTGAAGTGGAGACCGCGTATCGGCAAGCGTAGTGTGGGACGCCCCCCAGCTAGATGGACCGACGATCTTAAGAAGGTGGCTGGGTCAGACTGGATGCGGAAGGCGGAGGACAGGTTGGGGCGCAGCCTGGGAGAGGCCTATGTCCAGCAGTGGACTGCGATAGGCTGAGTTGATTGTTGATTGAAGTTAATTGAAAATTTTTTATTTTAAGTTTTAGGCATGCAGGAAATACGTGAATATGTATGTGTGTGAGTGTTGGGTGAGGGTGTGTGGGGGGTGAATAGGGGTGTGTGTGTGTGTGCATGTGAGTAGTGTGTGTTTGAGCGCAGTATTTATGATACTTTGGCGAACAGCCTTTCAGTATTGTCAAAAGTAAGACCCTGAAGGTATTGACTGCAAGTGGAGATGATGCTGACTGGTTTTATAGCTAAACAAGTAGGAGGCGACATCGATATTATTATGTAAGTATCAAGTTTGATCGAACTCGTTGAGAAATCGCTTTGGTTTTGTCTTGTCACCGAAAGATTCTACCGAGAAACGAGATTAGTCGAGATTCTAATACCGGAAGAATTTGCATTTATCAAGCCTACTATGGTAGTCTATAAACATGTCACCAAAGTAGGCGAGCATCGTTGTTTAGTCAATTTTATATGGCGATTGGTCGTTGTTTTAATGTAAGCATAATGTTTAATGTATGCAATCATAAATGGCCTCAGTTCAAGTGGTCACGAACTCACGAATAAAAACGTTGTGGCTAAGAACTGGGCTGACTCACATCTGATGACACTTATTTACTTCCCACTTGAAAACTAACGTGTGTTTTAAGGCTCGTATAGACTGGCGCGAATTGTCGCGCGACGTGACACCGCACCGCACCGGTAAAACAATTTTTATGAACATTTTATGGAAATTGTTCTACCGGTGACGCGCCGGTCTGCACGAGCGTTTAAATGTATGACGTATATAGACTGTGAGTTTTAAGTACCACATGAATATGTCATCCTTAATATGTGATCCATATGTGTCCTGGAGTGGAGACCACGTATCGGCAAGCGTAGTGTGGGACGCCCCGCAGCTAGATGGACCGACGACCTTTGGGTCAGACTGGATGCGGAAGACGGAGGACAGGGTGTTGCGGCGCAGCCTGGGAGAGGCCTATGTCCAGCGGTGGACTGCGATAGGCTGAGTTGATTGATTTTTGATTGAATATGTCATCGACTAATGCAAATGATTTAATTTAATAGTATTTTCCTCTAATGCCAATATATTATGAGTTTAGAAAACAGAACCTAACTTTTTAACATCAGACTTACAATAAGAAAATATAAAGTCATAAACGCAAATGTTACACGGTCGTAAACGTCACCTATTGAATTATGCTCTTCTAACACTACCTGCTACGATATACGGTTTTTTAAGGTGAATCCACAGCTGTAGCCCGCGAAATTAAAATTTTCTTACGTTTATTACAATATGAAGATCACTGTCAGGTTATATCTTGATCAAAATATGATTTGCGACTATAACTGATAATTATGTATTTACAGAATTATACTCATTAGAATCATTAATTCTCTCTAAGTTCGATTTGTTCCGCAATGTCATGATTTCATGAAGTCATTCAATAGAACAAATCTAACTTAGAGAGATGTATTAATGATTCTAATGATTATAATTCTGTAAATACATATCCGTTAGAGACGAGAATCATATTTTGATCAAGTTATAACCTGACACTGACCTGCAAATTTCGAAAAAACATAAGATAATTTGAATTTCGCGAGCTACAGCTGCGGCTCCATCTTATTATCATACAATATGAAAATATGAAGTCATAAACTCAAATGTCACACGGTCGTAAACGTCTGTTCAATATAATATGCTCTTCTAACACTACCTACTCCGATATACGGTCTTTTAAAGGGATTGCCGAACATCCTCAAAAGAGGCGATTATCCGCAAAACATGTTGTCAAAGAAATATTTTCTCACTGGCTAGAAAAATATACAATAGAGACAGGTATTGGAAATGTATAAAATAAAGTGCTTTACACAAGGGACGTTCCTTAGGCCGTGACGACGAGCGATATATAGAGGACCAGCATTTACCTGAGACTTTGCCCGCGTTGATGTCGGAAATTAACCACGGTAACCCACTAAGGGGATAATAAGTAACCTTTGTCGTAACCCAGGTCATGATCTACCTGTGTGACAAATATCATCGACATCAGTTCAGCCGTTTAGGTGTAAAAAGGTAACAGACGGACAGACAGAGTTACTTTCGCAATTATGATATTAGCATGGACAGCGCAGAACCGAGTAGTATAAAATGGCAGATTAAGTACCAGGAACACATCAAAGGACAGATTTAGTCATTAAATCATCTCCTGATAGACGCTGAGAAGAAACCCGTGCTAGAGATTATGGAGACCTTAAGAGCGTATACGACGTACGGCATTTCAAACAAACTTTCAAGCCCTTGTTTTTCGAAATGAATGAACCGATTTTAATGAAACTTCATAAGCATAAGCAAGATACAAATAATAAACCATTTATTTCGGAACCTTGCTCCATAGATCTTTGTTAGTGATACAACTTACATAACTATGTTAGTACATACATTTAATTAAAAACAAAATTAAAATTAAACCTACAATTATATTTAATTCATGTATTTTCCTGCAGTATCAGACCCGTAGATATGCATACGGGTCCAATACTTCAGGAAGACGCCGTCCAGCCTATCCACAATCACCTTCAGGATGCCATTGGCACTCCCACGAATCCTGCGTAGCAATGATGCCGTTCTTTTCCTCATGATTGCTGAAAAGCTATCGGTACTAGATCCAGCAAACATGGCTGACGCGCTACAGAATCGCGGTCTAAAAAGTTAGTTGAGAACATTTTCAAAATGTCTTATTTAAAAACAGATAACTGGAAATCTCTGTTTCTATGGAAAATTTAAAATCGGTCTAATTTCGCTGTAAAACTATTTTTCGAAAATGTTCTTAACTAACTTCTCAGACCTTAGTATCTTGCTTATGCGTATGAAGTTTAATTAAAATCAGTTCAGTCATTTCGAAAAAACAGGGCTTGAAAGTTTGTATGAAATGCCGTACTTCGTATACGCTCTACGACCCACTGACAAAATGTTTGGTGCTGTCAAGACTCAAGAGCGTTAAGACGCTGACAACAGCTAAAAAGTGGTCACTGTCAGACAACATACAAAAGAAAGAGAAGCGCGATGACACAACGCTTGTAATTTATTGCAAAAATGAGTTGAGTAATCGAAAATAAAAAACAACCCAGTTCTGCATTCAAATAAGACGTTCTTGTTATTAATTAAATACCAACCGTACGTTAATATTTAATACAGATATTTTGGATTGAAACTCAAAGTAAAAGGTTAGTTTACCGTAAAGGCTCGTACAGACTGGCGCGATATCGCAGGCGCGACAGGCAGCGACAAAGAAATTGTGCTTCTAGTATCGTGTCGCGCCCGCGATATCGCACCAGTCTGTACGAGCCTTTAATTTGTATCGAGTTTTTTTTTCTAAACGTGTTTTCGTAACAACCAAGTTCTGAGAAATATGTTCAAGAATAACATATTGTATTTTTTCCGCTACTACAAACTACTATATAGATTTGGCATTTTTTTTGTTTAAGACAAGGTTACTTAGATCATTTGCCTCTTGTCAGCGCCTTAATGCTTCACAAAACAAGTTAAATTCTGTTCTAAGAATGTTTGGAACAGTTAAGTTCTGCGCAAAATATGATGGTATCAGCCGCTCGTATTTCAATGGAAAAGGACATCAGGGAGATGTCCAATAGACACTTTGCGTGTCTTTATATAATTAGGAACTTAAAGCTTATTATTAGTTGGATGACGATGCTTTATCATATTCCATTAAATTGGAGGTGGGTACTGTACTTAGATAACTTGCCTCTTGTCAGCGCCTTAAGGCTCGTACAGACTGGCGCGATATCGCGGGCGCGACACTTTCCTTGGAGTTTTCATAGAAATTGTGCTACTAGTGTCGCGTCACGCATGTCTACGGGAGCCTTGAATGTAATTGCCGCAATATCTATATCTAACTTATCCTTTCGAATGTCGGCTTCCGGAAAACGCATATTACGTAAATGACAGTACTTTTACAAGTAGGTAATATAGGTAGGTAGGCCTTCAGAAAAAGGAAGATTTTACTGTTAAATCGATAATAACAAATTATAAATGATACCTTCCCGTAATCGTCATTAGTTTTCCTATCTAATAAAACAGCTACGTAGTGAAATAAAACTGACCTGATATTGCAGTGGCGTGATATGTTTTCATTTTGATAATATTCATTCACATAACCTACACACTTTATCACAATACGTCGAATCCACAAATATATTCACTAAAACTTCACTAGAATATGATGGCACATATGTTTACACATTCATAACATACTAAATATCACTACTAAATACACTATTTGCATGACACAACAACTTATTCTGTCAACCGATAAAAATTCTGCGAACGCCGGCGCGCGCCGGCGGCAATACTGCCTGGCCGGTAACGTAGTTTGTCCCGCAACCGTCATGGTTGGCGCCAATTTGACGACTTTTTCTAATTAGACACACAATAATGATGTTAATACGTGATGGTATAAGTATATATTACTTACAAACTATTTACGAGAATATTTTTAGCAAAACCATGTTATAACACAACGGCCATTTTGGAAAAAATTTTAAGTCTAAACTTTCGTTACTTTTTTCGCCTATATAATCATTACTTTTTGAAAAACAATTACTCAATACGGAATCTACACTTATTTCTCAGTAATTCTATTTAGATTCTTATAAGAAAACTTATGGTTTTCTGCCTCTATTCATCGTTTATTTCTCCGTTCGTTACGCACAAATTTATACACTTTGACGTTGGCCGTGACTGGAATGTCAGATGAATTTATTTATTCTTTAGTTCGTTCAAAATAATGTTTCTGCTGTTGAAAAATATTAAAATTAAGAGTGAATGAACCATTTCTTTCATATAAATACAGAACATATTGCTACTTGCAACACAACTAAAGATATTTAGCGACCAATCTTGACCAAGCCCTTAAGTGTAACTGTCCGACTTAAAACACTTGGAGCATTTTTTCTTATGTCGAACTGTGTAACATAAGACATTCGAGAGGTTAAATATCTATACATAATTTAAATTAAAGTCGCTTTTTGTGTCTGTCTGTGTGTCCGCGTTGATCTTTGAAAGGATTTTAATGCGGTTGACACCATCTTTTAGAGATTTTATTCCGGAATGTTTTTCTGTATCATACATACATTTTAATAAAGAAATACTCATGTTTTGTCAAGTCATAAAGACGTGCGATGCATGGGCAAGTCGCTAGTCTAGTGGATAAGAGGAGGCCCCTATGTTTATGTTAGTTTGCATGATTATTCTGAAACAGTCACACATACAAGCAAAATGAAACTTTAGTTTATGATTTATTGGATCTTTTCATGTTGAAGACAGTTACGTAATTCTAATATTTTCTCTCAATACATTTTATATTCGAAAATCATGTATAAAAAACAAACAAGATTGTTTGGCTTTTATGTCTAAAATAAATATTCACAGCAAGAAAATATAGTTTATTATCCACCCACAAAATATTTTTTCTCTAGATCAATAAATACTAAACGAAATAAGAATTGAGACTTCCGCTATTTAGTTTCGTGCTCGAACACGATCAAAGAGCGTACCCGATATTCAACTTTATTACTGATGTATTAGCGTTTAGCACATAACAGAGTGGCGGGGAGCAAGGGGCGGAGCTTGCGTTCGAAATTTGATTTAGACTGCCTGCTCTTAATAAAACATGGACCAAAAACTGGAGGTAGGTATTTCGGAGGAAAAAATAGTTATGAGAGAAGAAATAAGGAGGACATAAACTAAGTTTATGGGTACGAAAATGATTATACGTTGAGATTTCACTTGACATTCAGTTCAATGGAAATCACGACGGACTGAATATCGGTCTGTGTCACGAAGTTATAGATAAAAGTGGAGGCAACACTAAATATCTAAGTTAAGACGACTGTGGTCGGACTCTCTCTTTCTAAATACACACAAGAACGAGACAGTGATATGTGTTTTCTGTATCTTATGTATGTATTCAGAAAGAGAGAGTCCGACCACAGTCGTCTTCACTTAGGTATTTAGAGTGTTGCCTCCACTTTTAGAATACTATAAGCTTCTTGGTACAGACCAAGAACCTTATAGAACTGTTTTTTTTTAAATTATAGTCTATCTATGTATTAATTAATGAAATGCACCGACCCCAGCGAGGCTAGACCAGACTCGATCACTCGAATAAACCCAGAGATTTTTCTATTATGATTTGTATTACGAAAGATTCGGTTGTTTTCATACGTAATAAACTAATAACAAATCGTGAGCGCACACGTAGGTACCTAAATTTTATTGAAAAGGAACCCAATAACCTCGAGTATCTTTATATTTCCCACACTTATTGCTTTCGTTTCTCCTTTGCCCTTCGGCATTTCGCGCCTGTATTATTCAAGGTAATCTGATTTGGTCTGGAAGCTGAGGAAGTATCAGAAATCTTTTTTTTACGTGTATCATCTTTTCTCTAGCTTTTTGTGGGAGTGATTTCGTGAAAACGGAGGGAAGTGAGTAGCGGGAAGTAACCAAGCTGTAATTTCCTGTTACTCACTTCCGTCCCTATGCTCAAGCTCTCGTGTGTAAGAGCTCTTAGCCCTTGCGTAAGGTGTCACTTCCTGTTACACATTAATTTAAATAAAATATGTAACTTTATATTATATTTGCACGCCGAAATTAAAAGCAGAATAAGATAACAATTTTGTACGTTCTACCAACGTTCTGTACCTTATTTTTATGCAATTATATGATTTTGTTTTTTTATTTTTGACACACTTCCAAGTACTTACTTATTCCATAATAAGTAGGTAGTTTTTAATAGCATGGAATTAGTACGTACTATATAGATTGTAAGTACAGGGGGTCGAATTTCGACCAGTGGGCGACCACTAGTAATTAATAAATTATTCGAATCAATATTTCAGTATTTAGCTTTTTAGGGTTCCGTACCCAAAGGGTAAAACGGGAACCCTATTACTAAGGCTCCGCCGTCTGTCTGTCTGCCCGTGCTGTATCTCATGAACCGTGATAGTTAGACAGTTGAAATTTTCACAGATGGTGTATTTCTGTTGCCGCTATAACAGCAAATACTAAAAACCAGAATATCATAAATATTTAAGGGGGCTCCCATAGAACAAACGTGATTTTTTTGCCGTTTTTATAGAGAATGGTACGGAACCCTTCGTGCGCGAGTCCGACTCGCACTTGGCCGGTTATTAAATTTGAGGTTAATTTCTGTCGCTGCTCAGTTGCTTATTAGTATTACCAAGGTGAGATGTCAGGTGAGACTACTATAAGAATAGAATAGAATAGAATTATCTTTAATCAAGTATATTATCTTATATATATCTTATCTTATATTATATATTATCTTAGACTCAAAAATGATTAGTAAGACTTACAACTATATTAGTAAGAACTGACACTTCTCAAAATCAATCAAATGTGAGATGCCACAATAGCGACCCACGGAAACACAGTCCAGACGACTTGAAATCATGCTTAGGATACTCTTGGAGCAGCCCCACACCCTGCGCACCATGGAAACACTCCTTTTGCGCTAAGCAAGCGCAGGCTCGCTATTTTTTTTTTGTATAAATTTGTATAGAGCCTGTCTTTTGCTAAGTGTTGGCATGGCTTATTCTTTGTACCGCTATTTCTATGGTTAATAGATAAAGTTGTCAAACTTGACTGGATGAAATAATAAAGGGACTTAATTGATGTGGGTAGAAGGAATATAATTTTCTAAGAAAATCTCGAAGTTACGCTTTGATTCTTCTCATAAAACTCGCATAATATACTTATTATGTGGTTCATCAATTTAACCAACCTATTCATTAATTAAAGTAATAAAAATTGATACCTACCTTTCACAATTTTGATCCTACTATCATTTATAATCATTAAAGTGGACACAATAGCCTTGAGAGGGTCCGTAATTTTGTCAATTAGTACATCAAACGGGCTTGTATCATGCGCATCGAGTTTTAATTCAATTGCGTCGAACAAAAGCGGGTTAATCGAATTAACATGACGTAAATTTTCACTTATATCAATAGTCACACAAATATGTACCAGTCGCGAAATAGAAAGGTTTAGCACTTTTAGCTCAATTTTTTGTTAAAAATCTCATACACGAAACAGTGTTGTTCCGTGTATGAGATTTTCGTTTCCGACTAATTACTATACTGCAAACATTATAGTTGGTAGTTACTATAGGTAGTGATAGTCTATTTTATGACAGAAGTGGGTATGTATGAAAATCACAGTTCGAGCTGCAGGAGTCATAAGCCTGCCATAATTATAAATGAAATGAATCCACGCGTCATGTTCGTGAACGGGCGCCGTCAGTTGAAACTGGTCATCTCTTAACTGCCAGGGCTTATTTTGTAATCTTTTAATCTTATATTTTGAATTGTTTTTGAAATATATATATTTTTGTTTTTTTTTTTCATTGTTCTCACTTATACATATAAGCGACAAGAATGAATGTACCCAGGATTTTATAATATCTTGATTTAGAAGAGTGTCTTTGGAGTTTCTTGCCTGTTCTTCTCCATAGAGATCTACGTTTTGGAATGGGCCAATAGCTTCCACTTTCTGACTAACTGACCGACTCTTTGACAATTCAAAAGTGCCTGTAAATGGTTTAATTGAAATAAATGCTTTGAGTTTGAGTTTGTATTTAAATAGCTTTACCCTTTCGTTCCCCGAGTGTAATTGAGTAGATATAATAATGTGGTACATAAAGTTGCCGGACGCTCCGATCAACTCCTATGTTTGTAGAAAAGTTTTGCTGTGTGAGCAACAGTGTGGGTTAATAAGCTCAGAAATGAATAGAATAGGATACTCTTTAATATGTAAACCATAAAAATTACAGATATAAATGTAGAAATTTTATGACACAATGGGCGATTGTATCGCTAAAAGCGATCTTTTAAATGATAAATGATTTATTTCTGTAAGTAGGTTTGTACAAACACTTTTACACGTCAATCATATTTTAAAAACTAGATGAGGTCGGCGTTTCGTATCCGACGACTCTGAGAAGAAAGGCCGAAACAAACTCAGAGGTCACAGTCTCTTTTAAAGTCCAGACATAATCTTGGTCAGATCATGTGAAGACCATGTAGATTGGTGCCTGAAATGATCTTTTGACGAAAGAACCACACAGATTGAGGGGACCTGTCCAGTCAGTGCACGCATTTGTCAGTAGTCGTTCAGCTCAACTAAGAACTTAAGGAGCTCAACGATTCAACGAACAATACCAAAGAAAGGACATTCGGGTAGGCCGCATAAAATTACTCAAACTGCCAGACTATGATAAAAACTAACTGAGAAAAAAGAAAAATGAACAATAACCCACATAGTCTTCACATTTACAATACTTAACAAAGTAAATATTCATGTCATTGTATAGGTATATAAAATTAATCAATGTCAATGTGATCAGATACGGATATAATCTTGGTCAGATCAATTATGGGTCAAAGACAACCTTTGGGTGGATTAAGGGGGAAGGAGAGACAATACTGCAGGTAGTTTGTGGCCCGTCACTGTATTCCTTTTCTTCCCTTTGAAATATCTAGTTATAACATAAACTTCGTGCAGTAGAATTAATTTCAGAAATGACTTATGTTGAATCTACCTATTCAATCAATTTTATTAATCAATAGTGTGTTTCTGTCTTCTGAACTTCAAGTTTCGCCACAACGAAGCTATTTTCAGAGATTTCCAATCTAACTATTCGACTGCAAGTGCTTCAAGGATCGGTTTCTCGACTTTTGACAAACATCTGAGGGCAGTAGCCTAGCTAAACTAGCCAATACCAACCCCAGCTTCGCACGTGTGATTTTTTCCCGCAGCAATTTTTGTTCGCGCACTTGATTTTCAATGCTCTGCTTAGCGCCGAGAGTGTAAAATCCAACAGTGTGTTTTTTTTCGACGCGCTGGAATCACGCTGTTGGATTCTCAATGCTCGGCTCAACACCTAGAGTTGAAAATCCAGTGCGCTATAAAATCCGCCGCGATATTTTTACGTCAGTGCAAACGTGGGGTAACATGACCGAAGACAAATAACCTATGTTACAGGCAATGATATTATAAGTAAAAAGTCGTAGTTAAGATATACACGCTCCGCAAGTGGCAAGTCAAAACTTGGCTAATTAGCCACATTTTCTTCGTCTTGTCTCTTTTTCGCTCCAGAGAGTTACGACATGCTGTCCTACTTCCACGTGTCAGATCAGTGTGACATTGTGCCGTTTTTGAAGATCGAATGTTGAGTAGTAACCTATCTACTACCTGTTTTAACTTATAATATCATTGGTTACAGGTAGGTTTTATCTTTGGGTTATAATCTAACAAAAACTTAAAGCCGTTTGACACTCAAAAGTAGTGGCTTAAGATTTATAAATTACAGGTACCTACTTACAATAAATCACTACCTAAGTTATTATTGTAATAACATTGCAAAAAAAACAATCATACTGACCGGAGACAATCCGCGATCAAGAGGTTACAATTTTTTTATTTTTTTTTGTTATATTTTTTTTTGTTGATATCATCACATGACATAGGCACTTAGACTACGTACTTACCTACTATTGAATTCAACCTTTTTATTAGTAAATCTTACGTTACAAGAACAAAATGACGTAGGTAACGTAGGTAAACCAAAATCGTATTGAATAAGAAGATGATAAGTTAAAAACAAGTTGCGAGTAATGTTCGGTTATTATCCTCGTAGGAAAACGTCAACATCCGTATCGGGCAAAAAATAAGCTGCCAAAATTGACTTGGGTCAAAGAAATACTTTCTGAAAACTTACACTACTTCGTGGTATGAAAAATTCATACATCATCAAGCAGTAATTGGTTTTGACACAAGAATCTGTGATGCTAATATTCTGACAAACAAATTGTCAAGCGAGCGTAAGCTGCTGCGATTGACAGTATAAAAATCATTCAACCAATCACAGCAGTTTACGCGTGCTTAACAATTTGTCACATTAATTTTACGATAATTTTCGTTCGAGAAACTGGCCCTTTAAGTGCGAACTTCACCAATGAAACTGAACGCGATCAGCACATCTAAACCACGTTCAAGAGCTGTCAGTGTCAAAATTCCATAGAAAATAATGACAGTGACTGCTCTTAAACGTAGTTTAAGCGCTGATCGCGTTCAGTAAAAATCACTTTGAGTCACTAAGGGCGAATACCACCAATGAAGGTGAAATTCGCCCTTAGTGACTCAAAGTGATTTTAACTCTCAGAAATAAAAAGAAGTCAAAAGTTCTTCAAGATAATTTCCTTTCCAATACATCAGACGAAAGCAAAACATGTACAAAGATCGGTGTTTTTTTATAAAAACTTGTATGCAAATTTCCATCAATATATTTTTATGGTATCTGCAATGTATTGTGACGAGACAACCCTGTCGTTTACTGCACACAAACAACATCTCATAAAGAATCCACATCTCTTTGAGGCAAACAAACTTTTGAAGAAAAAGTCACTAGAGCGATTCGAGACAAATCTGAACCACGTCCTTTTTACGCTCGAAGAATACTTACAAGAGGACAGGAAAAAGCAAATTAAAATAAGTTGAAAAACCTGACGCAAAAAATACGTGTGTTCTTCGAAATTGTTTTGTTCCCAAAGTTGTTATTTCAATACTGTGGGAATACGTCTCAAGAGTTCATTCAGCACGATTCCATCAGGAACTTCTCAAATAAACACTTTTATATAAACAAACATGCCAATTGTTGATTGATTGATTTGTTAACTAAGATTAAAGTCAGAGTGAGTGACTGAGTTGTCGAATATAGCATCGATAAGTGTTCGGTCGTAAAGCTAGTACTCGTATTAGGTACAGCAGCCATGTTTGCTACTAAAAGATCAAACAGCACTAGAACCGGCTCACTCAAAAAATTCAAGTTCGACGACTATAATCTCCTGTCCAAGACTGAAAATAGATTATCGCATAACATGCCACTAGTCCTTCCGCATTGTACACTTGGATTCTGTTAAGACGGTGACAACAGCTAAAGCGCGGTCACTGTCAGACTGCCTACAAAAGAAAGAGAAGCGCGATGACACAACGGTTGTAATTTATTGCAAAATATGAAACAATTATCGATTTACTCAAAAATGAGTTGTGTAACGTCGAAATTAAAGTCGAAAATAAAAAACAACCAAGTTCTGCATTCAAATAATACGTTTTTGTTATTAATTAAATACCAACCGTACGTTAATATTCAATTTAATACAGATATTTTGGATTGAAACTCAAAGTAAAAAGTTAGTTTACAGGAGGTTTAGAGGAGGACAGGCAGCGACAAAGAAATTGTGCTTCTAATGTCGTGTCGCGCCCGAGTAACTCAAATTAAAAGGTTACGTCTTACGAGTAATTTACCGTTAATTACGAGATTTTTTTTTCTAAACGTGTTTTGGTAACAGCCAAGTTCTGAGAAATATGTTCAAGAATAACATGTATTTCTTCCGCCACCACAAACTACGATATAGATTTGGCATTTTTTTTGTTTAAGACAAGCTTACTTAAATCATTTGCCTCTTGTCAGCGCCTTAATGGTTCACAAAACAAGTTAAATTCTGTTCTAAGAATGTTTGGAACAGTTAAGTTCTGCACAAAATATGATGGTATCAGCCGCTCATATTTTAATATCCCCTAGTGATGTCAATAGACACTTTGCGTATCTATATATATTTAGGCACTTAAGGCTTATGATTAGTTGGATGACGACGGTTTATCATATTCCATTAAATTGAAGGTTTCATCGGCTCAATTAATTTGAGTAACTGGATGTTTGTCCCGGTTAATTGAATTAATTGGATCGCGTTCGCCCCTCGCCGGTTTTGTCGCCGCTCGCAAACAATTACCTAATTAATATTATACGTAGATATGACTGCCGATTAATCCCGGTTAATTCAATTGATTGATTGGTTTTTGAAAACGGATTGTGCGTACTTTTGTTTACAGGTTTCTCTTGTTCTCTGTGGTTCTATTTGTAAGAAGATCCTTCGAGTATTCAAAGGAAAGATTAAATATAAAACATGAGGCATATCATTGCCAACATTATATTCTTACGAATGTACATGATTATATGTAATACGCAAACATGTAATATGAATATGACTCATGTTCTCATAGCAAAAAAGATTTATGATCAAACATAAGTATCTAGCGGTTTTATACCCATCTACTGGCACTTCAGATAACTAGAAAGCCAAGTAAACCTGCAACTGTCAGCCGAACTAGAAGATAAGAAATATTTTCATGAACCTAGGACTTAAGATCGGTCGCTACAGGAGACGCCCCAGGCGTCGGGAGTCGCAGACCGATTCCCGGCCACCGTAGGCGCGGGCTTGCGGACGGTGAGCGATGGGTAGCTCGCCGTCCGATAAGGACCAGGCCTGGGTCGACGGCGCGTTGTGTTCTACGCGCGCCTCAAAGAGATGTCAGCACCAATTGACGGGATCTGAAAGGGCCAATGCCTGCCAGGGTTACGAGTTTGTCCGAAAGGGATATCGTGGCACTGGCGCACAGGTATCTGAAGGAACACGGGTGGGTTTTAGTCAGTAAAAGTCTGACACGCCCTCCCGCTCCACCCAGAGCGGGAGAAGTTATTTGATAATTTCCCACCCAAAAAAAAAAAGGACCTAAGATCGGGATCCTACGTAATATCTTCTCGTTCCACATACTCGTAGGTACCGCAGAAAGTCTTTAACCAGTGCCTGTTGCCAGTGCCATACTCACTAATTCGTGGTCGCTCACAATGGGCCTTAATAAAAGGCTAAAAGTCACACAAAGGGCAATGGAGACGGCTAGGCTTGGAGTTTCCCTACGTGATCGAATCAGAAATGAAGAGATCCGCTGGAGAAACAAGGTAACCGACATAGCACGAAAAAATGCCAAACTTAAGGGGCAGGCCGACATTGCTCGCAGAACAGATGGCCGATGGAGCCGAAAGGTTCTGGAGTGGCGACGTGTACCGGAACACGTAGCGTTGGAAAGCCTCCCACAAGGTGGACCGATGACCTTGTGAAGGCCGCAGGAGTCCGTTGGATGCATAAAGCACAGAACCGGTCGAAGTGGTGGTGCTTGGGGGAGGCCTATGTCCAGCAGTGGACGTCTTTCGACTGAAATGATGATGATGAAGACGAGAGAGATGATGAACATAAGTACTTAAGAAAATATGTTGAACAATTCTATTGCAATCATAGAAAACGAATTGTCTATAGATTTGTATTTTCATTCATTTTTTTTCTTAACTTAAACTTATTTCAAAGCATAAATTACAACAAAATAAAGTCGTGAAAGACTACAAAGAAAGGTTGACCTTTTGTATCTTAACATCAAAGTAAATCAAAGTTAACTGGCCTGTAACAGCCAAAAGCGAAACAGTTACAAAGTTTCGAACGTTTACTGTCAACGTTTTAATAAGAAAATGGTAATTATCATAAAAACATTATCATTAAGTAACAGTCAGAAAAACCCAGTAATAAATAGAATGTGTCAAATCATTGAATAAAGATTTGCGGTTCTTATCCAAGGCAATATTCCGGATGTAGCAAATCTTCTGTCATGGGTTTTTTTACTTCATCAACTCAAGTTTTGACATTCAGTGTGGTCGAGGTGTGGTCACTTAAGTTTGTCTATGTCACGCTTTGTGGTCTTTATTTACCCATAGTCACCAATTTCAAGGTTCCATTAAGAAATAAATTCTATTGGTCAAGCGTTCAGGTGTCAAACTTTACGGTAGGAAAATACGTAAATGTATTAAATGAACTACGGAACTTACCTACTTAGATGATTTAAGATCCACGACCAACACTTGCCTCGATATTTTATGGTGTTGCCAAAATATTTTCGCTGATATTTCAGCAGAAAATATCTAAAGCGTTCCCATTTCATAGTGAAACGTTTTCTTGTTAACTGCATGCTGTTTCAGTTAAAGCGATAACTGCAGAACACATAAGTCGTGCCTTCACCTCTTCGAGAGTAGTTAATGCAGCAAAGTCGGTCGTTGGCCTGCTCTGACGTCAATGGTCATGTTGCACCTCTCTGCTTAGACGTACAGCAGATACTTAACGCTTTATAATATTTATCGATACTGAAATAATCAAGGACAGCGTACAATCAGGAACACAAAGGAATTGCGAGTTCTTTGATGTTTCGCTTTTGTTGATCTTTGAATTTTCAACTCTGTTGATGCGTGAGTAGTATCAACACTTTTTGTATTGTGACTTCTGAAGTTGAGTGTACCTGAGTTCAGTGGCACTATATGTATAGCAGAGTGTTTTGGGAGTACTCTTAAATTGCAGACGCAAGCAGAAACGGTAAATGTAGGTTAGTGATGAATACGTGCCGACAGTAAGTTTATGATTGTTTAGCGTGACGTAAAACGGAGAACATACAATCTTTCATGCCAACATACTTTGTAGCTGTATATTATGCGGCCATTAACGTCTAATCGCAATTGATTCTAATCACAGTCTCGAGATCTAGTCTAGTCATAAAATGTGAAACGTTTAGTTTGTGTTCACTTTCAAAGACAAACGTATTCTTAGACGTTTAATTGAACATTCAGAAAGTTTTATGCCTCAATAATACAGTTTCCAAGTGGCCTATTGTGTTAGTCACTTTATCTGAAGAATCCCCCTTGGCCACAATAAAAACTGGAAAAGCTAAATTTTATTAGCACGAAGAGTGCTCCATTCTGTTCGACGTAAAACAATTTATTTTGCCCTTCGGTAAATCATTTTGTGGAGGCGTCCTTGGCAGACTGGTGGCACCGTCGTTGTACGCATTTAACTGAGCTAAATGAGTTTGGAGAACAAGGGAGCTAATTCAATTACGCCAAGTTGTGCGGTGTTGTTCTCCTCGGCGACACGATTTGAACTGTGTGTTCACTGTTCACTTGCTCCCTAGTGTATCGAAATGATATGGGTTGCACCTCCCCGTGTAATTTATTCAACTGTGACGCAATTATGTTTACACGTGCCCGGTTTCCTCGTATTTAAATTACCAATATCTACCGTGAAAACGTGAAATAAGGATACAGAATATTTACATTGATAACAAAATTTTCTTGAATTCATTCTCTATTCGATTGTAAATCTGTCTGTGGGTACAGAGATAGGTACTTACAGCGTATTGAATATGCATTAGGAAACGCCAGGAAGTAGCTTTTACACGTGCAGCATGTTTTTGTTTTAATAACTTTGTTATTTTTTATTCCCAACACCGATTATGATTAGTTAAGGCGCTGACAAGAGCCAATGATAAAAGTAAGCTTGTCTTAAACAAAAAAAATGCCAAATCTATATAGTTTGTGGTAGCTGAAAAATATATGTTATTCTTGAACATATTTCTCAGAACTTGGTTGTTACCAAAACACGTTTAGATAAAAAAAAAATCGATACAAATTAACGGTAAACTAACCCTTTATTTTGAGTTTCAATCCAAAATATCTGTATTAAATATCAACTTACGGTTGGTATTTAATTAATAACAAGAACGTCTTATTTGTATGCAGAACTTGGTTGTTTTTTTATTTTCGATTAATCAACTAATTTTTGAGTAAATAGATAATTGCTTCATATTTTGCAATAAATTACAAGCGTTGTTCTGTCATCGAGCTTCCCTTTCTTTTGTATGCAGTCTGACAGTGACCGCGGTTTAGCTGTTGTCAGCGTCTTAACTACTCGTCTTAAAAAGTGAAATATTTTCAAACTAAAAACTCAAACTCAAAGCATTTATTTCAAATAAACCAATTACAGGCACTTATGAATTTTCAAGGGGTCGGTCAGTCAGAAAGATGAAGCTAGTTGCCCATTCCAAAGCGTAGTAGGTTCCTATGGAGTAGAACGGGCATGAAACTCCACGGGCATACGTGGTACCCATTAATATCTTATTGGGAAGTTTAGGAGGAGCTCGTGGCTAAGTATAATAACAGCCTCACGGCTCGATCCATCAGGTTAAGCTACGCTTGCCGCGGTTGGTCCGTGGATGGGTGACCATATTTACATACCGAGACTCTTCCGTGCCTCGGAAAGCACGTTAAGCCGTTGGTCCTGGCTGTCATTCGTTGATCTTTGACCGTCGTTACGGGTCGTCAGAAGCCCGAAATTTTGACAACCAGTCTTATTTATTACCCAGTATATCTTTCTTATTACCCAGTTACTGGGTTGAGGAGGTCAGATAGGCAGTCGCTCCATGTAAACTACTGGTATTCAGCTGCATCTGGTTAGACTGGAAGCCGACCCCAAATTAGGCAGATTGATTGACCAATTAGTATTTTAAAGGAACGCTAATTTACAAGCACTAAACTACAGTAGTTGAAACGGCCTACAGATTACATTTGCATTACAGATACTTCTTCGGAATTAGCATGTGGGTAAGTAGCAATTAATATTACTACTGATATTAATGGCGTTGAGAAACTTTAGTTAACTACACAACCGACAGCTGATCCATTGTTTAATTTCTTCATACAACATTTCAAGAACGATCACAAGACGGCTTTCCTGAAACTCTGACCTGACTCAACGTGTTTAATGAAATGAGAGGTATAGCTATTATTTGTATGAACACGAGGTCGGTGGACGATAGCTCTATTTACATTTGATAAGTTATCACGACATAGTTAAACAAACAGAGAAGCACGTGTGCAGCTGACGCGTATCCTTCAAAACAAATCATCTCTGTCTCTCTGTCTGACCGCTAATGCGCTTATAACTCGAGAACCACTAATCCGATTTAGGTGATTTTTGTTTTATTTCGTAGCTATGTTCATTGGCTATATTTTAGTTTACAATTATATTTATTCCTAGCAAGCGAAGATGTAAGCTTTGGAACTTTATTAAGGCTCGTGTAGCGACAGGCAGCGCGATGCACAGAGCGACACTTTCCATTAAGTTTTCAAAGAAATTATGCTACTAGTGTCGCGTCGCGCCTGTCTGTCTGGAGCCTTTAACGACCTTTTTGAATTATTTTTAGGATTTCTTTTGTTATTTGCATACATAAACAACTGAATCAAAACCAATCTTGCAAGTACCAACGATTACGATTATTCGCGCTACTAAGTAATGTAAACCCCGACATCTAGCGTGTTTCTAGCCCAGACTCTAGCGGGCGAGAAACGTAAACATGGCCGAATAATTCATGTCCTTGCTTTGACCTTTAGCCTACCGCTTCTCAAGCCACTGCATCCTGTAGATTGATGTCAGTTACGGGGTATATAAAAGAGTAATATTATGCAGTTCAACAATTTTATGGGTATGTTTCAATAATGCCTTTTGTTCTTCTGAGCGTGCCTTAAATACGGAACCCTAAAACTGTTAAAACTGAGATTTTTCTTTCTTGCTTACAATATAAACTCTATTTCTGAGAAAAAAACCGGAAAACATTTCATGAAATAATTTAAGCCATTTTAGAGAGGCGCGCCGCGATGCGACGCGCGGCCACACTATCTGGAAGCCTGAACCTGTCTTCCATTCGGTTCAGTCAAACTGTAAATGCACGGACTAATTCTGGCGGAAAAACTAGAATTTCAGAACGAGAATTTCTGGTGTGTGGATTTAAAAATCTAGCTACGTATGGTTATCAGAACTAAACAATATGATTTTAAAAGATGTATTAAGATAATGCCGTGAAGAATACCAATAGCATAAATAGCCTCGAGTAAATAAATATCAAATGACTATTGCATCAGTGTATTGTAAACAATTGCGTCTTACAATACTTTATTACGAATGCACTTGTTAGATACTGACATAGCAATGATTAACCTTGAGGAAATGCTATTTTATCGCAACTAACATAACACTACACCTTTATTTCCCAAAAGAGTGTTCTTAGCGAAGGTGTAGAATACTTTTTTTAGGGTTCCGTACCTCAAAACCCTTGTTTTTGAAAAAATTAAAGGCGAAATCCTTGAGTTTATTTTGCCATTTCTTCTCAGGGGTAGTCAGATAAGAAATGTCGACTACATCCAACTTATTTTCGATGTGAAACATCTATAGCCGCACGTAAAATCGATTGCTGGCGTGGCGACGCGTCGCCAGTAGTGTGTAAATAATTTCGTTGTTTCAAATCTGCCAGGCGTCCCGTGATGGCTAACAATTTTTTTTAAATATTTTTTAATATGCCGTGTAAAAGTAGTTCCGATATCCTATTTACAGAATAAACGATTTAGTTTCAAAAGTGAAAAAACGGACCCCTTATAGGATCACTTCCTTATCCGTCCGTCTGTCCGTCTGCCTGTCTGTCAGTCTGTCAAGTGGTCAGTGGTTGTATCAAGTTGAAATTAATATCAAATACGTAGGTCTACCGGTCCCTTGGAGCTCTAAAAAATCAATGTTCTAAGTAACGCAATAAAAAACGAGTCGGACTCGCGCACCGAGGGTTCCGTACGTATATATGATGTTGATGATTTCTGAAAAACTGTGCTATTTAGAGACATCGTTTTATTTTTCCTGTAATTTTCACATAAACTTCTTTAAATTAAAAAACATTTTATTTTTACTTTTTTCACCTAAAGTCTGAAACTACGCTGCCTAAAAAAAAAATGTTTGAGAATGTGGAAACTGCGCTCTTTCATATAATACCATATGCCCTGGTAGCCCCACTTCAAATTTTTAAGACCTTCTTTCAGTCCCTTTTGCAAAAATCTCATGGTCTCACGGCACAAGTAAAGGTAGTTTCATAACATTGAAAAAAAATTACGATTTTTGGGAGAACATGTTTTTCAACTTCAATAACATTGAAGTTGAAAAACTAAAAAAACTTTGGTTTTGAAATAAATTCATCCCAACTACGGAACATTGTGCATGGTCCGACACGCACTTGGTTGATTTTATTTTTGCATCTCGCAGGTCATTCTAGGAGGTTGTCGTCTGCTGAACCGAACTTTCCTGTGCGAGCATCAATATAGCCAGGGCATAAAACTTACAAACTAAGCGACTACACGCTAAGGGCACCCGTGGGGTACGGACCTCGGGTTAGAGAGTCGCTGGGGGAGGACAGCAAGGGACAGGCTGGATCGGGTTAATGTGTAGAATGCAACCACATTTCACTACTTATATAGTTAAACCATTTCACGAAGTCCGTTTGGTTATTGCAATTTGAACCTTATGTTTACCGCCATTAGAGCGACAAGAGAGGACTTCGTGAAATAGTTTAACTGTACCTTTGATATATTTCTATGACTTATACTATACCAGCGCATCGCATCGAGCTTTTTTATTATCATCACACTAATATTATAAAGGCGAAAGTTTGTGAATGTGTGTGTGTTTGTTACTTCTTCACGCTCTAACGGCTGGACTAATTTTGATAAAATTTTGTATGGAGGTTATGATGAGTATGGAGGGTATGAGCTGACACCCTGGAATAAGACATATGCTACTTTTTATCCCCATATTCCCACGGGATCGAGACTTACGCGGGTGAAACCGCGGGGCGCAGCTAGTAATTAAATAAATAAACAGTTCTATCGCGGACGTGCAAATTGGACCACTTTCAAAACAAAATCCTATGCTCACGATGACCACATCTTTTTACCGCTTCTTATAAATTTCTCAGGCTCTGTTACAACGATCACAGATGTCTGACCAGCCTTTATACCCGGTATTTTTACGGTCTATTTTTTTTCAATATGTTCCATGCTTATAGCATAGCATGGTAGTGCATAGGGGGCGATTCTATTGCCAATAACCCAGGCAACAGAACCCAGGCGCTGAATAGTCACGCTTGGGACCATTAGACTAACGAGGATAGTACTTGTAGACTTTATAATTACCCACAGGTCCGGATTAAGGGTCGACACTAGCTAATTTTTGAACAATTTTGAACGTGTGAACGATCCCGATCAATGAAGACAATAATAGATTCAGGGTCAAAAGAACACGTGAAGTTTTCCAATAGACCAAACTTGGAATCCTGAAATTGCCTGCTTTCAGTCTGTTATTGAACGTTAAGTCTGGAGACATTTTATTACGAAAGATTGATATTGGAACAGCCAATCGTAATTCTCTCGGAAATCAATAGTCTGGAATTCTGGATACATTCAAACAAGAAGGTCTTTCCAATAATCCTTGAGGTTTCTAGTCTCGGTGGTACCGATCGGAGGACTTTGTCCCTGTACGAGTATGTGATGATATCATGCAGGTTTTTAGTACTTACGTACGTGACTTGATAGAGATCTGACTCGAAATTTTGTTGAATCGTGTGAAGCGGAGCGGGGTTACTGCTAATTGTTTTGAGTGTCAAACCGCGAGATAGTTAGAAGCCTTATACTGTGTAGTTACCACTTTATGTAACAAACTTCTAAAGCGATAAAAAAATTAGGATAGAACACGGAAAATAACGAAAAAATCAGTTTGCCCCTAACCGCAGAATATATCGTCCCCGTAGAGCGAAAAGTCATTAAGTCTAAAATTAGTTATTTCTCCCATTACGCTGTGGGGTCCAAAGGGTACACTTACTTACTTTCACATTTCGTAAAACAAAAGCGTGGGCAGCTACCAAAATGACTGTTAGAGAAATAAATGTTGATTTAGTGACATTGTTTTTTACATTTTGGGCATTTTTCGACTTAGTGACTTTTCGCTATAAGGAAATAGTTTAACCCATAGTATTCCATTTAATCATTTCAAATAATGTATATTACTTTAAACTTTTTAATATTACTTGTAAAATTGAAAATTATAGCATACCTACTTATTTGGAAAACGTTCATAATAAGAAACAGGAAAATGTTTTCTCTAACTGATTACCGAGTTAAAATATCCTTTGGTTTACTACGCGTTTCTTTATGAGGAGCATCGATACCTACAAAAGAAACTACGAGAAACTACTATTATAAGAAGTTAAAAGTAAATAAATCTTGTGATAAAAATACCTCGCAAGGAGTGCTAAGTAAATATGCATTAGACTGTAAGATTACAACCGCGCTCGCGCATATTGTAGGTCTCCTTATCATTCGCTGTAATTGGATAAAAGCCGGACACATCAGTTAAAATCCTGACGAATGTTAACCCTAAATGGAACAGAAAACTGTATGTACAGTCACCGCTAAAATATTTTTTGTCTTTCCAAGAAAATTAAGTATGCATTTTTTCTCCCCAAAGTTTTTTGTTCACGGATGGGTAAATTTAAATATCAATCGAAAGCTTAGCAGAAGGACAATATAATTAGAAATTAGCTAAATGTATATAAGGAGTATTATCATTCTTTCAACCTTCAATTTTGCCTCCACAGTGTTAGTGCCTCAGGCCACGTCCTATTTAAAAGCGTTTTTCGCGTGCAATGTCACTTTTGTTCGGAAAACTGGAAAACGCCGTCTGTCGGCGCGACGACGCGTTCAGGTTCACCGAACAAAAGTGACATACATATGAGCGCGACGAACGCGTATTCGTGAGGCGACGCAGGGTTATGCTCCGTTTGAAATATTACCAACGTTATTCTTTTATTACCTTTATACTGCCTGTAATGTTGCTTGGTTTCTGTTTATTTATTACGAGTCTACGTACAGGTTACGAGGTCGAGTCCCAAATGTAGGATTAAGATACCTTATGTAGGATGCCTGTAAAATAATTTTTGTTCTGTTTCGGAGACTTACTAAATTAAAATATCTTATTCAACGAAGAACATCTACGTAGTACCTACATTGCTACCTTAACAAAAGTATTATAGAAAGAAACTGGAGGACAACAAGTTACTAATTAATTACATAACGTTGTCAAAAAGACAACGACTTCGAAAAAAAATATTCAAGAAAAAAGACACTTATTAAGTATACACTTATATAGTAATGGCCGCATACGAGTAGCTCTGCCATTCACTAGTTTAAAAGTCCATGTGATTAGCACTAAGAATTAATTCAGATCACGTCATATCCGCGAGAGTGCTAATTATACAATCTAGCTGTCGATCTATTCAGTAAAAATCTTACCGTCAAAACTTAAGGTGAATCTGTAGCTGTAGCCCGCGAAATTCATATTTTCTTACAATTTTTGCAATTTGCAGGTCAGTGGCAGCCCTTATCTTGATCAAAATATGATTCACGACTCTACAACTCTCTCTCTCTCTATATGTATTTACAGAATTATATATACCTATATAATAATAATTATTATTGCAATTAAATGAGAGAAAATTGAAAACACATATTAAAAATTTAAAAGTACACTTTGTAAACAAGCATACCTATTACAAGTTAGAGATTCAAGATAGGAATGCTTGGAAACATGCTGGTCCAGCTCCATAGGACAATCTAGAGTGTAGACAAAATCAAACTGGTTGCTATTTTAATTGTATAATTTGTTATTTTTATGATATTGATTTTACATTCTGTGATTACCTATACACACACACTGACTTATTATTTTAAATCTTTTAGGAAAACATAATTATACTTTTACGATGTTTTTAAATATGTGAGCCATGTATCTATCTCTTAATTAAGTTATTTTTCATTGCTTAGTTTTTAATTCTTTTTACCTATTATGGTATAGTAATTTTATTCTAGGTGCATCGTTTTCACATACAATCATATAATTAATGTACTCAAACAAAATATTGTAAAACATTTTTAAAAGAGTAACAGTGGAGTTTCTTGTCCATTCTTCTCCATACGAAACTACATTTTGGAAGGGGCAACTAGAATCAATTCTATTGTTTTGTAAATTTTGACGTTCAAATGTGCCTCTTATGTGCTTATTTGAAATAAATAATTTGACTTAGACTTTGACGCCTGTAATCCCCAAAGGGTTACGCAGAGGTGTGCCTATAGTACCTACACCCACATTTCGTCATGTAATCGTCATCGATCGTCATGTAATAGGGACGAGCCTGGGGGTCTACTCCGAACATAAATCCGAAGTATCGGCCGAATGTTCGGTCTTTTCTTTACTACTGCAACTGTGTGAACTGTGACTTGAAGTCGGGTAAAGACTCAAAGTTAAAAAAGGCAACTTTTTAGTTATAAAACAGCCGACAATTCGGCCGATACTTCGGTTTAGCACTTCGGAGTAGACCCCCTGATTGGATTAATAAAATGTTTCATACACACATAAGTATGTTTTTTTTTTAATTTTTTCAATTGTTAAATCGGTTCTTCGCGATAAATGAATCCTCTCCAAACACCTTTTCATGTCAACTTGAGGTTTAACAAATGGCACAAATTTTATACCATCTTGTTTGTATCGACTATCCGAAGTGCAATTCGCAAATGCACAATGTTTGGTAGGCATGATAATTTATTTTTTAATATTTTTTATTCTTTATATACTTTATTAATTTATTTATTACAATGATAAGACATGCGTTTAACGTTACTGTCAATAGGGAAATCAAAACACATGTACCCTCCACTAGTGCTGCCTTTGGCGGATCTTTTTTAAATCTTCCGAGGAAACTGGCTAATTGCCACCAACCGGACACAAATCCTGACTTCGGTCTGCTGCTGAGAAATTGTTGATGGAAAAACCCAATAACATTTTGCCCGACCTGGGAATCGAAACCAGGACCTCATGCTCAACAGTAGCGCTTGCGCTAGACCAACGAGGCAGTCAACATTAAAGTTGTTTGTAATCACCGCCGGTTAACGGTCCGAAAACTAACGGTAGCGCGTAACCGTAAAATCACTGCCCTACGTTCACACTGAGCAGTTAAAAAAAACAGATACCTACTACCAATCGTAAATTTTGTTTTGATTAACGTTCCTCAATATTTCGCGTACCTAATAAAAATGGATAAAACGGCCCATGATATAGGGCCGCCATTAATCAATATATGTTATCAATATTTTTTAATCACTTTATTTAGGTATCAATAAAGGCTCGTGCAGATGGCGCGATATCGCGGGACCGACTGGCAGCGAGACTCGCGTCGCGACCGCCGCGATTTATAGCCAGTCGCGCCAGTCTGCAGCAAGGATATTGACGTAACATCAACAAAAAAAATATAGCCATCCTGCTATGAAGAGTGACATAATTGGATGATGATCTTGTTTTGCTGTAACAGGGTGGCTGTGAGCTTATTAAACGAGCGTCGTGTCGTTTTTCACCCCATTTAGCCGCCTGTGGGTTGTGTGACGTCACTCTTGTCTCGACTCCTGATCCTGATACTCTCTTACTTCAAGCTTTTCTTTTTACAGATTTGGTTTTCTCTGCGAAATTAGATTGATTTGGCGACTTCTTTGAACTTGACGAGTCGATCCAATATCGTTGTTTTCGTACCTAATTGCTCTTTTGCCATTAACTTCTTTACCAAGTTTTTGTACCTGTAGGCAACAAAGAACCCTTATAGCTTGTCCGCCGCCGGTTAACTCAGATACTCTTTAGTAGAAAGCTGTAATTTGGGCAAAATTAAATCTTGAAACAAAAGTGCTAATTTTTGTTAGTGTCAAAAGTGGTATATTTGCAGTTGGAATGTATGGGAGAACATGTTTTTTAACTACAATGTCAAATTTGTTTTTTGGGATATATTCATCCCAACTACGGAACCATTCATTGTGCGTGGCCACACTTGTTGCTATCTGCCTGCGCGATAAATCGATAAACAAAATGTATATTGAGTAACTAGTGTAACTACTACACTTTTATTCGACAATGTATAAGCAGGAAGAATGTGTTAATCGATTCTTTGGCCGTTAATCATAAAAAGATATTAGTATTACGCATCGATAATATAAACACATCGGCTGCAAAAAGCTTTTGTTAAAAGGTAACGCACACTATTCGATCGTTACCACGATTTTAAGGTTCATAAACAATGATTAGACCTTGTGGTCGGTCAGTGTATAATCTAAGATTCTCGCATAAACACGTTTTTTTTTTCATTGACTTCTAACCGCAGATTTTATTACACACCAGGGTTATTTGCAGAAATTAATGTTGGTGTTTTTGGCCATGCAAAATAATTAAGTAGGTATTTTGTACTCGACTGTCAGCACAAATAGGAAGAGGAAGTTCCTCCGATTATGTTATTTTGAAGGGTAGGCAGAAGTAATACTGTAAGGAACCCATAATTCACGGTCTCAGTATCAGGGGCAACCATACATAGCTGTAAAACTGCTGAAAACTTTACAAGAAGTAATGGATTTTTCCGTTGCAAAGTTTTCAGCAGCTTCTTTCATTGCCGTTATTATTTCTACACTATATTATAATAATTCGATATTATATTCCTGCTGACTAAAAGATCACATCAAGTGGAAAGATGGGGAGTGTTTGCCCTGCCTAAGCACTAGACACCAAACGTGCCTATAGTATTTTCCCATTGGACGTGCACTGTAGCGATCCTTAGATGTCATGATGCAGAGTTTTATTTTATTTTAATTAACCTATTTTTAGCAAGTGTTTTTTTTAAGCTTTTGGGCCTTCGATCGTCTGCGATTGTAACACATAGTTATATTAAAAATATCTATTTAAATAAAAATGAATAGCTAAATGTGTGCTAAGCTCAAAACTCGAGAACGGCTGAACCGATTTGACTAATTGTTTTTTTTGGTAATGGCCCAAATTAGGTTCTAATGGAAAAAAGGGAAACTCGAAAATAGAAAAAAAACTCGAAATTCGCATCGGAACGGGAAAAACGGGATTATAGACGCGGGCAACGTCGCGGGGCGTCAGCTAGTTGGTAATAACTTTTTCAGTTGTTTGCCTTAGGTACCAATGTAAATAGTTTGTTTTTAATGTTAGAGTTTTAGTTCATTTAACTCATTTAGCACAATAAGAGCAAACTGTGTATGGCAAATAACTATTATTTATGGTAAACGTGGTGCCGTGGTGGTGGTGGTGGTGTGTGGTGTGTGGTGGTGGTTATGTGTGTGTGTTGTTTTGGTTTTTGTTGTTTGGGTTAGTTGTTGTTGGTAGTGGTTGGGTTCTGGTTCTGTGGTGGTGGTAGTGTTTCTTTATGTCTAAAGAAATACCAATCAATGCCTAGTTTCACACAGCCCAATTTCCACACTAACACTTTTGCTACTGATTGTACCTTTTCTCATTTTCATAGTAACGTGGGACAACTTGCAGAATGAAAATATTATTTATTTTGATATTCTGCAAGTCGTCCCAAAAGGGCCGTTTATTTGGGACGACTTGCAGATTTATTTGTATGGTTACAAAATATACAAACTGCCCGTTAGATAAATAATTATTTAAAAGTAATTTAATTTTGGAATGTTATCACCATTAAAAATAATTAAATAACCTTAAATTTAGATGTTTATTTTGATATTCAACGAACAATATCTTATTTCTTACCCTATTTCTTTCAACACGTACTTATCTACAAGTTGATCCGTTTCCCCAGAGAACTAACTAACTTGCCTAAAGAAAAAGTGGCTCTTCTCCTTTAATGTGAGTTATTTTCTTTTGAGACAACTTTCATCGACTTTCATTGCCCCGGAGAGACTTGTTTGAGTAACAAAGAAATATATCTTCTCCCGAGACTTCAACATTTACAGTAAAAAATTAAAAAAAAGTTGGAAAATGATTTGTGTTTTTAATCTTCTTTTAAAACTACAATAATATTTGCTTAAGCGTAGTTTTCCATTCGCATAATCGATTTAAACTTGAACTCTGCAAACCGACTAATTGAAATATTGAGCATAACCTGTTTATCGTCAAATATCGCTAGATCATTCAGGTTAAAGGCTCTTACAGACTCACGCGATATCGCGGGCGTGACAGGCACCGACATAAAAATTGTGCTACTAGTGTCGCGTCACGCCCGCGGTATTGCATCAGTCTGTACGAGCCTTAATGGTAACCAAAGCCGATGTGTAGCAAAAATACCATAAGTTTGATACAAACCATAAATCCCCTTGACGTGATGCGATGACCTATTACCTACGAATGTCAGTTCAATCGCTTGCCAAGGCCACGCAAGCTTTATATTATGTAATCGATAATAATTCAATATGATAAACGTTGGCTGACATTTTACTTACAATATTAAATAATTCAGCTAATGATTCCCGCTATTAGGTAGCGGTATCTGTCATTGCTTTAGTTCTAATTATTTTTACCTATTGTGATGTAGTCATTTTATTGTAGGTGGGTAATGATATATAATTATATAATTAATTTAAGTATACAAAATATTTTAAAACATTTTAAAGGAGTTTGAGTTTACGTTGGAGTTTCCTACCCATTATTCTCCATACGAAACTACATTTTGAACGGGGCATCTAAAATCACTTCTATTTTTCTTTAGCTCCTTGCTTTGAGCAGTCTGATAGCCATAAATAAATATCGCCTAGGTTGCTAGCATGTTTTTTAGATGCCAAGCGTCATCAATTTTGATGGATGTCCAGAATACGGCCACTGCCCACACCGTGCAATGACGTCTACTAATAATACTCGTGATAACGCTGATGTATTCCACGGTTATCGAACGATAATTTAAATCGACTAAGAGCCCACGCACGCATCCTATAGTGTGCATTCATACCTCTGGGCTATTTTTAGATCGTCTAAAACGTATATTTTGATACTATTTCGAGCAAGCCATTTGCAAGTTCATATTGAATATACATGCAATATTAGTTTTAGTATATGCGAAACCCGAAACACATGTCTAGTATTTTAATGTAAAGAATCTATGTACAAAATTTCGAAACTGTATCATGAAAAATCACAAAGTTATAAGGTTGTTATGTTACCGGGTTGTCCGTACAAATCATGCTAACGGGGCCCCGCGCCTCCAGGATCGTCTTGCTCTCATTGATAATAATTCGGCAGTACGTACCAACCGTACGGCGATTGTATTGTAAGTAATTAAATGGTGACAACATTTTCCATCACACTTAAATATTTTTGGGACAAAATATAACATGGTGTAAAAATGATTGAAATCGATTCTGTCCCTTATTCTAAACAAACTATATTCAGATTTAGCATATACTAAAAATAATGTTATACCTCTATGAATTATTTCACGAATGTTTTCTAAATCCTAACTAATATTATAAATGCGAAAGTGAGTTTGTTTGTTTTTTACGCTTTCACGCTAATATGGCTGAATGGATTTGGATGAAATTTGGCACATGGGTAGACAATAATCTGGGTTATTACATATGATACTCTTTATCCCGATATTCCCAGGGGATCGAGACTTATGCGGGTGAAACTTCGGGACGCAGCTAGTTGAGAATAAATTGCATCTTTGACTAATTGTGTAGTAACTAATCATCAAATGCGATAAGAATTAAGTAGATAGTAGAAGTGGAAGGGTGGAGGAGGTGGTATGTAGGTGGTATTTATTTATTATTTATCTTTATTAAAACAAGGTAATTACAACTTATAAACTAAGCCCCACAAAACCGTAGTAGTGGTTTGACTGTGGGTGGTAGTAGTTGATTTGTGATCTGTGCGAGTCCCAATAAATGCTTTTTCTTTCTTTATTGTCTTTATATACGCAGTTAGTAAACGCTTTAACAGATAGTATAATAATATTAAATGAATATCCATTATACATACATCTGCCTACACCTCAAAAAACCATCAAAAAGACCTAAAACCTTAACCGTTATTTCTACCACACTAAACAATATCCGAGATAAGTCAACGATAAGCTAAATATATTACAACCTCACTGTATTAGCTAAACAAATACCAACCCGAGGCACTGGAGCGATAATTACTTACTTGACTTTAATTATTCGCGCCATTGCCCAATTAACCCACTATAACGGAGAGCTTTAGGAGTAGGTACTTAACTCAATTTTTTCCTGAATTAGGGCTGCGTCCCCTCAGGAGTTGCGGCAATTTTGACGTTTAAGCGCGCACGAGTCGCCTAATCGAGCTTTTCGCGGCAAAAGCGCGTTTCCGTAAAGGGCGAATAAAACGAAGTTTCCGAGTTTGGCCTGCGTGTTGTTACACTCACACGATCTAAATGATATACAACTAATACAACGCATCAATGACTTGATTTTCGTCGATCGATTTTCGTTGAGGAATAGCTCAGGGTGATCGATGATTTTGAGTCTTGTGAAACATGTCGATTAATCGAGAAATCAAAGAGAATCGAGATTTTTTTTATCGTATATCGATTTTGAGAGATCTGAAAACAGCTTATGACAACACTGGTTCATCAGCGTTGACCGTTGCCAAAGTTGATCAATTTCACCGATCGGTTCGGCTATGATCGATATTCCATCGATCCGTAATGATGGTCAAAGTCAAATCGGCATCAATTAAGCACATAAACGGCACTTTTGAATGTCAAAATTGGTGTTTATTGATTTGGTGTAATAACACCGATCGATGTCGATCGTGTTAGTGTTATGTAATAAACTGTAAACCATTTCGTCTGAGTTTAAATTACAGCTTCATTGTATTTTAATCATTGACGTCTTTAACGCTAATCCAATCGTTAAAAACAATTCAGTAAAGTCCCCGAATTGTTATTTTATCGCTATCAATTTGTAAAGTAGCAATTTATTTATCTTGATATTTTAATTACAGAACTGAAGTAAGTGGCCAATGGCTGAATTAATATCCAACTCCAGTGCACCGAGCCGTTTGAAATTAATATTGAGCTTGAATTCACATATAATCCACTTTTATCCGTGTCCATTTTCCTTCACACAAACCCCGAATGCACGTAAAATGCTTTATTAAACTGACAAGGGCAGCCCGAGCACGAGATGCGGGGGCGAAGGCACGAGATATTGCCCCTCAGGGTATTGGGGCGATATTGCTCCCATGTACCGCCTAACAAAGAGACAACATCTTGCATATTGCCTTGATAAATCATATGCAAGACATCAGCTGTGTGCTCTTGCATGGCATGTTTTATTTCAGCTACACGGTAGAATAGTATAGTGATTTTCTCTATGTATGTTTTCTTGATTTTTGTTTTCTTACGCTACAAATGGTAACAGCGGAAACATTATAAATATTTTCTTGTTTCTTTTAATTTGTTTCGGCGGCAACCCTTACTCGTGACGTAAAATATATCGGCATTATATTTTATTCGTCTATAAAACCATATGACGCTTCTACGTTGCTAATGGGGTAAACCATGGTTTACTCACTCAAGCTTGAGTGACGATAAAAAAAAAAGACGCATTCATTCATGGGGGCTAATGACCTTAAATTATTCCGTCGCATGTTTAATTATTATTTATATGCAAATTGTATCGTGATTAATGTTTAATATTACATGCTGATTATAAATCAAAAATTATCAGTATTTTATAATCTGATCTGAATGGTATTTATAATAGACAAGGAAGGCTGATAAACATGCACACACAAACAGGCAATATGATGCAATAAATAATACGCAATGAGAACGAAGTTTTATAAAAGTGCTACGCCGCCGGCCGCCGTGCTACGAAGAGCTACGAAATCCATAAACTGTGAATCTGTTTTTATTTAATTTTTTCTACTTTCATTTATATTTTGTATACTAAGCAAAGCTACTGTATTTGTAAATGGTATGTACTTTGAATGTCTTTGTGTGTATTTAGTTGGTTTGTCTAAATAAATAATTAAAGGTAAATATATGTTGATAACTGAAAAATAATTCTTGAAATATATTTAATAATAAATATATTTAAATTTGGTACACAGCTCCACATCAAAGTTGATTTGAGAAGAGTATCATGAAGAGAAATAACCTCATTAATACACGCTTAAATATTAAAGGGTTTTACTAACTACACAGGGGCGCGAAATAGAAAGTAATTTTCAAACCACGAGGTGCCAGCTGTACTTAGTTAAACCAGACAGTACCTAATAAATTATAAGATTGGTTTTGAGCCAATATTTTTGCTATATATTTAACTTACATGATACTTAGTGAGAAATTTAATATAATTACCTAAGTACTTATGTTTAAGAAATGAAATCATTTTCAAATTATTTAAGGTTTTCGACTTAGTCCATACCTACTAATATCATAAATGCGAAAGTTATACTGTCTGTCTGTCTGTCTGGTACCTTTTCATGTCTTAACAACTAAATGTATTTGGATGAAATTTGACAGACCATGACCTGGGTTAGGACATTAGATACTTTTCATCGGGGTAATACGATCTCGTGGGATCATTTCTGACCTTCACGCGGGTCAAACCGCGGGTAAAAGCTAGTATGACTATAAAATAGTACACCGGAGTTAGTATTATTTCCACAAAATATGTTCAAAGGTGAAAAGTTTAAACAATTTCTACAACAAACAGCCGTAAACTCTCTAGTTCATAAACGGCTTTAAACACAAAAGCTTTCACATATTACACCGGTGTCAAGGCTTAAGCACTAACAATAAGACAAATTGTCTGTGAGAACCTCCCCTTTCAGCCGGCCTTTCATAACTCTGTCTAAATTATATGGCATTAGTGAGAGTGGAACGCGTAAAACCGCGGTGCAACAGAGACAAAGCTTTCGAAGCTGGGGTCTTCTCTGAACATAAATCCAAAGTATCGGCCGAATGTTCGGCCGTTTCTTGACTACGGCTGACTATGACTGACTACGGGGAAAGAAAAAAAAAAAGACCGTCAATGAGATGAATTAGATAAGTCAAAGTCAAAAATGTGAAGGGCACAAAGTGAAAAAAGGAAACTTTTGAAGTTATAAAACGGCCGAACATTCGGTCGATAATTCGGATTATCGCTTCGGAGTAGCCTAGAGACTGAGGCAGACTTCTATATCGTTACTTAGCACGTGGTTTGGCATAGATGGACATGTAAGTACACTCGCAGTGACAGGAATAACGCTTACTCAAAGTGCTAAATAATATTTATAATAGGTTGGGGAAAAAGTTTCTTCGCATTTTTTAATATAGTTTATTTACATTTAACTAAAGTATGTAGGTACCATTTTGTTCGATAACTTTTTGCCATCTTGTAGGTAGGGACATGATCCCATTGCTATAGAAATTTTGGGACTTCTGATCAAAATACCGCGACAAGTGGTTTTGGCAGTCCTCTCGTGATGTTAACCTGCCACGGCCTAAAGAATTCTGAAGAGACCGAAATAGGTGGAAATCTGAAGGTGCAAGGTCAGGACTATACGGCGGATGCATTAACACCTCCCAGCCAAACTCTCTTAATTTTTGCTGAGTGGGTAAAGATGTGTGAGGTTTAGCGTTATCATGATGAAAAACCACACCCCTTCTCTGTTGATTTAATTCCGGCCGCTTTCTCTCAACTTCTGGCTTTAATCTCATCAGTTGTTCGCAGTAGAGTTAAGAATCGATGGTCCTGCCTGGTGGTAATAGCTCATAATGAATAATGCCCTTCCAATCCCACCACATACACAGCATCACCTTGTTGCGAGTTAACCCGGGTTTCGCCACAGTCTGTGAATCCTGACCGGCCTTTGACCACGACCTTTTTCGCAAGTTCTTGTCGTACGTGATCCACTTTTCATCACCAGTTATCAGCTTCTTCAAAAATGGTTCGGTTTCTTTACTTCGTAATAAAGAATCACAAATGAGTACACGGTTCATTAGGTTTCTTTCAGTGAGCTCGTGAGGTACCCAAATATCGAGCTTTTTTGTGTACCCAGTTTTTTTCAAATGTGCCAAAACTGTTTTGTGGTCAATTCTCAGTTCTTCAGCTACGTCGTAACTACTGATATGCCGATCTTACTCCACTTTTTCAAAAATGGCATCCATTTTATCCGTAATAGGGCGACCAGAGCGACGTGCATCTTTGACATTAAAATTTCCGGATTGAAAACGCTTAAACCAAATTTTTGCTACTCTCACAGACACTGCACTAGGTCCATAAACATCGCAAATTTTTTTCGCGGCTTGTGTTGCATTTTTACCTTTTTTGTAGTAAAATTTTAAAATGTATCGAATTTCTTCATTAGATTCACTCATCTTGACAGTACGAAAAACAAATGAAAATCACACATTTTCCTAATTTGGAATTATGTTCTTTAAAATTTAAACCCAATGATACCAAAACCTGCCAGATACAAATAGTATAGCCAAAGAGATTTTATTACAAGTTCATACATACTATAATGCGAAAAGACGTTTTCCCCAACCTAATAGATCTCGGCTTCCGTGGACGTATCTGTTCATTATTTGTGACCACGGTGGAAATATTTTAATCAGTTGTCCGCTAAAGTGGAACGGAAACGTGTTTTCCTCCATGGGTTTAGTTAGGTAGTTAAATAAAGGTAAACAAATCATAAAAACCGTTTTTATAGATGACACTTTCTTATTTAAAAATACGTTGTAACTTATATCCAAATTAAATTTATTTTTGATTTTTACGATAGTTTCCTCATAAATTACTAATGTTAAACTTTATCATTTATTCTTAAACTATACTCTTCGTAGATGTAAGTGCTTGAGCACAATTTTGTGTTAGATTTATACTAATACTGTAATATTTTGTCATCTGTCTATTGTAAAGAGCCCAAAAGACAGGTTCTCTAAACGTCAACGAAATAAAACGTTGCTAAATTGAAGAGTACAACTGTGACGTAGCATGACAACAGAAGTGACAGATATTACGTTTAGTCGGTTACTAGAAAGCTCTCTCGTCCCGTTTTTTTTTTTATGTTTGCTTTTATTTAACTACCTAAAGTCCTAAACCAATGGAGTATAGCTCTGAACTTCTCCGCTGCTCTCTGCTCCAATGGACAGGCAGCCTAATAGAGCTTTGAGGCCCGCTCTCACGCATCACATAAGCGTTACCTACGCCGCGCCGATGGTCGCTCCAGAAATAGAACAATACCATTCGACATTATCAATGAACAGATTTATGGGAACGAACCGATCGATACCAGGTACAATAGTCGATAGTTACACCATTCTTGACAGTAAAACTATTTAACTACAGTTTCATTCAACAAAATATGGGTGATATGAAGTTACGTGACCAGTATTTTTGATTAATATTTTTAGGAGTGTGACAAAAATGTCAAGCTTCCGGAACATTAATTACTTAGCATTATTTTATAATTCTAATTATGAACGTATCTATTTAGGCATTGCATGCCAAGTGAAGGTACCTGTTAATGTTTTTATACAGGTGCAGCCCGATTCAATCTTTATGGCGGCTCGGAACATGAGGCGAGTCGCTGCGCAGTAATGAATTCATGTGACAGCAGGGGTGAGGGGTGGGGTACTGCGCAGTGAGTAGCACACTTCAGATCCGCCATTAAGTTTGACGCGTAGGTACTATAGATACCTTAACGATGTATTTTGACTGCTTTGTTCTTTTTTAGGGTTCCGTACCCAAAGGGTAAAACGGGAACCCTATTACTAAGGCTCCGCCGTCTGTCTGTCTGTCTGTCTGTCACCAGGCTGTATCTCGTGAACCGTGATAGTTAGACAGTTGAAATTTTCACAGATGATGTATTTCTGTTGCCGCTATAACATCAAATACTAAAAAACAGAATAAAATAAATATTTAAGGGGGCTCCCATACAACAAACGTGACTTTTTGCCGTTTTTATAGATAATGGTACGGAACCCTTCGTGCGCGAGTCCGACTCGCACTTGGCCGGTTTTTTTAAATTAAATGTGAGAATATTAGATACAATAAATAGATTGTTAATAAATTAAAATTTCTGCTGACGATTTCAATGTGCGTAGAAACCCTATGATCCTGTAGAGCAGGTATAAAAACAAGATACTTTGTTTAAACGTGATAAGTAATTAGGTACAGTCGCCAGCACATCAATTTCTCCAAATGATTCTAAACCTTAAAATGTTGGTGTTTAAGTTCAAATTCGAATGAGAAAATTTGACAGTTCGTGGTAACTTGATGGGCTGACTGTACGTAAAGAAAAACGGCAAGATTCTGCATTTTTTTTTCTTACAAAGTCGTTGTTGCTAGTGTTTCTACACCTCGTTAATATGCCTTCGACAATAGTCGGAAGTAGATGTCATTTTGCAGTTATCTTTATTGAAATCACAACCCATTAAATATTCATCATTGTTGCGTTTGACGGAAAAACATAAATTTTAATGAGAAGCTTAACGAGCTTCTCATTAAAATTGATGTTTTTCCGTCAATCCGTCATCAAACTCAACTCAAACTCAAATCCAAAGCGTTTATTTCAATTAAACCATTTACAGGCACTTTTGAACTGTCAAGGAGTCGGTCAGTTAGAAATATGAAGCTAGTTGCCCATTCCAAAGAGTAGTAGTACATATGGAGAAGAACGGGCAAGAAACTCCATCGACACTCTTATAGATAAATGTATTTATATTTCGCAAGTTTCGTGGAAAATGCGATATTAGTATCAACAAGCAGGTTTGTACAAGTACATACCTACCCATAAATAAAATGTAGTACCTAACTTCTTACGTTTTTTGCTTTATGCAGGCCAGTGTCAGGTTGTATCTTGATTGATCAAAATAATATGATTCGCGACTATAACACAGAATTATAATCATTGGCAGCATAACAGATTACGATATTGTAGGTGCACCTAACGAAATCGAAACGTACCACCCAAAACAAAAAACACAAAAAAAAAAAAACAGGTTGGTTACGCAAATACCTTTTTACTATCGTATCGTATGTCTTATTGTTCCGTTCAGCAAAATTCAATATATCTAATTTCACAAAAATCACGCAACATTTATTACCTAACTCTATAATCTGTAGCTGCTTAGAAAATAAACCGCACGAGCGAAACGGTTAACCAAAATAATCAGCGGGAAGTAAAAATAAACATTACACTTGATAAAGTTAAAAATACCGTACCCTACTGACCCACCCATTAGGGCAAATTGCGTAAAAAGTTTCGAGTGCGGTCTGTGTCCCGAAATACATGGGCCGAGTTCCCGGGATCCCGGGTTCACAGACCGGGAAGCATGCGACAACTGTCGGCAGACGGCGGCGGCACGGCTATACGATGCACGTAAATGTACCGGGCACGTGCCCATTACCAATGTGAACGTGATTTGGACCGATTTCAATGATAAGTTACACAAATAGTGATTATGCTTTTTCACGTAATAGCGCAATACTCATCTGGATTAATTTATAGTCAGAATGGCGTGGAAAATCGCCCATAAAAACAATATAAATGTACATATTATACTCAGTTATTAATGGCTGTTGTAACTTTCTAATCGGTTTGCTAAAACAGTGTAACTATTCAAACTGCCCATTTTGACTTTTACGATAAATTATTGTGAAGTCAATTTATTATCAGCCGTTTTTGAACAAACATTCATCAGACGGGATCAGTTTATTTTGTTCGATGTTTTTGAATTTGTCTTGTAATTAGAAATTATACGAAATTATAATTATACTTACATACTTTCTCTCTACAAAATAAAGTTACTTACCTACCTACTTTAATCCTATTAACATAAATCTGGTCTCCTTTCTTAATATTTTCTTTTCTTTTTGGCTTCGCACGGTTTGTGCGTTTAGCCAGTGTCATGTAAAATTAGGTAACAAGTACAAATTATGAAATGAACTTCATTCAATGCATGATAAAGATGATAGATGATATCCCGCCCCGCTCCCCTTGAGTTTCAGTAAAGACGTGGCACTTTACTGAAACCTCACGCGGACTTCTTGAGAGAATTTAAAGTGATGTTGCACTGTTTTGTTTCATTTGCCTACACTAATGCAGGTTCTCGAACACGTAATGGTTATTAATCCACCACTATTACACACTAAACACAAATTTTAGAAAATAAAACAAAACTGCTAACAGGACGCTTCACTTTCCCGCCAAAAAGTCCTTTCTTCATATTTAATTTCTGTTGTAAAATTAAAACAAACTCGCAAAGAATGCAGATCTGTCAATTGTCATTATGTATGATGAAACAAGGATTAATGTAATAGCCAGTCACCTGCATAATTAGTATGTAGCAGATTCTTTACTTTGTAGGCCTTGTTAAGGTTATTAACAGCTTTAACAACCTTCTTCCGCAATTAAGTCTTTAATTATTCAGGTTTTGAGATTGGCTGGGGCACAGTTTGCCCTCATAATGAAGTTTTTTTTTTAACACAAGGACACTTGGGCTTTGCTAAAATTTTACGCAACAAAGTGGTACGCTCTTAAACAAATGAACGAGTCCCAAACTTTTTGTTCCTCTGGCAAACACAATAGTTAATTAGGATACTGTGAATTGTCTGCAAAGTTTTGTTGAATTCAATTACTATTAAGCAACGATTGTTCAATTGATTCAATTTGTATCAACCATTTTTTTTTTGCCCTAGAAGCTCAATGTAAGCAACTGCTGTATGCGCAATGGCAAGCATTTAACTAAGTGAGCAAATTGTTCGACATTTGCGTCAACTAACTTAGATACGTAAAGTTGACGTTACGCAACAAGGCCGGAATTCTCTCGGCTAGCCGCCATTGGCATATACTCAGATCTACCATGACCATTGGAATGGTCTGAATACTACATACCTATGTATACGTAGGTACTACAACTGTTTGGTTTTATGTTTTTTGCATGTACAAGGTGGCGCAAAAGTAATGTCTTATTGTGAATTGGCTGCATTTTGTTGTAATTGAAAAAAATTGGGGTGTGTTGTCACGGAAAGTTTGTGTAAAGGTGTAAAATTCGATTACAAGTCGAAAAAAATATATCTGGTCAAATTACCACCTCCTGAGATGATTTGATGCACATTTATGATCGTTTTACGGCATTTTGAATTGTTGCTTGCAAAACATCTGGCTCCAAATTGGTGATTTCTTCTTCAAATTTAGCTTTTAAGACTTGCAAGGTTTGTGGTTTGTTGTGATAAACGCGAGATTTCAAAAAGCCAAGTCTCTGATCTCCCTCGGATCTGATTGGCCAGTTCCAATGACCAAAACGGGAGATCACACGGCCCGGAAATAAGTGTTCCAAAATTTCCATCGTTGCTTGAGCTGTGTGTATCGGTCCATTGCATTGTCGACTAATTCTCTATGAGTCTACAATATAAATATCAAATCACAATAATATTATGACGCCATTTGCAATTTTGCGCCACTTGTTTGTGTACTGTATGCAAAAAAAATAAAACCAAACAGTAATATTATGGTTTCCTAAGTCTGTAAGCAAAAAGAAGACTTAAGCACAGAGTAAACGGCTCATCCAGTTGCCTCGCTTAGGCGAAGCTGCCAGTTGCCCGCACAGATGCCTCATACTTGTAGTAGTGTACCCATCATAGCTGTTGTATGAAGCTTACCCTCTGTCCGTTTACTCTGTGACTGAGGTACGTGGAGGTACGCATATTTTCAAAACATAACCCCACATTTTATAAGTAACGGAACTCGCTTCTTTTAAAATAAATCTTTTCACACATATTAAGAGGCCACTTACAATCGTACCCGAAAAAATCAAAGTAGAGCTCAGAGTCGCCTAAAACCCTAATCGGGATGTCAATCACAAATCACAACACAAGTGCCTGGCACTTAACTCCAAGTATTCACATCGTTTTACCACTTTATGCCCGGACTGACATCGCAATCTCGCTATTTCTGTTCAAAGGCAGACCCTAGGCTATCGCCGAGTAAAACAAAAAAAATAAAAGTAATTTCCCTTACTCTTATAACGAGGACTAATGTCGGTCGCAAATAGCTTTTGCGACAACGTTAGATCCGAGCGGTAGTTTCATTATCCCGTATGGGCCATTTACGCCGAATTCGGGATTTTCTGGAAGGGTCCGATAGTTTTTCCTCACATTAGCCTCAAACGCTGTAATTAATTGGTGGATTTTGTTTGCAGCTGTCATTTATTATGCGTAGGAGTTAACAACACCCAGTTTTTTCAGTCGTAAGTAGAATACATTGGTTAGGTATCTTAAGAGTTCGACAAAAAATGAGGTGTCGTCCATTCCAACATCTAATTCAGTTTTATGAAGGATAAAGTATGAATACTTGGAGTCGTTAAGATTGGTTCTGGCGTAGCCCTTGGTCCTATCAGTGATAAAATGTAAAACTATAATACCTATCCCTAAGTATATAACATAACGCCTGAATTCCCCGAAGGGTAGGCCCAGAGGTGTACTCCTATTTATCGCCACCCACCCATCATCTGCCTAGCCTTTTCCCAACTATGTTATGGTCAGCGTCCAGCCTACCCGGATGCAGCTGAATAACAGTATTTTAAATGGAGCGACTGCCTATCTGACCTCCACAACCCAGTAACTGGGTAACACGATACCCCTTGGTAAGACTGGTTGTCAAACTTTCGGGATTCTGACGACCCGTAACAACTGTCAAAGATCTACAAATAACAGCTGGGACCAACGGGTTAACGTGCTTTCCGAGGCACGGAGGGGTCTTAGTATGTAAAGATGGTCACCCATCCATGGAGCAACTGCGGCAAGCGTTGGTAAATCTGATCGATTGACCCGAGCGGCAGTTATTAGTTGTCACAAGCCCCTCCGAAGGTAAATTAAAGGTGTGAAACAATAACTTACGTTACCTTTCTTGTCGTTGTTCCAGAATGCCAGCGCTCCGGCTGCTGGGGCGAAAATGGCTGGCAGCCTCAGACGATCTCGTGTTCCCCAGCATCTTCGAACTACTCTTCAGATTTGTTTGGTATGTATCTTCCCTTTATAATGACCAGTTTTACCACCCAGGTTCCAGTTAACTTATCTGGCTAATAATTTCACACCATAATAAATATGTCCAATCTAGGAGCAGATACTGCATGGTATTTTTAAGACCTAAATATTGCGATTATAATTTATGGACGTAAAAACATTGAGGTTGGCTGAAAAACCTCAAAAAAATAATAAATATCATTAAAATCGAAGAAACAAAAACTCTTTTCTATATAAATTAAAGGGCTGATTTATTTGTTTTTTCAGCAATACAAATCAGTCATCGAGTGGTATTTTTAAAGAACTAAATATAGCGATAACATTTTTTAGAACACGGACGTGTGAATTTTGAATAATATTATGGTGGTTACTTTTGGAGGACAAATTAGTAAATTAAATAAAAAAGTTTTACAAACTGTACCACGTGACACATTAAATGAAACTGCGTACTGTCTCGATTTTTTTTTAATAATAGTATAATAAATAGTTCTAAAGTTAATAAATATATTAAAATGAACCATATCTCCGAAACTACTGACCTTATTTTTTTTTATACGGAGATTGTTTCTGTAAGATTACAGGAACATTTATATGAAGTCTAGGGTCAAACTTATATTCACAGCTTACATTCGCAGTTGAAATGTATGGGAGAACATGTTTTTCAATACAATAATAAGTTTGTTCTTGGGATAAATTCATCCCAACTAATTAAAAAAGGAACCCTTAATTGTGGCTTGTGGCACTTGGTTATCCTCCGAATTAATTTATTATATTTTTTTATGACATTAAATTGATCATAATCCAATCAAAAAAAAAAAACGAGCGAATCATAAAGTAGCCGCATAATATGTGTAACATCTGACATCGCACCTTGGTATTAAGCAACTGAGCAGCGACAGAAATTAACCTCAAAATTTAAAAGAGCTAAATACTGAAATATTTATTAGAATAATAATTATTCATTCCTAGTGGTCGCCCACTGGTCGAAAATCGACCTCTCCCTCTACTTAAAATACAATCTATATAGTACTCACTAATTCCATAATTCCATGGTATTATAAAGTTGTACCTAATTACTAATTGCATGCTATTAAAAAGTACTTACTTATTCCATGCTCGCTCACAGAAAGCGAGAGAAAAGATGATAGACATCAAAAGTTGATTGCAATTTCGAATGCATCGGTATCGATTTTTTATCTGTTGAATTAATAAAAAAACGCGGGAAGCGAAATTGGTAAGCGATCAGGTTTTATTTTTGTTTTCTTTACTACTTAAAAATCGACGATATGTATTTATTTTCGTAACTGTAGTTAAAACTAGTCAAGTGTATACGCACCTATGCTCGACTCTCGAACAGAAAGTTTGGGTGTGTACAATAAAATTTGAGTGGTAGATAAGAAAACATCCATTGAATCGAGTATGTACTTATGTAGGTAGCGATAATAAAATAAACATGCCACAAGATTGAATGATCGCGTTATGTAGTAAGTACCTATATCTTGCCTACATAATATTGAAAATTAAGGCTCGTACAGACTCGCGCGATATCGCGGGCGCGACAGACACCGACAAAGAAATTGTGCTACTAGTGTCGCGTCGCACAAATCAAGATATAAAAGTAGGTATCTATTTATCAATATTCCTGGGTTTATGTCCCTATCGGATTATCCTACGTAACTCTGGAATACTTTTTAATAATCATCGATGTCTTAGACATAGCTGTTTTGGAACTACTTCCGTTGATTACTAGAGTATGTATATGAGGATATCACGGGCCGAGAAGTTACCTCAGTGGAGATTGAGGTTGGTGGAGAGCGGAAGGTTGATGGCAATAGGCTCGCCCCCTATTACATGGGACTTAAACATAACTGGCGAAATGTGGGTGTACTATTAGGTACATCTCTGCCTAACCCTTCTAGGATTACAGGCGTGATGTTATGTTGTTTATGTGTATTATATAGAGATTTTTTTTATTTTGTGAATGTGGGCTTAATAGACTAGATTTGTAGACCATTTTCTATTTTTTTTAAGTACTTTTTGAGGGGCCTACACTGTCCACCCATACCTATCTATCTATCTGCCTAGCCTTTTCCCAACTATGTTGGGGTCGGCTTGCAGTCTAACCGGATGCAGCTGAATACCAGTATTTTACATGGAGCGACTGCCTATCTGACCTCCACAACCCAGTAACTGGGTAATACGATACCACTTGGTAAGACTGGTTGTCAGGCTTTCGGGGGTGGACGCGGAGTCGCGTTTAAGACGCTATAAGAAAAACAAAATATACATATTCTACACCTGAAGATATTTCCCTTGTTTACGTCAAACACGATAAATCTTAGATCTTCAGTAACTTGATGAAACAAGGGGAGATGCAATACAGGCGATAAAACTGTTCCGCATAAAAACTTTTCCAATAAAACGGATCCCTCAAGTATTAAACCAATGGTCATAAAAACAAAAGTGGAAAGAAAATTCTCTGAATTCTTCAAACTTAGCTACACCAGAGAATAAATGGAAGAGAAAAGCTGTAAATATCATGAAAGAAATTAATTTACTCTTCCCTTCGGTACACACGATCATGGCACAAAGATGAACGTTACGAAGGTTTTGATCCAACAAGCGTGATTTTTCACTGAATTGAATAAGAATAAAGGTTCTTAGAAATCTTGAAAAGAAAATATTCGTAGCCTCTTAACGGTTGAATGTTCTTAGAACGTGATATAATTTAAGAAACCCGATTTAAGGATAAACATCGACTCGATTTGTTGATCAAACATGGCGCCAGTCCTTCGGGTCTCGTGCCTCACTTGTTGCGAACCGCATTAATATGAATGAGCTTTCGCTCTCGATATTGGCTCGCAATTTCTCTGCACTTCAGCCGACCTTCGAATCACGGTCTGATTGCCCCGAAATGGATTTTAAATTGTCGCAACATCCAACGTTTGATTGGCCGTGTCTTCCGTTAGATAGTCGATACGAATATATCACCTAACTTATTTAATGAGGAGCACCCTCATTCGTTTTTTTTTTAATTTGTTTTGTAGAAAAATAAAGAGGAAATGGTTACGATTGTTCAAACTCCGATTTAATTTGTATTCAAATCATATTATATTATTAAATATCAAAATATCAAATTATATTATATATTTTATTTCAAATTGTATTCGCGCCTTTGTAGTGTTGATTTATTTCTTCATATTCATTCACATTTGTTACAATATGTCTTTCTATTTGACATTCCTATTAGCAAGATATAATAAAGTCGACCATCACAGACGTCTGATGTTACAGATACAGGTCGGTTTCCGTTTCATTTGGTCGGTACGCCATTCATCAGATGCATTAGCATTTTTGTTTACAAGATATTTCAGCTTGATTTAGGTCACAAAAACTTTTGATGTTTTGTGAGACGTCAAAACAATGCTCTTTGTGGTAGTATTAAGTTTTCAACAGCTCAAGCTTTCTTTGAAACGTTACACAATCATCTTTATGATACAAAACAGTTTCGAGCTAGAAAATTACTGTTTAATTTATTGAACCCATTAATTTATAATGCCAGCTTCAGAACTGGATTTATTAGTCCTAAACAGAACAGCGCTTCTTATTATTTATGCAGCGCCAACAAACCCTCGCTCCCTAAATCGTTTGACTAGGGTCTGAGTCCGAACCCTGAAGGTTATCTAATTTACGCCTTTTCTTTTGTTCACAGGCTAGTACTGATAGCACTGGTGGTGGAAGTCTTGTACCCAGTAACATGGCAGTGCCAGTCGGAAGGTTGGCATGGCGGCGCGTTCGTGAGGCTGTACCTCTGCGCGACGCTGACGCTGCAAGCCGCTCTAATGCTGCTGTTGGCTGCACTGGCCTTGCAATCAGCACGGGGGACCATCACCGACATTGATGCTAGGAAGATGGTGTCGCCGCTGCTTCTTATAAAGTAAGTGGTTATTTTTGATTAGGAAAATATACTTAGAGAGATAAGTACACTAGGAGCTCCGGAAAATCCACTGTCAAAGTGAAACCCATTGGTACTGATAGTGTATTACGCAGCTACCCCACTACTTTGGAATTCAAATAAAATAGGAGTCTACTTCCTAAAAATTAAATGTATAAATTGTTAAGTATAACAATTCCTTTAATTTATTGTAAATAAATTACGTAACAAAACATTAGCATACAATACATTAAGCACTCACAAAACCAGGCTATTTGATCCAAGAGCCCTTGGGTAATGTAAAAGCGGTATGCGTGACCGAGAGCTCCCTAAAGGGCTTACGCAAAATAAATAATAAACAATCGACGAAAGTGTTTACTTTTCTTTTTATAGCAAGAGATCAAATAAAATCTCATACCTAATAATCTGAAAAATACTTATAATAATAATTTGAAGGCTAAAACTCACCCAAAACTATGCTTGGAGTTTCCCTACGTGATTTAATCTGAAATGAAGAGATCGACAGGCGAACCAAATTAACCGACATAGCCCGAAGAATTGCCAAACTTAAGTGGCAGTGGGCAGGTTTTGACATTGCTCGCAGAACAGATGGCCGATGGGGCCGAAAGGTTCTGGAGTGGCGACCACGTACTGGAAGACGTAGCATTGGAAGTCCTCCTACAAGGTGGTCCGATGACCTTGTTAAGGCCGCCGGTATCAGCTGGATGCGGGAAGTACAGAACCGGTTGAACTGGTGGTGCTTGGGGTAGGCCTATGTCCAGCAGTGGACCTCTTTCGGCTGAAATTATGATGATGAGCTAATAATCTGTTTTTTTGTTGTTAAACAATTGTAGATAACCATACCCATGTTAATTAATCATTTTCCATCATATGATAAACAGTTGATGCCGTGTTGTTTACGTTTTCAGGTCAGCATAGAAACGTTATGAGTGTTATATTTAAACGTAACCACCTAACGCTCCTACATTTTCTCTCTTCACAAAACGTGGTTAATATAACTTTCTCTATTCAACGCAGCTGGTCCATTAGGAGTGGCAATAAGTTTCTAATCTGAGCCACTAATAACCTACAATAGATGAGCACACTCACGTCACCGCTACTCTTAAATCATTTACTAAGAATAAAACTCTTGCATGTGTACACTTCCAGACAAAGAAAAGTGTACGTCCAAGTTGTGAAAACTTTTATGAGCGAATTACGGAAATGCCCAAAAGTTTCAGAAGTATAGTGCTCGCATCGTACACCTGTGCTGGCACACATCAATATTTCCTGGCTAGATTTGATTCGGTAATTAAATAGCACGTTAGAATTTATTAACAGTTGATTCACTAACGTTAGACATTCATATAATTTATAACCTCGTTTTCTTTATATAATCGCGAATGCGTGAATAATAATATTTACAGCTTTATTTCTTTATAAAGTAGGATGCTCGGCTGTTACAGGCGTAGGCGTAATACGAGTATTCTTCACGTTTATGAGGTAAAACTAATATAGATGTGCCATTTTTAGCCTCTGAGAGTGTATTTATAGGCAGTGTGCATAAGAATGAATAAACATTTCCACACGGCTTATAACAATAGGTAATCAAATGATTTATTTATGTTTGGTGTTCAATCTTGACCTACTATGCCTTTGTTTATATATTGACTAATAAAATAACAGTTAAATTCTGTGTACTATTGTGACAGAAAAAGGTCCCGAATCGGAAACAATTATTGTAACTGGTTATTTGTAATTGATAAGAAGTTAATCAGAACTATACAAGGAAAAAACATAACGACTAAAAATAAACAAGTTGTTGCTATTCACAACCGAGATACTCGGTTCGGAGGGAGCCTGCAAAGTTTGTTAAATTGGTAACGTTAACTCAGTAAAATTATAAAAAACAGATAACCAAGGTTGGTTACTTTTAGTTTTAAGCTATTCACTATGTAAACTTAACAAACCTAATTGTATTATTAACCGAGCGACTTGGTTAACTATAATCAAGCAAATTTGTTGAATTTAGCAAAGTAACTCAACCAGTCTAGTCTGATATTATAAATCAATTTTATCGGTAACTGTAAAAAACTACTTTGGTTGTAACTGCAACTGCAGGCAACGTGCTTTGTTGGATTTAGCAAAGTTACTCGGAAGCTACAACCAATTAAATTGGTATTCTTAGCCATGTTACTTGGTATTCTTAAGTGGGTTAATTAGGTAACTACAGTTAAATACTCTTTGCAAGTACCAGTTCTTGACGACACATGTCAAGGTCAGTAGAAGGTGACTCTCATTATATGGGAAGTCTACAATTTCGAGGTGAACTTCTACTGAAAATGTATAGCCTGAAATGTGTCGTCTAGAATTGGTACTTGCAAAAAGTATTTAGCTGTAGTTACCCAATTCACTCACTTAAGAATACCATGAAAGAATAGAGATTCTTGAAGAATTGCCCAATTCTTCAAGAATCTCTATTCTATCAAATGCAAAAATAATTTTTCAAATCCGATTGGTAGTTTCAGAGATTAGCGCGTTCATACAACAAACAAATTCAGCTTTATTACTCGTATTAGTATAGATTTTATCTTTTATGGACAATATAATGAGATTTCTCACCAAATGAATATTTCTATTATTGGACATTCCTATCGAGACTAGTTAAAAGCACCCCGTAAGTGTCTACTATCGTAAGAAACAGTCCCCATTGTATCCATCTGTTTACGACGGCTCACACATAAAATATTTTATTACAGAGTGCTGCTAGTGTTCCCAGAAACGGCCCTAAACGTCATGGGTACCATGTGGATGTTCTGCGAAGTAATACAATGCTCCGTCGAGGACAAGTTCTCCAGCATTGTCATACAAAGTGAGTTAATATTTCACCCTCGCAGTGTAAATTATCCCACCCTTTGTACGCTGCCTTTCAGCGCGACACAATGAACGGCTTTTAACGTCAAGATTGTACATTTTGTATGATTTGTATTCCCTTTTGTGAATGATTTAATAATTCATTAATATGTTTATTTACGCCATTATTGGCTGTGGTGGTTTCGGGTTCTTGACTTAGAGCTTTTCTCAAACACGCTTGGAAATTCGAGCATTATTTTGACAATTTTCTTCGAGATAAATCGAAAATGCTGTACTGGTCAAATACGAGTACATGCTAGCAGGCAGCCGGCAATGTTAGTATGAAAACTCATAAATTATCTGTCGTGTATTTTATTATTTTATAATTTAAAAATAGAATGAACTTTTTACATCGACACATGGCAACCGCTTATCAAAGATTTTATTAAAATTTCGAACTGGCTTGCAAATAGAGCTGTTTAAATTAAAAAAGACACAAATGAACATATTGGCCCGTGAAAAAATATCGTTGTTCGTCATTGAATCTGGAATTTATAAATAATTTACTTAGTTTCAATATCCGCGCATTATTTGAAAAAAGCACTATACAAGGCTTGGCCGCAACCAGGCATTGATGGACTCACGTATGAGTACAACGGCTTCGCCTCGGCCCACATTTTCACGTTCGTCCATCAATGCCCCTTTTGCAGGCCGCTGCAGTAATGTACTATTTTGATTATCCGTACGATTTATAAAACAGAATGCAATCATTAATTATTATTTATATATCTCCACTACTATAAATAGATTTGATGAGTGTAGTATGTTTCAACTGTTAAGTTTCTGAAATCCTGAAGAAATGTATTCAAATTCACTGCTGTGTAATTTGGGGGATTATCAACAGCCAATCACTGCACATGCATTTGGAATACCTACTAAATTAAAAAAGTTTTCAAACCGGTAGTTACGTTTATTCAATCAGTCGTCTTATACATGTGGACAGTCTACATTTAGTAGGCGCCATCCTATCCTACACCTAGCATGAGGTATAGGCATGATATTCAACGACCTTATTTCATAATTTATTTTATAGGTCGCCCCCTATGACATGGGACTATAGGTGCACCTCTGCCTAACCCTTCTGGGCTTACAGGCGTGATGTTATCGTATGTTCTTTCACAGGTATAGTTCTATTCAACTGGGTACAACTAGGCCTCACTGTGTTCGGTCTATTCATGGTGTTCGATCCCCTGGGCTCCGTGAACTATGGTGACATGCAAGATACGCCCAACCAGGTCCGACATCATAGGAAGGTCACGGGACTGTGGTCCAGGAGATTCCGATGGGCTTTCTGCTGGCTGAAGAGAGATGAACATGGGAAAGAAGCTTTTCAACAAGTTGCAGGTAAATAATAAGAATAAGTATTTCTTACTTCCTTTAAAGTGCAGCTTATTACGCGTAATTTCCTAAAATATATTCAGTTTTGTTGTCAAACCTGAGACATACTTAACTACCCAATGATATTCTAACAGAAGTAAATAGGTTACATACTCAACATTAGATCTTCAAAAACGGCACAATGTCACACTAGTAGAAGACACGTGGAAGTAGGACGGCATGTCGTAATTAACGGGAGCGAAAAAGAGACAAGACGAAGAAATGTGGCTAATTAGCAAAGTTTTAACGTGCGGAGTGCGTATAACCTATGCACCACTTTTTACTTATAATATCATTGTAAAAATTAAAACTGTAAACAATAAGAAACAAGCCAAATCACACTAATATTATAATGGCGAAAGTTTGTGAGTGTGTTTGTGTATGTTTGTTACTTCTTCACGCTCAAACGGCTCGACCAATTTTGTATGGAGGTAGCTAACACCCTGGATTGAGATATAGGCTACTTTTTATCCCGATATTCCCACGGAATCGAGATTTACGCGGGTGAAACCGCGGGACGCAGCTAATAATTATATCAAAATGTATCATTGTTAAATCCTATAATTGTCTGCTACTTACTAAAGATTTGCGTCTAAATAATAATTTAAATCAATTGTTCAACTTGCCTATAGGTATATAACCAACTTAAAACTTCATTCGTTCTTGGAAAATCAATTGATGACCCCAAAAAGTTCTTATTAGCATTAGATTTTACCTCCGAACCTCTTTACTCTTGAAATAGGTGTCTTCAAATAAGACCGGAAATGACCTTTTCCTGCCCGGAAATGACATAGCAAAGAGCTATACAAATACATCATTAAATACCGGAAACACTTCAAATGAAATCTGACGGTATTCTGAGAAGCCCTGTTTGAGGTAATAGTTTCTTCGAAGGTTTATGACACATAAGTAAGTTGCCAGACGTCGTATGGATTCGCAAGAAGGGTAAAGCAGAGTTCAAACTACAAATAACCATTCCATAGTTTGAAAAGAAAAACACCTAGCGTGCTTTTAGCAAACTGAGAAACTATTTATAGATACACCTCTGTGTACACGTTTACATTTCTCTTTGAGAAAATAACAGATACTTCCATTATTTCGTATCAGTATTAACTTTCCATTACATTATAATAATTCCGGGAACATATTCGGTTGCGTGAAAGTAAGCGCAGTAACCGACCTTTTCGTCCTATACCGGTGTTCCGCTCTGATTACGGAAATAGCGTCCACAATATTGTCCATTGCCATTTTACGTAACTGCCTTCCTGATTGTTTTCCAAAAATGAACTCGTATTTATAGAACCAATAAAATTGTTAACTGTAATATTGTTTTTTACAACTTGAAAAGCAACATTAGGTGTACTTACAGTATCTTGAATTAAAAGTATTCGTTTCAACGAATAGGTACCAGGGGCGACGGCTTCAAACAACCCCATTCCTACCGGCTTCCCTTCGGAACAACGACTCTACTTGAGTTTACTATTACCAAATAATATGGTACTACATACATAGTCACATTACAAGTATTTAATACATCATAAGATAAAAAACATTACAACAACGCGTAACTTTAGTCTATCCTAAATCGCGAACGCACTTTACATTTTTTGTCTTATTCAGACACTAGCGCCAATAAGCCGCACGTGGTGTGTCAGAATACAGTACTAATCGTAGTTCTGACCACGCTACTTCGGGCACACTTCGGTAGCAATCGGGGGTTCCCAAACACTGCTAGTTACGGTGCGAGGTAAGCCGTTCTCGAGCGAGTTATTACCGGGAGCGAAAGAGAAAATGCGAGAACGAGATAGAATGAGGTGTTGTTGAATTTCGTAGATTTGCAAATAGTTTATTGAGTCGAATTGTTGACAGATAAATGAACTTTTATTTTGTTTTTCTTTTGCATTTGATTAGTTAGTTACATTCTCAACATAATTTAAAAATCTATAGTAGGTACCTATTACAGCCGAAAGTTTTGGCGTGTGTTGTGCCGTTCAGTGATAATATTTTGATTTACGTGAAATTTGTTTAAAACGTTGTCATTTTGTTAAGAATAGAGAGCCAGATAGAATTAATAATATTCCATTTCGTAGATTTGTCGTGTTGATTTTTGACACATAAATTCACGTGTGTTTTGTTTTCACCCGTTTCTCGCATTTTATTCGTTCTAACATAATTTTAGAACATAATTGTAATAGACAGTTTTTCAGAAATTAAACTATAATCGATAAGACCTCATCATCAGTCTCCTGCCCTTATCCCAATTTATTTGTGGTCGGCGCAACGTGTCCTTTTCTTCCATACTTCTCTATTAGTCGTCATCTCGGTAGTCACCCCCTTTCTAGCCATATCATCTTTCACACAGTCCATCCATCATAATCGATAATACCTATTATAGTTTTATTTCTGTAAAAAATTGATAATTTTGTTTGTGTAGTAATAGCGTCTCTTTGGTTCTACTACTTGGCCATAGATGGCGTTAAACTAAGAAATTTATTAACTCAAAAATTAAATCATTTTGGAGGGAATAAATTTAGATGATAACTTGTGTTTATGAGCACTTAACAATTTTTTCTTCGGCTTCCCTCAATTGGAAGTTGTAGCTTCGCTACTGATAGGTACCTTTAATATACTCAAGATACTCTCTAATGCAACAAGTTACGGAAATACCATTACCTACCAATTTTCGCTTTGATATGTAAATCTTTTAAATTCGAGCAAAAACCAACTTTTGCAAAGTATCCGTAGTTGAAAGAGAAAGCGGATGATTCAAACAGATACGCCACGTAATTTATCTGGATCAAAATGAGAAAACTTTACGAACCGCCTCATTAAAGGCTCGCACAGACCGGTGCGATATCGCGGGCACGACAAGGGTCGCGCTGCTTGTCGCGCGATATCGCGTCAGTCTGCACGAGCCTTAATTCAATCTTCAGGTGATCCTTTTATTGTTTTCCTGGAAGATTTTTAGGGCTGAAGTTTTACTTTTAAATATGAATGATGACATAAGAGAATTAATGCACTACTCTTTCCGCCTGCTTATATAGGTAGGTCCATACACCAGGCTGAAAGAAGACGGTTAGTCAACTTCTCTCATACTGGCACGAAATATATGAAAACTGGCTAATAGCACATACTGCTCAGAGTGGACGCCAGGCGTAATTAAGGCCCGTTGGCACCACAAATCGTTTACCGTTAAACGTGTTTAAATATCACTTTGTTGCGAGTGTATGTTTAATCCGATCCAGCCCGTCCATTGCTGTCCTCCCCCAGCGACGCCCTAAGCTCAGGTCCGTACCCCACAGGGGGTGCCCGTGTAGTCGCTTAGTTTTTAAGTTTATGCCATGGCAGGAGGCCTTAATTTATTGGGGATCACAGGAAACTCCGTTTAAGCAGACGACAATTTCCTAGGTTGACCTGGGAGATGCCAAATACATAAATATATAATAAAAATGCGAGTAGATGTCATTAGTTCGACAAACAAGTGTGCTACATTTCATAGGGTCGCCCAGTTCTGCCAACATTTGAAGATGACAGACACAGAATTGTTTTAAATATGTATAGCGTCTGATGCAAGCGGGCCTATTATGTTTAAGGGGTTTATTTATAAACAATGATTAAAGTTAAGAGACGTTTAAACGTCAAAAATTCATGGTAAAACAGTCGCTAATTACCTAACTTTAAGCAGCGTTTATAAATAATGGGGTAAATATCCACTAGCAGATGCTTTGTATTATTATAATGAAACTCCTACTGAACTAATTTCTTATTCCAGCTCTACTCAGCGCCCTATTCCGTTCAACGGACTTAGTACCATCAGACGTAGTTGCCGGCTGCGTCCTCCTAAGGGTCCGGCAGAAGAGAGAGACAAGAGAAATGAGGAGGATCCAAATGCTGAACGACGAAGAACCGATATACACCACGGATGTGAACAAGATTTTCTCTGAGACCCCTCCGTGGATGAACCTGGAGGATGCTTTGCATTACCTGAGACTATCCATAGCAGCATATGGATGGCCGTATGTGCTGTATCGCCACTGCTTTACAGGTTTCTGTAAACTGGCGAGGCATCTGACTTGTTGCTGCTGTCGGTAAGTTCATTTTGTTGATTCTTTGTTTAAAACTTTTTGTTGTTATGTTTTTGTTTTCGGCGTGGGAAGGTTGAGTTGATAGACAAAACAGTGAGAAAATGTTATGAATTTTCACAGTTTGGTTTATGTTTTTTGTTGTTGTTGAATTTTGTAGCCTTGCCTTTCCGTCTTTCATGTATTAGTATAATTACTACCTATCATATTAGGCGAAATAATACCGCAACCATACCTAACACATTAATTCCTTGTACCCGAGTACACGTGACGATTCCTAAATATAGCTTCGCTTTTCCTAAGAAAGTCCGTCCTCTCATAACAAGGCGTTACAAATAGATCGACAATAAGGAAGTATCCTAATAATAAAGCTTCTATTCTAATATTTCCGTTTTAACGATCCCGCTTTAAGTTCAAGCAATCGTGGACAATTTCTTGTCTCAATCTCAACGCTGTTATGGTAATCCTGCAGCGGTTTATCTGTTTGAACAATACGATAGTTAGGTTTCATGGAAATATCTTTTAGAGCTTTCCTTGATTGATATCAAAGAGTTAGCGATATAAGACGGTTGCTAATAGGCAGGTAAGGAAATTTATTGTCTCTTTTGCCAAAATAAAGATAACATTGTTACATCTTCTAGAACGCAGTTTGATAGGATATTTGATTTACTATTGTTCTGTATAAAATGAGAATGTACGAGATTTAAACTATTTATGGAAACCACGTTAGTCATAGTACGAAACAATACGGTATGATGTCATCGCTGAACATGCCTATTGATTTATTTCGGTAGCGATCCCAAGATCTCAATATCTTGGAATCGTTAGCGAAAAAAATCCTACCTAGGTATCCCATGAAGTATTAATAAACAATGTAAATCATTACGGCAAAAAACGTAAAGCATTACTGTCTTAGTAGGTAAACTCATTTCAAAATATAAAAAAGTTAAAATAAGAAAATTTTAACTGTCTTAATTCTCCATAATTAATTTGCCCATTTTTTGCTTCATCCTTTATAAATCCCTATACGCAAAATTAACAACATTTGTTGTACTTATAACTCCTAAAGAAACCGCTTACCGAGATGGATGGATGTTTTTCTATTTATTTACGAGTGTCATCCAGAATTGCAATTGATCCTGATAAATGGATCCTCGTTTATTAACACGTTGCAAAGCTTATCTCTATGTTCAATTAGATAATTACATTTCAACCTAATCCAGTCATCAGCATTTTATGAATACTGGTAGTATTGCTGATGGCTTAATAAATTGATAATTTTGAAAAAAATGATATCTAGTTAATTAAATAATTATGACTTCTTTTTAAAGTTATCTTTAAAAGTAATTTGTTTTATTTTGGAACAACAATAAACTAACATACTTACTTTGTACTCTTGTATACAAGAGTGCAAAGTTGCTTTTTAACCGCGTGCTCAATTTTGATGACCGAGCAAGCGAAGGATTAAAAATTAGAATCCTGAGCGTCAGCGAGGGAATCTAAAGAGCACGAGGTGAAAAATCTTTGCACTCGAGTCCCAACACGTAACTTTTCATCCCACCTCAGCGAGGAAATGACTAAATGCAAAAAAAAACATTTACAATCACAAGATACTAGGAATAATCTTTAAATTATAACAAATAATACTTAGGTATAATTAAGAAAATATTTAAAGTAACGTTGCTACAGTTACTTAAGTTGAGTGTAATATTTTTGTTAAGTACTGTAATGTTGGTGTTAGGGACTTGTGTACTGTGTTTAGGTAAACTATCTGTCATACTTAATAGTTTTACCGATCCATCGGATTCCCTTGGCGTAAATGTTGACGAGAGAGGGCGATGGTTAGGTGTTTCGTAACGGCTCATTTTTGATGTAGAAGGGCCAGTCCAAGGATCTGACAGAGGCTCAGCCAAGTCTCTTTCAGTGTAAGGGCTCCTACGATGCCTTCACATATTTTAGACTTATTTTGGATGGAATCCTCTATGTATCCCTCTACAACCGCATTGGACTTCCAGCCTCCATGGCGCTTAAGGGACAGGCGATCAGCTCCTGAATCGACAAAAGTGTGGCTGAAGTTCGTCGGAAACAATGACCCGTGTACAACTGGGGTTCTGGAAGTTCAAGAAATGTTGCTATTTCTCGTGGGATACTGCCAATTTTATTAGCACACTGCTATCTAACACACTTTCCGTTGCGGTATTGTAGAAAAAATCGATTGATTGGAGTGTTAGGCGGGCGTAAGGCTTGATATTTCTCAATAATTGTTACGTATTCCTTGCGAATGACGAACTTGCGGTCTCTTTTTAACCGACTTTCAAAAAGAAAGAGATTCTCAATTCGGCGGTGTTTTTTTTTTTATGTTTGTTACGCGATTACTCGGTTAATTATGGACCGATTGCCACCAAATCAGAATCAGATGAGGGGATCCCATGGAAATCGAGGGAAACCCTCAAATTTTATAGACAAACCTATAGCGATTTGGGTATTTTTATAGTAACTCGTGCATTTGCTCTCGGAAAGCACCATTTGGTGAAGTGGAACTGATGATGGAGACCACATATGGCCACCGGAACAATATAATAATGAGTACCCCTATTTAACGGGTTGCGATTAAGCAATTTATGCTCGTCACCATGCATATGGTGAGTGGCAGTTCTCCTGGTTCTTACCAGGAGAACTCCTCAACAATCAATGTCCCAGCATCGAGAAAAGCAATATTTTGTAAAAGGTGATGAGCAGGTAACATTAGGCTATTGTAACTTAGATACATTCAAAACTGACCCACTAAAAAGTGAAAAATAAAAAACTTTTTACAAAAAAATAAGAACCGACTACCAAAAATAACACTACAAAGTGAAAAATAACTTTAATTTTGGAAGTCGGTGGCAAAAAACTCAAATACAGATCCAAAGACACCGACTTCCGAAATTAAAGTTATTTTTTACTTTGTAGTGTTATTTTTGGTAGTCCGTTCTTATTTTTTTGTAAAAAGTTTTTTATTGTCTTTGTATTAGGTAAATTAATTCATAGTAAGTCATCTGAATGGACTTCTTGGCGGGAAAGTGAAGCGTCATGTTAGCAGTTTTGTTTTATTTTCTAAAATTTGTGTTTAGCCGAATATTAATGTGTAATAGTGGTGGATTATTAACCATTAAGTGTTCGTGAACCTGCATTAATGTAGGCAAATGAAACAAAACAGTGCAACATCACTTTAAATTCTCTCAAGAAGTCCGCGCGAGGTTTCAGTAAAGTGCCGCGTCTTTACTTAAACTCAAGGGGAGCGGGGCGGGATATCATCAATCATCTTTATCATGCATTGACTGGAGTTCATTTCATAATTATTTAAATAACTTTGTACTTGTTACCTAATTTTACATGACACTGGCTAAATGCACAAACCGTGCGAAGCCAAAAAGAAATGAAAAAAAAAAAGTCATCTGAATGTTTCTCAATGCTTTTGACATTAAGTTGTGTTAGTTCATTAGTTCGACATGCTCCGTTTATACCAATAATAAGAACAACCTGTAACGTAAAAAGAGTATTGTAGTAGATAAATTAATAAAATTTATATGCATGCATAATTATGCCTATCAACATCTACTAAGTACGTATTAGATTATGTTAAGTAGTTGATTAATTTAATTAAGTAGATACTGAATTTGCAACTGACTTACTTTTGTCGCCAAATATACGGAATCAGGTGCTTCGTTAAGAAACTTTTCAATTTCAGATGCTGTGAAAACCTTCATTTTTTTGGTTGATGACATGAGCCTCTTCCTAAAAATGCCACTAATTTAGGATAGGTGTCGATATGTATGTCTTTTTTCATCTTTATTGTTGCTTTTAGCATTGAATACATAGGTACTCCATAGAGTGCTTGATTTCTTAGTCTCGGATAATTCTATAAAATATGCAAGCAAAACGTTTTCTGAGAAAGTTTTGGCTCCTTTAGCTAGTCGCCACGTGTTATACTTAACGTACTGTTTCAAACACTTCTCGCGTGATTGCTGAGGGAGAAAGCTCATTTGCGCATTATTAACAGTTTCAGTCAATTCTGTTGACATCAAATAAACTTCCTCGCTAGAACCACTCATTTTAGGTTTTACACTTGTTTTCAAGTTTCTTGTTTTTAACCTAAGGTGTTAACATGACGTGAAAAGAAAATGGCGCGCGCAAAGCAAATTAAAAAAAAAGTACCTACACCAAGTAGGTTCCGAGTCTGAGTTTTTAACAAATTAAAAAAGGTTGTATGATAAATTCGGCACCATGGAGGGAGAGAAGTAAGTAGGTTTAATGATGTTTTGAATTCACAAACTTAGTGCACACGATGTTCTAAATTCAATTTACTTTATCCTCAAGCGGATAAAAACGGCTTTTGCAATCAGATATCGAAGAGCAAAAATACTCTTTCCGAAATGGGGGGATGAAAAAGAACTTTAGGTACCTATCTTGTCTGCATTTTCTAACTACGCAGATCCCTACGATTTTCCTCTATATTGTAGAATTGGTTACTGTAGGATTCTTATAATAACGAAAACAGAGAATAATAAAGATACCATTATCTACATTAAACTAGGAAACTAACCTCACACGTGGCATGACTAACAATAAACACATTTGTAATAAAAAAGGCCAAGTTCGTGTGACGGTAAAAGTAGCGAGATCTACCTGCCGACGCGGTCAAGTTCAACTTCATTTGCATGATGGTTTTCATTAGCGTTTCCAAACACAACAATATACTTTGTTGAAAAACAACAAGCTAAGTAAGTATACTCAGAATAATTTCTGGTTGACAAAAACTCGATGACAGTTTCAAATTATTTTTAACCAGCGATGAATATAAGGAAGCTTTTTTATTTAGGTAAGTACCTATAATTATTTATCATTATCAAGCCATTATCTAAGTTATTCAGCTTTGACATTGTAATTTTCAATGCAATGCCGATCCGACAGAAAATTACGTAGTCATTGTCATGTACTTAGTATTTTCTTTGTTCTTTAAGTACAAGATTACCGAGAGTACCCATAAAATATTTGTAGATACTCCACTCACATGGGCTTATTAGGACTAGGTTTATGCATCATGGAGATCAAGATATATCCTACGCGTCTTTCGCGTTCAAAAAATTACCTTCATCATTATCATCTTCAGCCTTTGATGGGTTGGTATTTTATATACCTAATCTTCTTTTCTCTTGTGACATATACAGGGTGGATTTTTTGATGAGCAGTAAGGGCAACTACCTTAACTGTTGTAGCTACAGGAAAACGGTCTTAAGAGACTGTCCTTAACTTTTTGTGAAATTTTGATCTACATTCACAGATTTTGAAATCGAAATTCGAAGTTTAATTTATTTTTGATGATTTTTGGCCAGTCTTCATTGTAGCGTTCCATCTATCCATCATAAAAAACTAAGTTGGAGTCTCATTTTCTACAAAATGTATAGGAAAAGTATTTTGCGATTTATGACTTTTCTCGTACTCAAACCTCAATTGGTCCGATATAAGTTTTTGATCCTTATGTGAAAGAGGATCGATTGGCATAAAAAAAGTTTTTGTGAAAATTGCCCATTTTCCTGATGACTGTAATTTTTTTTCAAAATCTACTAGCTACAACGGTTAAGGTAGCTGCCCTTACTGCCAGATCTCAAAAATCCACCCTGTATACATCCTTTAGCAGCTCCCTAATCGCGTAACATAACTTTCAATCACAATTCGAGAGTTTTGAAGGATATTGCTAAACCGGCTAATAGGTGGGGTGGGTGGGTTGCTAATAGGTTTGAAAAATGAATCTGCTCAACAACGTAAATAACACAATGAACGTTGGTGAACCAACTGTGACATGGAATTAGAATTTTGCTCTCGCAATACTTTACTTTATCGATACGATTATTAAAATAATTACTTCTGTCTGCAGTGTTATCTCTGACATACTCATAAATAAAATTGATAGGTACTTTCTAGAATCAAACCACCCATTGATTATACGCAGTGTTGCAAATCATTCTTCTTCACATCAATCTTGAAGACTAGAAAAACCTTGATCTCTTTAAATACTTACGATAACTTAATATTTATTACCTACCTAATAATCTTAAAGATATTAAGTACGTAAAATAAAAGTACCTACGTAGATCGGATTTGCACCAAATCAAAACATGTCGTCATAATAAAATCGTTATTTTGGAGTTTGCTGTTCTGGGGTACGAGTACTCTACTCTTCAGAACTATTACCGATTGCAGGGATATTTCTTTACGTAGATACAGGCCTATTGTTACGGCTAGGTCATTTTCATTACATTATCTGGCAGTCACCTTTTTGGAAACCTTGAGGGCTTTTTTACAAATTCTTTGGATGGCAGCAGAACTAAACCTGATGTAAAAAACCCTTTAATATATATACATACAATTATTAGGTGTTTTACATCAGGTCTCAGTCAGCTACAGCTGCCTGCCGTGTTTACATTCAAACTAATGAGCATTCATTATTCATAAATTAATCAGACCCTGGCTTACCTACTCGTAACGAGACTCTAAGCTCAACCCGACAACTCAAGACCAGCAACTTACTACCATAACATAATAATTATGTATATATAAAGTGATTGCGTTTTGTATTTTATATTCAAAAAACAATTTCCGAGACCTCGACACATAAAACGTTTCTGAACGCATTATTATTTTTTTATTCACAAAGCTCTTTCAACATTCACTTCAATTGGTCTCTTGACAAGGCCGGGTTTCATACATTCATTCTTTTTATTCTTTTTTTTTTCTAATTAATAAACTCAAGTTTACAGATTTTAACACAATTTTAGCCTCGATGAAGAATGGGTTATTTTTAAACCGATTAGGTACGCAATGCTGTTCAGCAACTTTTGACACTAGGTACTAGTAACTTTAGAAATGAATGAAAAGACAACAAACTTGAGCTCTCAACGTCAAAAAGCTTTATCGTAATAAAATTTAATCATTTTCTTTCCTGATTTCCTGACTCAATTGTTTAGGTGTTTTTGTCAGGGCAAGATTTTGTAAGTTTTTCGACGCACCAGTAAGGGCTATGTAAACTTAAGCGAGTTGGTCCCCATTTCTTCTTTATTTCAAGCTTTGGGGTTTCAGTAGATCGTTTGGTAAACAAACAAGTTATTTTTAGTCATAACTTAGTTTTAGCTCCAAGATTCAATCTTATTTCATAAACTGAAGTTAGGGAAAGTTCGACAGTTCATGAAAGAACATCCTCAAATTCAACCCACCGATTGTGGTGATGGATTGTTAACTTTTGACAAAATTGTTTGCTCTTCTACTTTGTAACTAATAGATTTAGCCTTCTCCGAAATATGTGTGACGTAGAAACGACTTTCAGTCTTACGTTAAAAGAACAGGGGGTCTACTCCGAAGATAAATCCGAAGTATCGGCCGAATGATCGGCAGTTTCCTGACTACGGCTGAGTACGCCGAAAAAACAATGGTCAAAGAGATAAGATAAAGTCAAAAACGTGACTTGAAGTCGGGTAAGGATTCAAAGTCAAGAAAGGAAGCTAAATACTTCGGATTATTGCTTCGGAGTAGGCCCCCAGCGCCCTTTAATATTAATTATAATAAGAAAAAAACTAAATCATAATTTTCAAGTATCGCGCGATATCCACCAACCCGCACTGGGCCAATACTGGGCCTGTGTGGTGGATTACTTACAGCCAACTGCCTTTCGCAAAGAGTAGGCCTGTGTCCCAGCAGCGGGAACATTATTGGTCAATTATGATGTGCATTTTCGCCAATTAGGGCCTTGGCTGTATAACTACACTGGCGTTAAATTAAACCGGAATTTTCTCTAACAAAAACAATTTTTTCCTATAGGTAAGTATTATAAAAAGAATTAGACCTAAATAAGACCTATACTTCCTTAGGTCTTATTTAGGTCTAATTCTTTTTATTCTTTTTTTTTAATGTAAAACGGTTTGTTTGACATTTAACTTAAATCGATTTATCGTGAGCATCGAGTACCGAGTCGTATGGTTACTTCACTAGTTACGTCGCGATCGACCATCGTTCCAGCATTCAAGTTTAATGTCGGACTTCTTGGCGGGAAAGTGAAGCGTCATGTTAGCAGTTTTGTTTTATTTTCTAAAATTTGTGTTTAGCCGAATATTAATGTGTAATAGTGGTGGATTATTAACCATTAAGTGTTCGTGAACCTGCATTAATGTAGGCAAATGAAACAAAACAGTGCAACATCACTTTAAGTTCTCTCAAGAAGTCCGCGCGAGGTTTCAGTAAAGTGCCGCGTCTTTACTTAAACCCAAGGCGAGTGGGGGGATATCATCAATCATCTTTATCATGCATTAAGTGGAGTTCATTTCATAATTATTTAAATAACTTTGTACTTGTTACCTAATTTTACATGACACTGGCTAAATACACAAACCGTGCGAAGCCAAAAAGAAAGAAAAAAAAGAAAAAAAAAAGAAAGTTTAATGTCAAAACGGGCCTATTATTTTTTAACAACTTTATTTGGTGATGTTCTTCAGAAAGGTCAGGTGCGTAGTACTCGCAACCAGCGTGCGTGTATGACCAGGGGGCCGATCGCGCTAATTTTGAACGTCAATACCAAAACTAAACCACAACCAAAAACGTTACGTTAGACACATTTCGTATCGCGCTAACCATTTCAACGGAAACGATTTAGCTTTACTTTGGAAGTTACGTTGGAGGAACGATTGATCGAACTTTCAGTATTGGGTAACGTCAATGATTTTGTCGCTCAGGAAAAATAGCGCGATACCGTTTCTTACATCAGCTAAACCAAAACCAAAAACGTTCCGTTCGAACGTACTTTGTAAAGTATTATATTAATTTAATTATTATGAATGTGAGGACTATGTGAATTGTTTTTTTATTTTTATTCTCAATAAAAAAAAAATTAATGCAGGTCTGGCAGTTTGAGTACTTTATGCGGCCTAACCAATTGTCCTTTCTTTGGTATTGTTCGTCGAATCGCTGAGCTCCTTAATTTTTGAGTTGAGCTGCACGATAACTGACAAATGCGTGCACTGACTGGACAGGTCCACTCAAATCTGTGTGGTTCTTTCGTCAAAAGACCATGTCAGACACCAATCTACATGGTTCTCAAATGATCTGACCAAGATTACATCCGTATTTTATATACACATTGACATTGATTAATTTTATATATACAATGACATGAATATTTACTTAGTTAAGTATTATATTGTTTTAAGTATTGTAAATGTGAAGACTATGTGGGTTATTGTTCATTTTCTTTTTTTTCTCAGTTAGTTTTTATCATAGTCTGGCAGTTTGAGTGATTTTATGCGGCCTACCCAAATGTCCTTTCTTTGGTATTGTTCGTTGAATCGTTGAGCTCCTTAAGTTCTTAGTTGAGCTGCACGACTACTGACAAATGCGTGCACTGACTGGACAGGTCCCCTCAACCTGTGTGGTTCTTTCGTCAAAAGATCATTTCAGGCACCAATCTACATGGTCTTCACATGATCGGACCAAGATTATGTCTGGACTTTAAAAACAGACTGTGACCTCTGAGTTTGTTTCGGCCTTTCTTCTCAGAGTAGTCGGATACGAAACGCCGACCTCATCTAGTTTTTTTTTAATATGATTGACGTGTAAAAGTGTTTGTACAAACCTACTTACGGAAATAAATCATTTATCATTATCAAACGGTAATTACGTTGAGAAATAGCGCGATCGGCCCCCAGATCACCCAGATGTATGAACGTAAACGAAGCAAAAGGAGTAGGTATGTAAGGAGCGTAGCAGGGTGGGGTTCTATAGTTTTTGCCTACACCCACGGAAAGAAGGCTTGAGTTTATGTATGTATGTATGTTATAAAATACTTTACTATCCACAGGCCAAAGAACTCCATAGTGACCGACGACAACTGCTGCATGTGCAACTTCGCCGGCGTCAAGTACATGTCGAACCTCGCCGCAGACGACATTATCTTCGCCTCTTTCAACAACCGCGTCTTTGAAGTACGTACTCTACGCTAACAGCCTTGCATTTTTCACACCTTGTGCAAACAAAAATTTCACGGATCTACGAGAATTTATCATTCAAAAATTATTTTTCAAAATTGTTGCACAATTCTTGAGTAAGATTAAGTACGTAAATAAGTGTCTACCACATAGATACCTGAACCTAGAAGTCAAAGAAAAAAAAAGGTTTTAAAAGGTTAGTTTTCTAATTAATCCCGAAGGAATTAAAAAAATGATTATATTCTCGGTTGCCACGGTCAGCACTCACTGCCGGTGTCGCAACTATTAATTTATTTAGCACGTTTTCCCTAAGTGTTTTAATTTTAAGCTGTCCCTGGACAGATTCTACAAGTATTCTATCCGATTTCTAATTAGTCTTGAAATCGGATTACAGATGCATAAAAATACTTTACGCTTTGCTTTTACAAAAGAACTAGTACTAACAAAAGAAAAAAAACTACGCAGCATAGACATGTTTCAGTCTTAGAAATAGCAAGTTTTAAAAATATCTCGTATTTATTTTGTGATTCATTCCGATTCTTACACGACATGCAGTCATAGGTATGACTCAACTGCTCCAAGACGGTGATGTGACCGTGAAGTCTTCTGACAAACGTGATGCACCTGGTGTGTTTCATTATAAATGACATCAATATAAAATCCCTATAGTTTTCTAGACAGTATCTACAGGTAAGCCAATCACAAATCTAGATTTAAAACAACTAATTCTGAGTAGATTCTCAAGCTCAGGCATTTCAACGTATGCATTTTCACAACATGGTTTCCGTTGTACAAAATGCTGGTATAGCTGCCGCTTAGACTGGCAGCTGAACCCAACGTACCTAATTGAGAAAAGGCTAGGTAGATGATGTTGGTTTCAGAGGTGGATTTGTTCAATAGCATTTTGTTTTGTCGGCTAGCTCCCATTCTGCGTGATAGCGGACCATGAGCGTGAAAGCATCGTGGTGGCTGTGAGGGGTTCTATCTCACTGAGGGACATCTTCACTGACTTCACTGCTGGATCAGAACGATTCGAGGCTGAAGGTAAGTTTTGAAGGATACAAAGTTTTGACTAAGTACTGGAGGTCAGATCGAATGAAATTAGTTTCGTCGAATTTAGAAACTAGCTTTAATTCGGATATAATGCATTACCTACACAAGCTTTTTGCAAATAAAACGATGACTGTAACAAAAAAACTGTACCCTGTTAGGGGTACAGATTTTTTGGTAGCAGATTGGATTTGTGAACTAAGCCCGTCTCCGTGTGGTGCCGGGTGTAAAGAATAGCACCATCCTATTTCTTCCCGTGGGTGTCGTAAAAGGCGACTAAGGGACTTACTAGAGAATGGGCAGCAGCGTTCTCTATGCATTTTAACACCATACTGCGATCGTCAACCTGGTTGCCAACGCCAAGCGTGGCGATTATGACAACCCCCCCCCCCCTCCACTAGGGGAGGCCTATGTCCAGGTGTGGACGTCTTTCGGCTCAAATGATGATAATGACTAAGCCGCCACGTTTTCCGTCACAGAATACTGCGACTAAAAAGCAACAGTCCAGTGTGAAAAGCCGGTATAAGTATGATGTCCATACTAACATGGCTAAACTATGGCTAGTTGCAGTACTAACAAAAAAGACTAACTAATTACCTACCTATTATAATCCATCGTCATCGAGCACAGGCCCTATAGAGCCTTTGTTCTCCAAAACATTACATATTGTATGCTCAACAGGCCTACCAGAAGACACTGCAGCTCACAAGGGCATGTCGATGGGCGCCGCTAAGATGTTGAAACGGTTGCTGCCCGTACTCGACCGCGCCTTTGCACAGTTCCCGCATTATGACCTCGTACTCACTGGTAATTAAACATTCAAAAAGGAAAACTCTATGAACTAATATCGTCCCGGAATATGCTGCTGCTGCAGCTAGTAGAGATTCGAAAGATGAGACGTTTTCATTAAAGGCCAATGCACAAACCGACGGTGTGGGACAGCATCGAGGAGGATTTGCCGGGGAGCATCCCGCGGTATGCCACGAAATTGCCTCTCCCCCGCGATCGTACGAGTATGCTAGCGGACTTCGGCGCATACCGTCGCATGCCTGCGCATCCCGCCACTGTTACTTCCGGCGCGCTCTTCAATACCGCAGACAAATCCCCTTTGATGCTCCGTGGTCGGTCTCTGAGCGTTGGAATCTATATCTTGTTACCACTAGATACGTTCGAATTTACGTTGGTAAATTATAAATACTCTGCGTCGGCATCCGCCGATGTGCGCTGGCCTTTATAGTAAAAAGTTATCAATTTAAATTATTACGGAGTAAGTAAACATGATGCTTTTTGTTCTCAAAACAAATGACTAAAGAAATATTATGCAAAGAAATATAACGCTCTACAATCTTTTTTTTTATATTTTCCAGGTCACAGTCTTGGTGCAGGAGTAGCAGTATTAGTAGCTCTAAAATTAAGGCCGAGGTATCCACATCTCAAAGTATTCGCGTTTTCAACACCAGGTGAGCATTTTCTCATGCCAACAATTACTTACCAAATTGCGGTACAGATAAAACACCCTAACGATCCCCAAGTGTAATCATAATTTTACTAATTATAAGGTGCCAAATATTTGTTCGTTTCAAAAGCCAAATGCGACCACCATCAATTTCCCAGGAAAACACAGTAGAATTACTCTTTTCACCCCGTTCGTATCTCATTTTACCATAAGCTAAAATATGTGGGTGCACGCTTGTAGTCTTATAAGCTTAAGTTATTACGGGTTCAGGTGGTTCACCTGTTGAAATATTATACTAAGAGAAGTAAGATACGGTTTTTATAAGTTTACTAGGTTTTGCCCGCGGCTTCGCCCGCGTGGAGGTCGGAAATTATCCCATACGGGAACGTATTACCGGGATAAAAAGTATCCAATGTTCTAATCCAGGCCACCAATGTGCCAAATTTCATCTATATAATATTAGGATTACAAAGTTTAAGGCCGTACACGGTTTTGATAATGGTACCATGTCCAATACAAAATGTCTTTACAGCATTATGACACCGTGACGAAATTAAATGCGTACCTAAGTGAATAACATGGCGTGTTATCCTTTAGCTTGACTACCCTGGCGCTGTCGCCATAATATGTTACGATCTATTTCAAACACCCGTCCATATGCAAAGTCATAGTGACTTCTTTTTTCTTCAATTAATATTGTATCTGATCTATTCTTCAAAGAACTGACCTCCTTTTGCCTGATTTTATCAATTACTAGCTATTCCCCATGGTTTCACCTGCATAACTCTCGATCCCGTGGGAATATCGGGCTAAAATGCTCTTGTGCCAAACTTCATCCAAATGCCTTCAGGCTTTTACCGTGAAAGCGTAACAAATAAACAAATTCACTTTCGCATTTATAAAATAAGTTAGGATTGATAATTTAACTATATCGATACCATTTATTCGTAATGTTTGCAGCCGGTCTTATAAGTCGTGAAGCGGCGCGGTTTACGGAGACGTTCGTGATGACGGTGGGCGTCGGCGACGACCTGGTCATGCGGCTGTCCGTGCACAGCATCGAGAACCTGAGGACCAAGATCATTCAGACGATACACGCCACTAAGTTGCCTAAGGTAAGAAACTTTTCATGAACGTGTCAACATCAAGATCACCCTTATCCTAGGGTGCCACAAAAGTTTATACAGATTAGGCAGTGACGCAGTTTTCTTGTGGTCTACCATAGACGAAGTCGTTGAGAATACTTTTTCCAGCACCTTAAAATATTCACTTATACTCTTTCAGCTTTGTCCAGCAGTGCAAAAAGTTCAGGAAAATTCAAACCAATAATTAATATTAAAGGGCGAATTATTATTTGAAGTTGGTGTGATCGTCAGCCAACCCAAGCAGATGAACGCATCATAAATCCTTCTACATAACTTTCTTACATTTTGTATGAACCAGCGCCCACAACAGGCGGGCTGCATTGGGTTTTTTTAAATGTCATGCGGTTATCTCAGACCAAATAAAAAACCAAGACATAGCGCTGTCAACAGTGACGTGAGGCCGGTTTCGTAAACATGTGTTTACGGTGAGGTGTAGTTTGGTTGTAAATGTATGTGTGTGTGTGTTTCGGCATTCTTCACTGTATTGTTCGCAGCGCTATGTCTTGGTTTTTTATTTAGGCTAAGGCGGCTATAATATGCGCTACAATTGTTATTAAACAGATTCCTCCTTAATTCTAAATGAACGAAAATACTTCGTATTTTAATTTGAATTTTTACTGAAAGGAATTTTTAACAGATTCTCCTAATTTTTACACACCCAAGAAATACTAAACAATGTTCTCACATCGTACGTTGCTTTTCCTTCCAGTACCGGATAATGCTGAACGGCTTCGGCTACGCGTTGTTCGGCGTGCCCGCCCGCGACCTCGAGTCAACATGGCGGCGGCCGGAACAGCTGGAGGCGCAACATTCGGACGACTCCGCCGACGCGCTACTGGTGCATAGCGTGTCCACAGTGAGTGCTGTCAGTTACCAACTTTCTACTAGCGTGTGGCTTGTGTGAGCTTCTTTTTGGCCTTTCATTTGTTTCGTGCATTGGTAAGGCTTTTTTTTTACTATTTATTTATGCGTTTTTTAACTTAATTGGGACCGAATTTTGGTGAGATCTGATTTTAATCTGGTGTCCATACTACCAGTTTATCGCGCTTCCGTGTCGACTTTTCCGGTCATAAACTTTAATTTTTCGCACATGAAGTGTTCATGAAAAATTAAAGTTTATGTAAGTTTTCAAACAAATATAAAATCTTTCTGTAAATTTTCATACGGAGATGAAAGCTTTCCTGTTTTCTATAGGTACCTAACCTGTCATACAAAAGTGAAAAATTGCTGTTTATGACTAGAAGAGTGAAAACTGGCTGGCGATTCGAGCTTTATGTTTTCAAAGCTATCTTGGATGATTACGTTGAAACGTATTTAACCGCAGTTTTTAACAGTTACAGAAACCTTCAGAACATTAATAACATATTTTCTTGATTCATTTCTTACCAGAGATATTTGTTGAATCAAGTATCTCTGGTAAGAAATGAATCAAGTTTTTAACGGCGGCGCAGGTGACAATAGCGCCATCTTCATTTTATAAAAAAGTAGACCAATCTGAAATATTACCGTTCATATTCCATATAAATTATTACACTATCCTACTGAAAGTAATTTCTTCTATGTATCAAAAATATACTGACAACCAAAATATATTTCAGCTAATTATCAATTAACTAAATATCATTAACTTCGCGGGCATTCGCATTACTTATCCATTTTATTTATATACTTATTTTTATTTACTATTTTATATGTTTTGCAATGAGTGTGTTCGTGTGTTTAAATTTTTGGTTGCGGAATAAATAATTATAATTTTAGACGATTTATGTATTTATTTCTAAAGCATTTATTATTATTATTATGAATCAGTGTGGAATGTATTGTAATATTCTATGAATGTTTAAAATGATTAAATATTTTAAAAATTTATATATGAAAAAAAAACATTAAAACACTATGAATGATTTCATTAACTATATTTAATTGATATTTGATGTTATCTGTTTCTTCTTTCAGTTTAATACTTGTACGTGTTTTATAAATATTTCGTTGTTAATTACATAATAATGTAGCTTTGCGATCAGTTGTAATAATAATACGGATAATATTTTTTTAGAAAATAGAATTATTGTAAAGAATCCAATGAGTAACAAAAAAAAAACTGTAGGGGTCGAAAAAACTCATAAAATAAAAAATTAAACTTAAAGTTTAGTTTCCAAAAACTTTGTATTTAAGACTTCGACCTGCCACTGCCATTAATCAGTCATAAGAGCACACCGCAGAGGAGGAGCCAAGACAAGTGTAGGCAGTGTTGACTACTCCCTGTAGTCAACACTGCCTACACTGTCCTCCCATACCTATTAACACTGTAATATTTGAAATAATTGTAAAAGCCAATTATTTTTATAAGAGTAACCGTGGAGTTTCTTGCCGGCTTTCTCCATAGGAAACGACCAATTGGAACCGTGCACCTAGCTTCTGACGTTTCATAAGTGCCCAAGTAATTTTATGTGAAATAAAATATTTTGATTATTGATTTTGAACACATTTAAATTGGAACGGCAAACCGTAGACGGGAGGGAATATTTTATTTATTTCCCCCATTTTCAATCTCCGAGCATATACCAAAAGCTCACCACTAACTTACAACTTAAAACTAGCACGATTTTTACGTGACGTATGACATTTCTTTATTTTAAGTCAGTTTAATATAAATGTATTGTATAACCTTCCGGAATAAATTCTCCAAATGATGGACGAAAACCTAATCAAAACCCGGTACGTAGTTTAGAAGAACAAGGCGGTCCCATAGACTGACACGAAAACAGACTTAATGTATAAATGGCGTCAAAATCAAATCATTTATTTCAATTAAATCAATTACAGGCACTTTTGAATTGTCAGTCGGTCAGTTAGTCAGTAAATTGAAGCTATTTGCCCATTCCAAAACGTAGATCTCTATGGAGAAGAACAGGCAAGAAACTAAAAAAAATATTAAAAAAAAAAAAAAAACATGAAATATGTTTAGATAAATAGGCAGATAGTTGTAATACCCGTGTGTTATAGGAAGCAGCGTTAGTTTCCCGTGACGTGTTCGCGCGGCGGTTCTCTTCCGCGAGACTGTTCACACCGGGGCGGATACTGCACATCGTGCGACGCAAGCGCATGGGTATCGAGAAGTAAGTTAATTCACACGTTTATATATTATACTGGAGCTTTATTTGTTTATGGAAGTAATGAGCAATTCAATGTCAAAAGCAAATTATATAGAAAACTGGAAACACTACGCGCATAGTGAAGTTACTACTTTTTGGAACGAAGTTCTTTAACGCGTCTTGAGGTAGGAGTTGACTGGTAGAAATCGTCACGTAACAAAAAAGCGTTATGTGTGCCCCTCCATGTGACTTTCTCTCTCTCTCTTTCCCATTATATACGAGTGTGTGTGCGTGCGAGTATCGCGTAAGGAACTTCGTTCCTGAAGGGGGTGCCACGACCGCACAGGTTTTTTTTTTAACTTTTTACCGTCAATGCCCCCCCCCCTCCCCTTCCCCTATAAAGTACCTACTACATTTGCTTTGTATAATACACTATAGTTTTGGCTAATTTTTATTCACACATTTTCACCTATGTCTGACCAAAGTGATGAAGGCGGCGAGGAAAGGTAATTTACCTTATTTTTTTATACATATAGGTTTTATTTACGGCTCAGTTTATTTTTTTTCTTCAAAGTTTTCCCTCATTTCAACAGAAATCTCCCTAAGAGCAGGACTAGTTATAAAAATCTCAATCTACAAGCAGACATAATGCGTCAATCGTTAGAGATAAACTACGATAACATGACTCGCCCCTCCAAATTACTGTTTCAATGCGTGTAGTCACACCCTTACGAAAGAGTTTGTATGTAGTTGTAAGTACTCGTAATGTCTCACTTATTACCAGATTTGTTGGTCAACTAATCATAATTATCCGATCGCGCAAGACAACACACGTGTCGTTTTCATAGAGTACGTCAGTGCAGCGCCATACTAATAATAATATGCGATTAATGACGCCACTAGTCGAACAACAAATCCGTGATATGTTTTTGTTTGACGGTCGTCTCATTCCGCACACATGCGTACAAATACTTTCAAAAGTTTTGAATTTTGGAGGGGCGGGCCATATTATCGTAGTTAATCTCTACTGAATAACCACTGCATAACATAAAATACTTAGAAATTCAATTGGGGGATTGTGGCTAAGTAATAGCAGCCGCACGGGTCGATTGATCAGGTTAAGCTACGCTTGCCGCGATTGGTCCGTGGATGGGTGACTATCTTTTCATACCAAGACCCCTCCGAGCCTCGGAGGCACGTTAAGCCGTTGGTCCTGGCTGTCTTTCGTAGATCTTTGACAGTCGTCAGAAGCCCGAAAGTCTGACAACCATGTCTTACCAAGAGATATTGTGTTACCCAGTGTAACTGTGTTGTGGAAGCTTCTGACGAGCCGTAACAACTGCGTAAGATCCACGAATTACAGCGGGACCAACGGCTTAACGTGCTTTCCGAGGAACGGAGGGGTCTTGGTATATAAAGATGGTCACAAGCTTTGCAGTAACCCAAATAACAAAAATAATTAATTTACTCTCAATATTATAGGAAAGTGCGCACAACAGAACCCACGTACGAGATGCGATGGGCTTGCCCTGAAGACTTCATGGAGCTACAAGTAATGCCTCGCATGCTACTAGACCATCTCCCAGAGAACGTGCATCGTACAATGCGCACAGTTCTCGACGAAAGGCACCGCTATAGACTCACACATACCGTGTAAGCAAAGTAGGTGGAACTATGAAGTGACATATTATCTGTGGTATAATGTGTATGATGGAAAACGGCGTGCAACTGTGACATACACGGATATATTATCTGTGGTTTGTTGTCTGATGGAAAAGCAGACTCGACTAATGACTTTGAAGAGTGGAAAGATGAGGTGTAAGATAAGTGTGGAGACTGTGGAGTAATGAAGATATAAGTGATACTGTTTGCTTCTGCAATGAAGTTTAAGATTAAAACCTGGACGATACATATTTGCGTAACAAGTTGAGTTCGCTATAAGCTCATGACAATTATATCTGTAAATTGGGGCAAAAAACACAAATATTTCAACGGACTATGCCCGCAAGACAAAATTTGAACACTAGATACTTGCATAGTTGCCAAATGTGCTGTAAATGACAACGTTTTTAAACTGAGATATAACGTTCGATATACTTAATTACTTCTTTAAAATCTTTCCGTGTTATTACAAATCGAGTCAAGTCAAACCCCCCGCCCTAACCCTTTAGCTCAAGTCTAAACCTTCGCGCCAGGTTTTGTATTTCAATCTTTATTCCCACAACGGTAAAGTTCTTAATACAAAAACTGTCATTAAACTCCAGTCTAAGTTATCAATGTTGTAATATGAACTTTAGCGGAGTCGGAATAAAGTTCAAAATACAAAACTGACTTGTATGTTATTGTTACTATGTTCAAGATTGTACTAAAGTTTGAAACCCTTTTGAAATTTAACATCAGTACACTATGAACGTAATCAAAGACCTTGCCACTTCATTTAGTATGAATGCTACTGTCTGTTGCAATGTTGATGAATGAATCTTATAACTTTGTAAATAAATCGGCATGATTTGTCCTATTTTAGCATAGCATTGGTTTTTTACTTTTATGTCGCATAGGATCAAACAGAACTCTGCTTTGGTCAATAGCGAATGGAACTAATGCTACTATCAAATTGAAACACTACGTCAATTTGCCGTGTAATAACCATTATCATACAACTGTCAAAGAATGGCAGTTGGGATTTGATTATACAGATAATTTAAGTAGGTAGTCAATTTGATAAACTTTACCATCAAGAATATGCATTAATTTTGAAACGTAACTTGCCGAAGTGATATTGCCTGTTTAACAAGTTTTATAGAAGTCATTGTTATGAAAGCGTAAATAAAATAATAAAATCCAAAGCACGAAGCCCTTGGAGTCAATTAAAAGTAGTCAACTTGACGAATCCTTCAGAACGGAAAGCAGAATTACAATATTATTTTACACATAACAAAATGCGACATCCTATCCTTCACATAAAAAGCCTAATTATGACAAAAACCATAAAAACTACGAACGACGAACCAACGCATTATTAAAGGTAAGTTGTCCTCGAAATGAGCAACTTTATAAGACCCCCCCCCAACTGGGTAAGAAAAGTTTGTTTTGCTGAGCTACATGACATGACAATGTGATTATTTTTATCGTTCCTAAGCCTAACGTGACTCAGATGCCTATCTTTATGAATCTTTTGTACATACATAGTACTTAAAATTACTCAGAATTTCAATTTAATTGATATTAAAACAAATTGACAAAACCAGTGTCAAAATTAACTTGTAGTTTATTATAAGAACCTGTGCGAAGACTGTGATGATGTTAGTATGGAAATATTAAAGTTAAGCGATGTATTCGTGGATGTATGCACGTGCCGCAACAGTAGTCATATTGTTTTGTACATAATTTAGTATATAAGAGTAGAATTGTTTAAGTTTCTGAGATGCACGGCTCTGGCATATTTTGGTGGCACGTTTAAAACTAACCCCCCGTTTTGTGAAAGTCTAATACATTGAAATCTATTGTCAATTTTACCATTTTTTACCGTTGGTTGTTGGTATTATGTTAAGGGGATTTGGTCATGATTTCATGAAAAAGTCATCCAATGGAACAAATCTTATATGGAAAAGTTCTTAGGGAACAAATCTAACTTAGAGAGATGTATTAATTATTCTAATTCCGTAAATACATATCTGTTATAGCCGCGAATCATATTTTGATGACGATACAACCTTACACTGACCTGTAAATTGCAAAAAACGGAAGAAAATTTTAACTTCGCGGGCTACCACTGCGAATCCCCAATCACAGCAGCTTACATGACCAGCATCAGCAAACAGCACTCATGGCATTGTAAAAATGGTAAGCAAAAAAAAAAAACAAGCATTTTCCTACTGACAATTTGGTACGTGATACAATATATGCCAGAGCCTTTAGGGAACCATACCTCGTCCCAATGTATAACATATCAACGTTGAAAACGTTTATTTTTTTAATCCTCTGGGGCCGCATGGAAATATGTTAAAGTCATCATAGTTCTGTTGCGAAAAAGGGATGGCACTATGCGTCCTGCATAGCTCCATCTCTTTCTTGCACTGGAAAAATGATGGTTTTATCAACTCACTAAACGTGGCCCTGTTCTTCTTTGAAATTCTTTCAATTTGCTTAACGGCGTGACCCACGCAATAAATTGATTTGCTCAAAACACAAGCAATTCTATAATTTCGAATAATATAATTAGATCTTTCTTTGTATAAAATCTACTGCCAAATCGTATGACAAAATGTTTAAGACACTTTAATTTTAACATGTAGGATGGTCGCGACAATGTATTTGAGTCCATTGCGTTACCTGTACACTGTACAGTATTATATTATCTGTACCTGAACTCTATCTTGCCTATAAACGCAATGGATACAGAATATTGTTATAGTGATTCATAATCACTTTTGGTTTCCCGAGCGGTGCTAATATCTAACTGAAAATATTATAGAAGCAGTTTAACATAAAAAGTGACCTTGAAGAATGTCCTAAACTATACCCACATTGCGTTTATGGGGGCTATTCAAAATGCCTTCTTTTACGCTCGCTACATCACTATTTATAGCCGACAGATGGCAGCACCGCCAGCCAAAATTAAATTAAACTACATTCACGTTATTATATATCTCCTTTTTACTTCAAATTAATTAATTAAGACTTGCAAAGCTACCACTAAGTACAATAACTAGACCGTAGAAGTAGCTTACAACGTTACCGAAGTCAATTATGTAATAAATTATCTACATTGCATAATAGTTACATTTAATGTAAGTACAGACGCCAGCAGGTCAAGCTACCCGAAACTGTCAAATTTTCCCGATCAATCTTGAACCTTATGCTGTAGGTATAAAGTTGAAAATCTTCTAAAGAAATTTGACAGATTGTAGTAACTTGATATGCTGGCGTCTGTACATTTAAGTATAAATTATTTTCATTGCTTAAACCAATGCTCTAACATCAAGTACCTGGCCGTAAATAATATGTCGTAGGAAGTTGTACACATCGAGTTTGTTAAAAAGTTCGGCATAATAGGGCGTCGTGTCTGTCACTCATACCTGTATGACCCTCTCTTTCTAACGCTCGATGTGCCATATTTACGCCCGGGTAATAAAAGTAGTAAATATTTGTAAAGATGTATTTTTGTAAACTTATTGCTAATAACCATATTGCCTTTAGTTACCAAGCGAACAAACAATAATTGTATATACTATATTGTTGCAACGTAAATTAGTATTTGTTATGTATTATTTATAAGTTATAACCCTGTAAATGACAAGTATAATTATTATTATACATGTTTTTTGTATTTGATATCATCGTACATAAAATCAACTGAATTGAATTGTCTTACGTGTTATTTTACATGCTGCCCCATATTTATTTCTGTATTTTTCAAGTTTATGAAAATACATCTCCGTTGTTTAAAATAAGTAGGCCTCATTAAAAATTAATTATATCGTTGTAGGGAGCTACATTTGTTCAATTTTAGAGTCTACTATTTTCAATATTTCTTGTGCATACATACCTGAACCTCGGGAACAAAATTATTGTGACTTGATAAAAATATACTCTGACTACTCTTTTAGGTGATATTTTTTGTAAATAAAGCATTTACTTCGAATAATTTACATTCCAATTTGTATTATGTAGTCCTCAGTCCGTTACCGGAGTATTGATGTCGTACGTGGATATGTTCGCTACAGATGTGATTTTTAAAGATATTTTTTGTTTTGGGCTACGTCATGAAATATAATATATTTATATAGAAATGAATTTACATTTTAGGATGTAGTCTGCTGTTATATTTAAACTTGTGTAAGTTATTATTGGAATTTTGTGATTTGTTATTTAAGGCCTCAAAACGTAGTCATTATTGTTGCTCGTTCTGAGGAATTTCGAACCAAGGGATTTTCAGGCAGCTCCGTTATTATTTTTATTAGCAAATCAAAATTATAAAGTACCTTATCCAAATGTCCACTTCGTTTTATTTATAGTTAATATTGAATACTTTTTATAAATATATTGTAATGTTACGATACGAAAATCTCAAACACTATGTGACAAGTTGTTAGTATATATACATATTTTAATATTTACTTCAGTATGTTTGTATATTTTGTTGTTTTAGCATTCAGTACCGTTGATATGTTACTTAATTTTTCTATTCTTTGTATTTTTATTGTTTACACAAATTGTTACTGAATCGCGAGTATGTTCAAGTATTAGAAGGACTGAGGTTCTTTTCACTTGTACCCTAAATTAGGGCTTTATAATCTCTTTCACCTGATGTAATAGAGTATAGCCAATGTCTTGTGTTGGGTTTTGTTTTAATTTATAAATAAAATCTATTTTAAGTATGATATCGTTTTATTTAAAACCCCTCATTGACCTTTTACTAAGGAGTTTATTTATGAACGATGCTTAAAGCCTGAAGATATGTTTAAACGTCAAAAATCTATGGTTAAACAGTCGCAATCATTACTTAGCTTTAAGCAGCGTTTATAAATAAACCCCTATATCTTAAAATGAAGCAGGATACCAAAGGTTGAAATTTGTTAGACAGATGCCTATTTAAACTCAAGAGAACTTATCTTTAGTGCACCTTATTCTTAGTTAGTCCATAACAAAACAAAACTTTCTATTACTTAATTCGGTATGTAAAGTAAAAATTAACCTATGCCGATTCCAAAACCATTTCGAGATTTTAAGCTTCTAAGAGTTATTTTTCTATTAATAGGTCTTAAAATTATAAGATCGTATATATTTTCACAAAAATACTTAAAATCACTTGACTTTTATTTGACCTCTAAATGTCATCCAAAGTAGCCCGAATTGGGAACTTTCAGTGCCTCTTGTAATTAAATAATTAAGTTGTTCTGTATGTGTCAAGTGTCAATGCCAACGACAATTTTACATGAGGCACTTATTATTATTCTATTCAAATAGGTAAATACTGTAGTTTTTCACCAGCGGCCGACAGTACAAGTCGAATCACATGGATGTATCGCCTCAGGAAAACTTAACTTACGTTCAAATGATCTTCACAATAAAACAGACGCCGCACAGACTAGTACTCAACGTTTACTTCCTCGCACCATTTCTTTTTTAAGGTTTCTTTTACTAACAACCAATTTGTGTCGGCTATTTGTTGTGGTGTTTATACTTGACAGTATGAAGCACGTAGCAGAAGTAGGATTTGATCCATTCATTTTATTAATAAGCTATAACTTTAAACTAAGGTACCGAAATCGCTAAAGTATGAAATGTAAACAAATTAACTGTCAAATTTGACTGTTTGACTTTACTGAACTTTGGTTTTAAATAAGTGTTAAACGTGGCAAACATCCTAAGCTATTCAGGCTACTGTAGAAATCAGCACGAACAATACTTTAAAAAAATATATTAAAATAACTACAGCTTGTAAAAACAAAAAGATGAAATTATGGTTTTCAAATACATCTTTTTAATAAAAATATAAAAAAACATACCTGAATAATACTTTACATACCGAATTCTGTCAATTCATATTAAGCTTGCTTGTATACAGTTTTTTTTTAGTGGGTTATTTACGTAATATTATTATAACGTTATTAAATTAACAAAAGTTAAGCATAATAATATTTATTATATATTTTAAGCACGATATACAAAAATACACTTAATTCATCAGTCAAGTCAAACATTATCACAGCGATCGATTTAAATTACTTTTTTATCAATAAACTTTAAATTGAAGAATAACAGATTAATATACGCATTTAAGCAATTTAGTAAGATTTGATATTTGGTACAATATTGAAACTTAGTTTCTAGTTACGAATGAGCATTACAAATAGTTGAGATCTACCTGTCTCGGAGTATATTATTTCAGTTTATATCATCTGCACAGATTGCGAAGCTCTGTCATGGCTGATTGGGATACTGGTGTTTTGTTCCTTTCCATCTTATATCTGCAACATTTTTTAAATATTTAGCAGTCGTAAATCTATCACGGTTTATCCAATGCGGAAAAACAACAAACCTAGGTGTGTCTTGAAATTTTGTAAGGTAATTAGGTAAGTATACTAAAGAACCAGAACCTACAATTTACATTATATTATATAACAGACGATAAACCAACGATTGATCTGTGGAGAACCAACTGAATGATATTTCTCGCATCCTATCCCAATCCCAGTGAACTAAAATATGCGAGGAACTTTTATCCTAGAGCTGTAACAGGACAACGGTAGATGTCGAAACATACCTGTTGAGGAAATCATGGGCAACGTCTGGCCTGTACATGGCCATATCTCGCAGGTACGCCTGGTCGTTGGTCAGAGTGCGTCTGTATGCAAGTTCACGCCACGCTTCGCCGCCACGACCGGCCAGCAGGACAAGACCCTCCATGAAACTGGAATGAGAATTGTTAGTGATTAGAATGGTGTACACATTATATGAAGGCATATCCGCCGGTGGATCAAAGGTGATTTATGCGCATATTTTGCGTACGAATCGTGGATCAAAGTTCAGAACATCTACGATAGCCATGACATGAGTTTGGAAATTAAAACAATAATAATAATGGCCCCTCGTACGCCTTCCAAAGGGTCGCGACACCAGGATCCCGAATTATGTCAAATAATAATACATCTGCTAAAAATGAGCATGTGAACCGAATCAAGTGTCTACTGTCGATCTCGAGAAAACATTGAAATCTGTTGTTTTTGGTAATCACCAGTATCATTAGTACCAAGTCACAAAATTGTCTGGCCTACTCTACTACTGATATTGCAGTTACGAGTTTTGTACCTTGTGAAAATAAGTTAAATACAAAGACGAATAAAAGAGATTTAAAAAACGGAGACAAGACATGAGAAAAAAAAATAAAGAGAGAGAAACAAACCAACTCACCTCAAATATTCACTAACAAGCTGATACATTTGCTCGGTACTCCTATTCAATATAAGCCTCGTAGGCGAAGCGTTCAACAGTGATATTTGCAACGCTATTTGCTGCGCAAGCGCCGCCATTTCTCCCGCGAAACCGGTACATCCACCCTGTAGGTATAGCTCGGCGGCGTCCGTACAATGTATCAATGCTATGTCTAGGAGAGACCTAGTTGACACGTTGTCGTGTATTTGCAGCCATTTCGGCGGTTGAAACGGCTTTTTGGATGTTGCCTGATAAAGAGAAAATGCCCTAAGTTATGGAATCAGGCGTTACTTTGCGGAAATCCGCTTTTCGGTTATTTTTGCATAACATTTGATAGCCATATTAATTTTGAGTATTTTCACGGCCAAAAAATAACCAAATCCATGAGAACTGTGCATTTATTCAAATCTTCATTCAGCAGTTTTGTTGTTAAAAATGCGTTGACTTTTCACTTTTAATTGACTAAAGATGAGGAAATTACAGTCAACTTAGGTACAAGGTGTAGACCTATCTTAAGGTCCGAATGGAGTGAATTTTGAGGAAACATCCCAGTATTAGTAACACTTTCAAAGCCAAGGTGGAACCTTTTCCTTCGCTTTAAGTGATACAAAAAAGAGATCACTTTACTTATTAATATAAACTTTATCATACCTTCGCAGCATCTAAAGCCATTTTCTCCAAATCATCGATGAGGTTCAGCGCCTGTTTTCTCTTCACATTCGCAGCCTCTGCATACATATTGAAATGCAACGCAACCATTATGTACGTATCCGTATCGCCTGGACAATGGATCTTGAGGAAGTCGAGGAGTCCTTGCTTGAACTCGGCTATCTTGTCCCCTTGCTGGCCTAGCATGTAGTCGAACTGACCCAGGAGAAATTCGAACTGATGGTTGTCGCGTAAGGCCTAGAAATATATTTTATGTCAAAAGGTGGCAAACAAACAACAACCGTACAACAATAACAGCCGCACAGGTCGATCGACCAGTGATGGGTGACCATCATTACATACCAAGACAGCTCCGTGCCTCGGAAGGCACGTTAAGCTGTTGGTCCCGGCTGTCTTTCGTGGATCTTTGAGAGTTGTTACGAGTCGACAGAAGCCCGAAAGTCTGACAACCAGTCTTATCAAGGGGTATGGTATTACCCAGTAACTGGGTTGTGGGCACTTCGGTTCTCTTCGTGCAATCTTGGCTTGCCTTGGGCGACTTCAGATTGTTGTCGGTTTTAGCGCCCGAGTCAAAGGACTGGAAGCGTCCTGTAATTCTTTGCACGAGTATAAAGTCACCGTCAGCCGGTTAGACTGGAAACCGACCCCAAAAAAGTTAAGAAAAAGCTAGGCAGATAAGGTGGCAAACAAACAAGCGGCCCACCTGATGGTAAGCCTTCTATGTTTCGGCAACTGAGCCGCCCAGTCATAAAATTGTCAGCCAAAGGATCATGCCAGTTCGTGCCAACGATCGGGTCGGTTGCCCTTCCCGGTCCGTCTATCGTCAACGCAAGCATAGTCGAAAAGCTTTTTGTTTCATCCAATGCAAGTGAGAACTACTAACAAGCACTTGAGAACGCGAACATTCAACGAATAATAGTGTGCGGAAATTTCAAACTTGTTCCGATAAATTATGTGTTTTTTAGTAAGCCTTACGAGTTTATGAATCAAATGCGTGTCATTTAGAATCCCTATTACATGTGCGAGGTTTCCATGGAGATGTTTTCTTTACTTTTACAATTTATGAGTACATTACGAACGGTCAAAGTTCAAGTAAAATTTGTGCAAAAAAAGCAGATTTTTACAGGGTTATACTGAATTTGTATACCCATTTTTTTTGATTACTTAGAAACCTAGCTAAAGCGCACAAGATATATACGCACGAGCGTTTTTATGAAAAGTATGACGGGTTGGCCGCTTTTAAGAAAGACTCAGTCAGTCTATTTCTGCTTTATCATTCATCATTTCAGCCGAAAGACGTCCACTGCTGGACATATGCCTCCCTCACAAGGGGGAGGGGGAGGGCTATTTCTGCTTATAATTTTATAAATACAGCTGATAATAGAAGAGTCTACCAAGGCTGCAGTTGACATTGCAAGAACTAGTATAGGATTCCAATGAGCGTTCCGACTTTAGTCAGTTGTAACATTTAATTTTTGATGTGTAACAGGAAATGACAGCTTGAGCATGGAATAAGTAAGTACTTTTTAATGGAATGGAATTAGTAAGTACATTATAACAGCATGGAATTAGTGCTCTCATGATTCTCACACTAAATAGATTGTAAGTAGAGGGGGTCAAATTTCGACCAGTGGACGACCACTAGTAATTAATAATTATTAGATAAATATTTCAGTATTTAGCTTTTTTTAATTTTGATGTTAATTTCTGTCGCTTTTCAGTTGCTTATTACCAAGGTGAGATGTCAAATGTTACACATCACATGCGACTAGCTTTTTTTGTACACATTCATGGTAATTAAAGTCCAGCTAAAACTGCGAAGTTACAAGTTGTACTTGCAACTTTGCCTAGCCGAAACGCACTATCCACGTAAAGCTAGAACTTACCTGAAACACATAAGCACACTCAGTATACCGCGCGAGCCCCGTAAGCAGTCGCACCATAAGTCTCCACGAGCGCGCCGCCAGCAGTCGCGCCGCCAGCGCCTGCGCAGACCGTAGCGTCGTGGCCACACCCTCCGTGTCGCACGCGCACGCGAAACACTCGTGTGCCACTACGAGGAGCTCTAGGCAGATTATGTTTACCTGACAGAGATTTAAAAAAAAATGTAGCGTAACAGCAGTCAGAAAAAAGTCTTTATTTAAAAGAAACCAAATAAAAACAAGCTGACAAAGATATAAAATAGCCAACATCTTTATATTTCACTGGAAAAAAAATGTTGACAATTTATTTGCAGTGAAATACTCAAATTATGGCTGGGGATCCTTTTGATATTACACCAGCGAATCGAGCAACAGGCTTTTACGGTTATTGTCAAACTTTAAAAACACAGTAAAGCGTAGGGATAAAATATATAAAAATAAAATATATAAAAATAAAATAGAAAAACAACATCAGATCACGGACGGTTTCATAAAATAAAAACATGGTTCGGTTCAAAATTGCTTCATCATTCACTGATGACATCACTCCACTGCTGGACATAGGCATCCCCCAAAAGGGTTGCCATAATCGCCACGCTTGGAAGGCGGGTTGGCGACCGCATTATGGTGTTAAAATGCATAGAGAACGCTGCTGCCCATTCTCTAGTAAGTCCCTTAGTCGCCATTTACGACACCCACGGGAAGAAATGGGGTAATTGCTTAAGTACTTTAAATTAGCATAGGTACCTGTTTCGTAGACAATTTCGCTCCTTTAGTTATCTTCCTGATATTCGACTTGACCTCATACCGAATATGAACATTATTCTTATTAATCACATCGAACAAATTCCTTCTGCAATCTCTCGACATTTTGTTACTGTAGACTGTGTAAACAGTCGACACTGAATACACCGATTCGGTATCAGCTGATAATATAGTTCCTTCTTCAGTTAACACTGATTCGGCTTCGTCGCCTTCTACGTTTTGGTACTCTTCGTCTATCAAATTTTCAACATCCAGACAACTATCGTCTAACAAATTATCTGGTAATTTAGAAGTACCAGTACATTTGTATATTTTTTGGAAGGCCATTAGGTGATCTAAGATTAATTTGCCGATATGACTGCAGGCGTCGGGTCGCATGTTGAGGAACATCTCGATGTCTGCGTTTAGCGCGTAGCCCCATAGAGTGTATTGGAAGTGCTCTTTTTGTCTAAATGCCGAGGTTTTCACTAGGTGGGGGGATATTATAGCTGCTACTATTTCTTTGCAGAGGTATTCGGCGACCTGGTAAGAAATAATAAATGATCATCCGAGCATTTCATCAGACGATCACAGATTTGCCTCACTGTAGAGCATTGAAGAACGTACTTTAAACTGTGCACAGTATATTTTATTTTAATTCATATGGCACAGAGAGACGGTTTTAAAACTATTGTTAGTCAAGGCAGCGTTGGTCAGGTCAATGGACGATGTCTATAAACAGTCAAATTCATACAAAATGATTATTGGCGACTTTTAACAATCTTAAGGTAAACGTACCTGTTTGGAAGGTATATTGAATGTCTTGAACACAAGATTGGCGAGAGACATTCTAGCTCGCCCACTCACTAAATTGATAAAGTCAACGGCGCGATTCTGATATTTCAACACGGATGTGTAGTTCCACCCAATTTGTAGCGCAATGCGGAAATAGCTGGCGACCTGCGGAAATAACAATAAACATTGATTAAAACAAAGGGAAGAAAAAACAAAAATCAAAGAAGATCGTTGTCTCAGTGTTAAAATTGCACTTCTCATTGATCATAAAAATGATCAGTTGAATCTACCATGTAGTTCCCTGATTAGAATAGACTTAAAACCATCCGTGAATATCCGTGGTCACTGAGGAGTTTAGGACCAAAAACATTTTCAGATCCCCGAGGAGTGACCATGTCGCAAGCAAGAAAGTCACAAAAAAATACTTCCATCTCTTTCTAATCAGATCTAATCCAGTTACTGAATTAAATACAACCTGCTTAGCAAGCGTGAGTCCACTCCTGACCGCCAGAGCGTCGAGTGCAGACAACCGGTCCGCTTCTTCGCGCGCCGCCAAGTGAGCGCTCTCCGGCACATTCTCTTGTTTCTCCTGAATTACCACCAGCTCCTCGAAACTCGCGTCCGATATACCTGACACTGAAAATAGGCATGATAAAAATCTGATAAATTGAAGAACTTTTTTGTAATGGTCACTCACAATTAAGGGTTCCATAGTTGGGATGAATTTATCCCAAGAATAAACTTAACTTTGTAGTTGAAAAAATGTTCTCTCACACATCGATATACGTGACGTAAATTCTCCAACTGCAAATGTAAGTTTTTAATCGCAAAAATCTAATTTTGAATGTGATAAAACTTCAAATTAACGATTTTCGGACTTTATCCTTTCCTTGTGCTGACCTTGCTTTTTGTCAAATTTCATGATTCTAGGTCAACGGGAGTACACTATAGGTTTTGATTCACATTTTGCCAGTAATGTTAGGTATAAGTCCCATATAATTAGGGGCCAGCCTATTGCCACTTGCTGCTGCTAGCTAGCAAACTACTTAGAATTTCTTTCTGATGGGGAAAACTCACAACAGTTTGCCCGTCCTAGGAATCGGACCCAAGACACCACACCACGCCTAACAGTCGAAGTTGCACCTCGGCCGCTACAAAAAAAATCCAGCCACACAAATTAACTTCTTATAGCTTACTTGACAATTTACTTTGCAGTACAGGCGATGATATCACGAGTCTCAACTCTTGCGGCAGTTCATACGGGGAACACGATCCTTCCGCCAGCTTCAAACAAGTCCTCGTTATTTGCACGGGACACGCAGGAGGCCGGTATCTATACTCCGGTGGACTTTTAAACAAAGCTGATAACCGAAATGCATCAACAAGAAGCTTTAACTCTAGTAAATGATTCATTACACGTCTCCAACTGTCAATGGCTTCAGGGTCTTCGAGTAATACCACGTTTTCTATGTTACTAACATCCGATTCAATTTCTATCTCATCCAGCATCAAAGAAAATGGTTTCTCTGCGTTAGCTAGACCGATCTTCTTCGAAATATTCGCGTCTTTCTGTACGTTGATGATAAAATGCATAGTGCTCTGATAACTGTTAAGGAATATGCTGTTCTGTGACTCGCTTTTGAAGTACGCATCCCACATTAGGTGTTCGATCTCTTCGCGTCTTTGTCCGTATTCTAAATTCTCTTCGAACCAGCTCATTATGATTCTGTAGGAGTAGAACTTTTGTGTCGTATCTGAGATGTTGTTTACGTGGGATACAAGGAATTCTGTAGCGTCTTTAAAGGTCACTGCTGCCTTTTTAAAAGCTTCACTACACTCCGCTATGAAGAGAGTAATAGCTTTATCATCGATCATGTCGTCTCTTGCAAGAAGATTCTCGTACTTATGCGTCCATTCTGCTATCAAAATCCCATTGACGGGTACCCCAGAAAGCTTCGCGATTTTCAGAGCTACGTCATAGTTCCTACTAGCCGTATACATTTCGACACATTTTTCCAAATAATGCTGAGAATCGTTTTGAAGCATTTTGGATATGTTCACTGCTAACGATGTCTCCATAGATATTTTAAGTATTTCGTACAGCGTTGAAAAGTTTGGTGAAGACACTGGAAGGGAAAAAACATTTATAATCCCTTTCTTTTGTCCCTTTATATGTTAACAAAAAAGAAAAAGCACTAAAAAGTTCATACCTGTGAATCCCTTTTCGAACTGATTAACAGCCAGACACTTGAGGAACTCCCTCTGATGATAAGCGCTATCAAAGTTATGGCTCAGTGCAATCTTGACCAGAGACACGGAAACTTTTTGCAGGGCCTCCTTGGACAGTTGCCAGGTGGCGCCACTAGCGCCAACACTGTATTTACGCTGTGCATGTTGCAGGAAACTCGTGAGAAATTTCGTGGTTTCAGTATCGAAGTTGTGGTGGCGAATACAACGGTGGAGGAACGATGTGAATGAGGTTAGGGGACTCTCCTGAAAAGTATAATATTTTGGTGGTTTAATTAATGGCTTTCTTAAACCTTATGGATCGTTCTAAACCCTTCTCTGGACAAAGGAGCAAAGGAAACTATATTTTTTTATGGACGTGTAGCAACCTTATACCTTAAGTTCTAAAGAAGTTTTATGATTTTTATTTCCTTTTTATTGCCATATGTCATTGACTGTTAAGTGAAATATACGAAATATATTTTATTATTTAAGATTTTACTACCATATTTAATTTCCTACACATCTCTCACATTGGTAACCCCTCAGAACATCATGAATTCAAATCAAGGGACCGATAGGATAGGATCAAGCAGTGATACCCCGGGAATCGATCTTTACCGTGTCGGGGTGCAGGTACCGCAATTTTACCCAGAAAAACCGGCGTTGTGGTTTGCGCGGCTGGAAATTCAGTTCGCTCTTGCAAAAATCGGTCAACGCTACCAAGTTCCACTACGCAATTGTAAGCCTTGACCCAATTTATGCGTCCGAGGTTGAGGACATCATCACAGCTACAACGGCACCAAATAAATACGAGAGGCTGAAAACGGAGTTGGTGAAAAGGTTGTCTGCTTCTAGAGAAAATAAAGGTGCAAAAGATCCATACTCGTTAAGAGCTTGGCGAACGCAAGCCCTCGTAGTTCTTGCGACACCTGCGCCATCTGGCGAGACTGAACGTGCCGGAAGAATTTTTGCAGCCTGGGCCGAACTTGCGAACAGAATTCAAGATGTGGTGCCAGCTAGCCCGAATGTAGCAGCGACATCAATCCAGATGCCGACAGCAGTTAGCAGCGTGGACAACGTGTGTGGACAGATCGCAGAGCTCACTCGGCAGATGCCAGCCCTTACTTCGCAGGCAACCAAATGTCCCGGTCGGGGCAAAGAAGTAGCAGTACGGGACGTTTCCCTTCAAGGAGGTCGAATTCAAACTATAGGAAATTTCCGACTTGCTGGTACCAATTCAAGTTTGGTGACAAGACAATGAAGTGCATTAAACCCTGCGACCATTTGATAAAAAGAACACGCAGTCGATAATGGCGACTGTTGAAGCACTGCATGTCGCTTATTTCTGACTTTGTGACTGACCAAACACGTAGATGCAATTCCTCATTGACACTGGTAGTGACAGCTGTGTCTTCCCAAGATCAGTAATCAACGAGCACCGTAGTAAAACTACCTACGAATTATGTGCGGCAAATGGTAAACCGATTAATACATACGGTTTTGTAAATACAACTTTATACAACATTAAGTTTCTTTTTGGAGTATCGGAGGTCACTTTCATGGGCTACCATATTTCACAGCCAAGGGAACTAAACCATAATCATCCAAATTCGAGGCTATTCTAAAGTTTCTTGCGCCCAAAACAGTCAAAGAGTTGCGCTTATTTCTTGGAATACAAAATTTTTACCGTCGGTTTATTCCATTCCATTGCACCACACACAAACAGGTCTTGGAACTTGTTCTTTCGTGTTTGTGTTTTTATTTTTTTTATATTATGTTTACCGCAAATAAACGTATTTTTTTTTTTCTTTCTTTAGGTAAAAATTTCAGGGTCACAGAGTCAGTTGTGCTGCGACGTTAGCCGCTCGACTCGAAGAGCATACGTTCCCAAGGAGTTACAAAAAGCGATATTCAGAAGCCTACTCTTTAGAGTCATCCAGGTTCCAAAGCTTTCATCAAATTTATTGCTGAACGGTACGTTTGGCCTGGTGTTAAGAAAGATTTTTGCGAGTGGGTACGTTCGTGCTTAGCTTGCCAACGCTCTAAAATCACACGGCACGCCTTTGCTCCAGTAGGTACCTTTAAATTAGCACACTCTAGGTTTGCTTTTATCCACATTGACCTTATAGGACCCATGCCGTTGTATCAAGGTTTTCGTCATTGCCTCACGGTATACCACTGGCAGACATAACGGCATAAACTGTCGTAAAGGTTTTAACAAACAGCTGGATTTCTCGCTTTGGATGTCCTTCAGACATCGTGACCGATAGAGGGCGGCAGTTTGAGTCAGCACTCTTCAGAAACTTATGTCAAATTGCTGGTTGTCAACATCGTAGAACCACAGCATACCATCCAGCCTGTAAGGGCCTGGTGAAAAGATTTCACAGTTAACTTAAAGCTGCTATTAGCTGCCACGTAAATGCCAGTTGGGTGGAATCACTTCCATTGGTATTATCATGGTTAAAGATTTTTTTTTTCGCAATAAGAAATTACAAGGATTTCACTTACTTGAGAACATTTTATATAACTTAAAATATATATATATTAGGAGTATGCAGCGCTTATAAAGAAGACTTACAAGCTTCTACCGCTGAACTTTATACAAGTTCAGCGGCAGATGCTTGTAAGTCTTCTTTATTTATATGGCCAGGCAATAAAAGAAAGAAAACACATTTATTTAGCACAGACTAAAAAGCACACAATTTAAAATACAGCAGATAAAAAAAAATAAAAAAACAATCCAACCCGATACACACAAAAAACACCACAAAAATTCTTTGATCGACAGGCTGACGAGACCATTGATATGGCCGACTATCTGTCAAGGCTTCGCAGTTTTGTCAGAAAACTGCATCCATCACAAGCGGCCAGGCATAACAGCACACAAAAACTTTTATTTTTAAGGATTTATCCACATCATCTCATGTATTCCTTCGAGACTGCACTGCAGGTTGTCTGAAACCGGCCTATTCTGGTCTTCACGAGGTCGTTCAAAGAGGTGATGAAGTCTTCAAGTTGCTTGTAAATGGCAAATGCGTCACCGTATCGATAGACCGTATTAAACCGGCCTTCATGCTGCACCACATACCATCCTCCACCAGACACTTACATTGACACTCATCACCACAATACACGTGCGGATAACCAGAACTTAGTTTGTGCAACGCGGTCGGGGCGTCACGTCGGATTTCCCGAATATTATCGCTCTTAACGGCCTCTGGGTACCAACCTCAACCTAAAGTATTATGATTTTTATTTTCTTTTTGTTTTTACTTTTGACTTATGTCAAGTAGGTACAATAGACGAAAAATATTTTTACATTTTAATACCATATTTAATAACCTTAATAACCCATCTGCCACAGACAGAATCATAATAGATTCAACTGTGGTTGATGGTCTACTAATCCTTTAGCCCCCTTATTAATAAACGTGTAACAATGTCAAACTTACAACTTCCAAATGTATGGGTATTCTGAAGTTAATTCTGGTAGTAACTTTACTCCGCATTTATTAATAAGGGGGTTAGATTGTTGTGAATATTTTTTTTATAATCAATTACTACTTACCGTGATTTGCAAATAACTACTACGCCTAACAACCTTAGTTAGGCGTAGTAGTAATTTGCAAATCATGTTTGTAATAGAAAGGCGTCTACAATGCAAAGGAGTGGAAATCACGATTTTCATTATTGCCAATCAGAATCTGTTCAATATTACAGTATATCGAGAACTCACCGGTAAAAATATCATCATAGCTTCATGCAGCGTGGTCACGTAGCCCTCTAACAAACACAGCTCTGCGACTTTCTGGAACTGCTCTGAGGCTATATGCTGCTGCGTCATCAGCTGTTGCAGCACTCCTTGAGATCGAGCGCTTGGAGACAAGGAGGATAGGATCCATTGAGGCCATAGCACATCTATGGCGTTTGGCTAGAAAAGAGAATTGAGTTTAAAAGGTAAGAATTTAATAAAAAAGAGACTTATTTTCAGCCGGCATGGCACTCTAAGATAGGTCGAGTTGATTTATCAACACTATAGCTGTACCTACTAGAACCAATGCAGCCATCTTGTTTTTTGATTAGAGATGCTGCCGATGAATTAGGAACAACCCACACTCGCGTACTTAAAAGTGCTGAAAAAGTATAAGTATAAATGCTATCGTGAAGGTCGGTTGGTGCAAAAATTGCATATTGGGGATCGTGACAGACGATTACAATTTTGTGAAAACATGCTTGGAGAAATTGACTGAAACCCTAATTTTTTGAGTAACATTGTATGGTCTGACGAAACCAACTTCAGCAATAATGGCATGTACAATCGCCGCAATAACCATTATTGGTCTCGAGTGAATCCTGTTCGTGTTCATGAAACTAACAATCAAGTAAGATTTTCTTTCAACGTTTGGTGCGGAATTATGAGAAATAATGTAGTGTTAGTCCACGTGTACGAAGGTCATTTAAACACTGTCAAGTATATTGAAATACTGGATCTCTTAAGAAACGAGTTAAATGGTTTCCCCGAGGAAGAGCGAAACCAAATAATTGTACAGCAAGATGGTGCTCCAGCACATAACAGCAGAATCACTACTGCCTACATTAATAACCATTTTAATACCTGGATTGGTACAAACGGCACAATCAGATGGCCTGCGAGATCGCCAGATCTCATCCCATTAGATTTTTTTTTGTGGGGATATGTAAAAAATCAAATTTACATGAAATCTTATGCGAATGACAACGAGTTGAGAGTTGAAGTTCAGAATACGATTTATAATATTCACCACAACACTTTATTAAAGGTTACTAGAAATGAATTCGTTAAAAGAATAAATTTGTGTATCCAAGAGAATGGAGCCCATTTCGAGCAACTAATTAGTTAGTTTACCATTTTTTGTAAATAATTAAATTAATTTAAGATTTCCTGGTTTTCCTTTCATTTAATTTATCATGTTTGTTAGAGAGATCTCATCCTTATAATTGACCCTAACGATCGATGCAATAAAAGTACAGGGTATAATTTTTTCAGATTTTAGCCGGTTCGATTCCCGGGTGTGGGAGAAGAGAATTTTCGAAAATCTTTGAATGCAGTTTGCTTTCTATTCAAAAATAAAGGAATGTTTCCTTTGAGTAAAACTTTCTATCTGCAGTATTAAGAGTACTTTCCCTCCAGGTGGCATTACAAAATTCCACCCTGTATATAGCCCAGGATGCAAATCACTTAAAAAAACCAATTTTATTACATTTCAATGGGATTTTTTTTGGGAACATTTCAATAACAGCCGCAGTCTGTATTTGTGCCCGGTTTATGGCAATAGGCTCACCTCTTAGAGAGTTAAACGTAACTGGCGAAATGTGGACGAACTATGTACAGTAGGTATACCTCTGCCTAACCCTTCGGGGAAAACAGGCGTCATGTTGTTACGTTTATTAAAGTGTTAAAGTAAAAACATTATTACACACCTCATAACAGCTAGCAATAAGGACAAGCAAGGGTTCCCTGCAGATATCGGCCGCCCTCAGCAAGGCCGCCGGCGGGTCCTCCGGGCCGTGACACGCGGCCGCAACCTCCCACAGTTCACGGCCCATGTATGCGCTCGAAGGGAACTCGAAACTACCGCCCTGTGTCGGACTGGGAGTCTGTATGAGAACAGAACCCTATATGGAATGACATAAGGCACCGGAGATTAATATTTGGATAGTTTTGGTGTGGGTTTTGGAAGTGGGAAGTTTAAAAAGTGTTTTATATGGAGTCCAAAGGGCGTAAATTGCCACATGTAAAAAAACAGTAGCTCATTGGTGTGAGCTTGGGGAACTGGCGTTATGCTGAACTGGCTGCTCGAAGACTGCGCCAATGGCGATGTTCGCGGTAACCAGTATAGAGGCATGAGAAACAGTGTGTAAAGCTGCATCGTATTTTGAAAATTAAATTATTTTATGAACAGAATAATAGGAAATAATATAAAAGTTAACTTACAATTTCCACCGAATTCATTCTCGAAACTCGTCTTTGTCCATTACTCGTGTTAACCTTATTATCTTTTTCAACACCCTCGTCTACAGTTCGATGCAGCATTATGTGTTTTAAATGCTCGGCATAGGACTTCCTTTCGAACTCTTGAGCTAACTGCAGCATCTGGCTGAGCGGGTAGCGGAACACGTCGCCGAAAAGGAGAAAGTGGAACCAGGAGTTACTCTTCACAAACTCCCGTAACTGCAGTTCTGGTAACGGTAAGTTGTGCAATGTCGCGAACTTGACCATCGTCTGAGATTCGTACAGTACCACCGACATATCGACCTTTCCGTCCAACTTCTGCCTATCTGCTAATCTGCTCAAAGTGATTTCCTCCATGAACCTCAATATCTCTCTAGCAGCTTCGTCATTGCTCTGGATTAGTTTTGACATGTATTCGTTTACCGTTTTATTCGCTTTTTCTTCAGGAAACCCTCTGTACTCCATCAAGTGATTCTTTATCATTTTAGCTGCAGAAATGTGTACTCTGCATCTGGTAGGATTACAGCCTATCATTGCTATGAAAGACACCGTGCAGGCGGTCATAGCGCCGTCGAACCAGTTCTGCAAAGCTAAAGCATGCGCCTCACAGCATGCGCTCTTCACACTTTTGTCGTGCAAACGATTGTATGTCTGATACTGCTGCGATACGAACGCTTGACTGGCGTTACAAGGGCGGTACTGTTTCAAATAGTATACATGATTCAACTTGGCTACATAGCCATATTTTTTCATAAGTTTTTCATCCGCGAAATCTGGCATCTCCATAGCTCTTTGGGATAAAGCTTTTATACTAGCAGCTTTAACATCTACGTCGCTTGACAACAGACTGCCCAGGCTGCGCCTGTCTGGCTTGTCAGACAGCAAGCTGTTGGTACTTTGATTGATCAGTTGAAATTCAAATATTTTGGACACGTCTAAACCACGGTAACCAGACAGCAACTGATATACGTTCACGTCTTTAGACTCGTACGTCTGATTCACATCTGTATATTTCTTATAAACATTATACAAATGTGGAAGCTTGTCTTTGTATATCTTATTTGGCAATTTAAAGTCTTTGAACTGTAAAAAGTCCTCTTTGGAGAATATATCAAATAACTTTTTAGCATCCTCGAGAAGAATCATTCCTAGAACTAAGTGAGGATTAGAAGACACATAGTCGTCAATATTTTCGTTAGCAATTTGTACACAAGTGTTGTATACCGGGAGCACATGGCTTTGTCTGTCAGAAGTTTGTTCAATGCTCTTGAATAATAACCACAGTTCTATGCAGTCTTTCGCCTCTTTTTCCACGTCAGATAAGTCAGTATCTAATATATTGCCCTCTACGCATAACGTCAGAACTTTATATAACTTGTGTTTGACGCAATACTTGGCTAGCTCCACGTAGAAGTGCTGTCGACTGATAGTGGAGCACGATTCAATAAAGATGTCATCAATGAGTTTCAAGTTCTGCGTGCGTGACAATCTCGATATAATGAGATACAAGTTATTTCGCTCACTCTCATTCACAATGCCGTATGAGGACAGTGTGTCGTAAATGCATAGTTTGGTGTAGGCAAAACAGTTACTTTTAGCAACATTTTCAATCATTTCGTTGGTCACTGACCATCTACGAAATATTTCGTCTAAGTTTTCTAGGACATGTGTATCAAAGCCCTTGGTGTCGACATTGAGGAGTTTCTTCACGAATCCATCGTTGTTGAAGAAGATATACCGCGCGTTCATATCACGAACTACTTCTGATGTCTGTACATTGATCCAGCGGACTAAAATCATGGCTTTGTTGCTCTCTACCAAATAGTTCCACATTTCAACAGGTGCTGAGAAGTCTAATAAGGAAAATTCTGAAATAGAAATAAAAGTAGTATGAATAGAATAGAATACCTACTCTTTATTATGTACAGTCGCCAGCACATCAGGATATACCAAACTGGCAGAATTCTTCAAATGATTATAAACCTTAAAATGTTTATTGTTAAGATCAAAAACGAATGAGAAAATTTTACAGTTTGAAAATTACAGATAAAATGTTGAAATTTTATGTATTTTTTTTAGCTTCTACCTTCAATTTCGTCCACGTGAAATTTCTTGTTCCCTCGACCCACTGCATCGCATTGCATCGCCCGCCCGCGCTTATACTACGTTTTCGATTAGCATTATTTCTGACTTTGTTTTTTTTTTTTTTGCTCGTCTCCTAAGGGTCGTAGCGTGTTGTTAAATAGCCTATAACCTTCCTCAAGAATTGGGCTATCAAATCCAAAACAAAAAAACAAATCTGACTGGTATTTCCAGAGATTGCCCCCTACATACAAACTTACAAACAAATTTTACCTCTTTATAATATTAGTCTATAATTTACATTGTTACCAATGTAACAAGTTAAGACTAATGATAATTTTGATTCTTATGTGTCTGTTATAAGGTCCAAAGTGATGTGTAAGTCTAAGTACACAACATAAATGAATTAGCTTACAACACTTCACTAATAGCAACAGTGTTAGATAGATAACTGATTTATTGATCTCAAATAACATTATCAAGACTAATAAACAACCCAGCATCTATGAATAAACAAAGTTATGTTATCAACACAAACATAGCCCAGTTCCTATGTTTACCTATGTAGATGGGCCAGCAAAAATATGGGCTTAACAGTGGGGGAAGCAGATTGCTGCAACGAAAATGGACATCTTTTCCATGTACCTTGTCTCACAACCATGACCATTCCCACATTGCATTTTTATTAGCAGTATAAAGCCAATGTGGCCAGCTTTGACTCAAGCTATTGGCTGGATCCACCAATTAAACTCACTGTGTGTATATTTAGTGAAAACCATGACACTAGCTCAACTACATAAGCCACAATATGGCTATAACTCTGGGGCTCTAGCTTGATGTTCGTTATCTAATGTAATATTATAATGAGCATAGGAAATATATTTAGTTGATAGGTTATTATAATGATAAGGCAAATATATATAACAAACTAAAAAAATATTGATTTTAGGTCCTATCATGATTGATAATCCTGTTCTTGAGTTTTAGTAATACTGGACCAGCAAACAGAATAACAGTTCTGTAAGCCCTTACCTGTATATCTTTAAAATATTACTGCAAATAAGATCTTAAGAAATCTCTATTCAAAAGTCAAATTATTTATTTCAAATAGGCACATAAGAGACACTTATGAACGTCAAAATTTACAAAAAAAATAGAATTGATTCTAGTTGCCCCTTCCAAAAGGTAGTTTCGTATGGAGAAGAATGGGCAAGAAACACCACCGTCACTCTTTCAAAAATGTTTTACAATATTTTGTTTGAGTACATTAATTATATGATTATATGTGAAGACGATGCACCTAGAATTAATTACTATACCATAATAGGTAAAAATGATTAAAAACTAAGCAATAAAAATAACTTAATTATGAGATAGATACATGGTGTTCACACCACACACATACACATACACAACAACACAACATAACAACATCGTAACATATACTTTTACGATGTTTGTAAATATTTACAAACATCGTAAAAGTATATGTTTTCCTAAAAAAATTAAAATAATAAGTCAGTGAGAGTGAGTTTAGGTAATCACAGGATGTAAAATCAATGTCACAAAAATAACAAATTATACAATTATATAATAGCAACCAGTTCGATTTTGTCTAGTCAAACTGCTTAAATATTACTTACCTGCTCTATCAAATGACAAGGCAGGTAACTGCTTAAACGCAGGGATGCACAGACCACGGCCCGCGGGCCGCATGCGGCCCGCCGGTCGAATACTGGTGGCCCGCCGACAGCAAAAATAATACTCTCGTACATTCGAAAAATATTGAATTCTATTCCAGAATAAAACCAAAAAAAATATGTTCGAAAAGTAATTTGAATCTCGCGCGCGCGCTCTTAAGTGCGCTTATCGGTGCGCCGTGCATGCGTCGGTAACAGCGGTCGGTAATGTTCGTGCCCATCTCGGTTAAATTCGTTTTCTTGAGGAAGCGCCGCGGCCGGCGGCGCGGCGACGACGGCAGCGCGGTGGCGGCTTATCCACGGGTTATATTGTTAGAGCAAGCGAGATAGCAATAGTCCCGAATTCCCGATTGCTCGCGTAGGTAGATACACGAAGCTTCCAGAGTCGGTTTCGAGATTTCTCCAGACAGTTTTCGAATCTATACGCGCGGTATAAAAGCCACGCTAACCGCAGCGACCGACAGTTCGGTTTTAATTTGAGTGTCAATAGTTCTAGTGTAGATTTTAACTCGACTAGCCGGTGTCATATATTTTGATCCACATTCAACGTAGATTTCCCGTCAAGTGCCGTGTATAATTGTGTTGTGAAATCGTAAGTGAAACTCTGTTATTAATAATAAGTGTTTCCCTACATATTTAATCAATTATTTTTGGTAATTTAAAAAAGGATGGGTAATTTAAGTAGGTACTGTAATTGTTTTTAGGTGCTGTGTTAATCCTAGCCAGGATTAGAACGCAACATGGACAAGCCAGGGCCTAGTAAAAAACGTAAGGTTAAAGATGAAAATCGGCAGTTTCAAGAAATTTGGACTGAGAAACACTTTTTTGTATGGTCGCATAACAAAGTCGTTTGTTTAATTTGCAAGAATTCTGTTGCGATTGCAAAGGAATATAATGTAAAAAGGCACTATGAAACGCAGCATCCTACTTTTACCAAGTTTACAGGCGAATTAAGAAAGCAAAAAAAAAAAAAAGCAAAAAAATGTTGTCTTTAAAATGGGAGCTTATTGGTCAGCAAGCTATGTTTACAAAACCCATTCAAGATTCAGAAACCGCTACAGAAGTTAGTTATGAAATTTCTCGAATTATAGCAAAGCGAAGTCGCCCCTTCAATGACCATGGATTTTGTAAAAGAATGCATAGAAATTGCCGCTAAGAAAATGTGTCCAGAAGCAGCAAAAAAGTTTGAGAAAATTCAACTGAATCGTATGACTATCCAAAGACGAATTATGTCTTTGTCAGGTAATATTGCGGAACAATTAAATGAAAAAACTAAAATCATTGAATTTTTTCATTAGCTCTCGACGAATCCACTGATATTAGTTCCACAGCTCAACTTCTCATATTCATACGAGGTGTTACTCAAGATTTTGAAGTCTTAGAAGAGTTATTAGGAATGTGTTCATTGAAAGGTCAAACCAGAGGAGTTGATATACTCAATGTACTTTTGGATGTGTGTTCAAAAACTGATTTGGACTTATCAAAATTATCGGGAGTTGCGACTGACGGTGCTCCTTCGATGATTGGTGTCAATTCTGGGCTAGTTACTTTGCTGAAAAAGCATCTGCAAGAAAAAAACATAAACGCTGAAGATCTCATGCAGTTTCACTGCATTATACACTAAGAAGCCCTCTGTTCTAAAAAAATTGAATTTCAAAATATCATGAAAGTGGTAGTTTCGACTGTAAATTTCATAAAATCACGAGGACTCAATCACAGGCAATTCAAACAATTCCTGGATGACATCGAAAGCGAATATGGAGATTTACTGTATTATACAGAAGGAAGGTAGCTAAGAAAAAAAAAAAAGAAAAAAAAAAAAACCAAATGCATTAAGTTTACGCTACCTCACGTTAGGCAGGTGAAAACTGATGTGTTGATAAAGGGCGAAGAATTGAATCCTGAAGAAAGCACAGTATTCTTGGGCTTAACTTTGGATGCTAAGCTTCAGTGGGGCCCACATATAGATAAACTGTCTAAAAAGCTAAGCTCCGCAGCATATGCTGTTAGAAAAATTCGTAATTTAACTGACATAGAGACAGCCCGTTTAGTGTACTTTGCCTATTTTCATAGCGTAATGTCGTACGGTATTCTGTTGTGGGGAAATGCCGCCGACATTCAGAATATCTTTGTTTTGCAGAAAAGAGCTGTACGATCAGTTTATAAATTAAGTCCAAGACACTCTCTCCGAGAGAAATTTAAGGAGATTAATGTAATGACTGTACCTTCTCAGTATATTTTTGAAAATCTTTTATATGCCCATAAAAATATAAAATTGTTTAAAAAATACAGTGATATCCATAATATAAATACTAGAAACAAACATAAATTTGTTCTACCTACAACAAGGCTCAAGAAAATAGGTGGCTCGTTCCGATGTCAATGTATACGCTTTTATAATAAACTTCCAAGCCACGTTCAAGATCTAAGCCTTAATAAATTCAAATCATTCATTAAACGTAAGTTGTGTCAGAAAGCTTTTTATACCGTTAAAGATTATATTGAGGACAAAAAGGCTTGGGATTGAGATGCTCCAATTTTTAATTATTGAAGTGGTTTATTTTTATTGTTTGATGTTTTTTTTGCTAACTTTTATTATTTTATATACGTAACGTAATATATACGTAATGACATGATTATTTACTTGTAAAGTATTATATTATTTTAATTATTGTGAATGTGAAGACTATGTGGGTTATTGCTCTTTTATTTTTATTTTCACTTTGTCTTTTATTCTCAGTTAGTGTTAATCATGGTCTGGCAGTTTGAGTCATTTAAGCGGCCTACCCAAATGTCCTTTCTTTGGTATTGATCGTCGCATCGTTGAGCTCCTTAAGTTCTGAGTAGAGCTGCACGATTACTGACAAATGCGTGCACTGACTGGTCAGGTCCACTCAATCTGCGTGGTTCTTTCCTCAAAAGACCATTTCAGACACCAATCTACATGGCCTTCACATGATCTGACCAAGATTATGTCTGGACTTTAAAAGAGACTGTGACCTCTGAGTTTGTTTCGGCCTTTCTTCTCAGAGTAGTCAGATAGGAAACGCCGACCTCATCTAGTTTTAAAAATATGACTGACGTGTAAAAGTGTTTGTACAAACCTACTTACAGAAATAAAAATCATTTATCATTTATCATAAGTCGTGGATTGACACTGGAACGATTTCTAAATTTAATAGAAGAAATTGGAATATTTCTGGCGGAAAAGCAAAGGGATGTCCCGGAACTTAAAAATCCTGATTGGTTGTGTGATTTGGCTTTTTTAGTTGACATTACAAATCATTTGAATGTCTTGAATACACGGCTTCAAGGCAAAAATCAACTGATATCCCAGCTCTACGCTCATGTATCATCCTTTCAATGCAAGCTGACACTTTTCAGATCGCAATTGAATTCTGGAAATTACAATCATTTTCCGAATTATAAGAAAATGGCTGAAAAATTCAACAAAACTGCGATTAATTTCAGTTATGTAGAAAAGCTAGATATTTTGAATCAATCTTTTCAAGACATATTTTCGGAGTTTAAAAAAGTGAAACCTCTGTTGGACATATTCAGCAATCCTTTCACGATTTCAGTTGAAAATGCGCTAGAGTCAATGCAGTTAGAAATTATCGACATTCAAAACGACCAAGATCTACGCAACAAATTCAACGAAGGAGACTTGCTGAACTTTTACCGCTGCATTGATAAAAATACGTACAAAGAGTTGCACATAAAAGCTCTAAAATGTGCCAGCTTATTTGGTTCTACCTATATATGTGAACAAACCTTTTCAATACTCAATAATAATAAAACAAAAAATCGAAACCGCCTTGCAAACAAAAGTTTGGAAGCAGTTTTACGTGTTGCTACAAGTAAATTTGAGCCAAATATAAAAAAGATTGTAAGCACTACGCAGTGCCACGCTTCAAATTAATAAATTCTTTTTCAATTTTAATACATTATTATCAATTCTTTATTGTCTTTAATTACCTATACTTCTGGCGGCCCGCCATCAGTTCATAATTTGCCCGAGTGGCCCCTAGTCTTAATAAGTCTGTGCATCCCTGGCTTAAAGTAAGTAATATTACAGCTCTTGATGACCTTACCAATGACGGCATCAGTGAACGAAATAAACTGCCGGCAACTAGAATCACTTCGATTTTTCTGTAAACTTTGACATTCAAAAGTGCCTTTTAAGTATATAATTGATATATTTGACTTTGATAGTGAGCAGAGTTCGCATATCTGAATTTTGGGCCATAGATACTTGAACTTTTTGCCATCAATATGCTATGAAGAATATTACTTACCAAAAGAATGAAAAAACAATGCAGTAGCAATTTTACTTTTCCATGTTTGTGGATACTTTTCAATCTTCTCAATAGTTAAAGCTTTGATTTCACTCTCATTGACAACTATTCTGTCTTTACCGGACCCAAAAACCTTGTTCTGCTTGAAGGTCCCATCACTCTCAAATGATTTCTCAAGATACCTTAGGAGATTCCAATGTCTCTTAAACTCAAGCCATTTCTCCTGCGTTTCATTATTCATTTCTTTGGATAGTTTCTCAAGATGTTCAACAATAAAGTCTCTGTATTCAATTTGGGCAGAGTCCTGAGCAAGGGTCATCAAATGCAACTCCGGGCTTATCTTGACCTTGTTAAGAATGTGTAGAACTTTGTATATCTGTTTTCTTAATAACAACTGAACTGTCCAGGCTTTGACCTAAAACATTTGTGTAAATAATGATTAATTTAGTTGAACTGCGTGTTTGGTGTTGAAATTTACAATAAAAATATACAACAAAAAATGTGGGACAAAGCAGTGTGTAAGAGTATCAATTCTAAATTGTTATTATTAGATATTGCAATTTTAAGTATGTGTCTATTATTATTTACAAACGCCAGACTATCAGTCTATTGTTGTAATTGTAATACAAATAAAAAGGTTATTCACCTCTGCCAGAAACCATTCTCTGGCAGTAGATTCATTCCATCCATTTTTCTCCTTGAGATAGGTGATCGCCAGCTCAATGTGTGTTCCCTTTGCAGCCGCCTCCCTGACAACATCCCTCGGAGACTTTTCTTTCCAACATGACCAAATAATTTTCTCATTTTGTGTTAATCCCTCCATATTTAGCACAACATTGAAGCACCGCTTAGATTGTTATTCTACAAAATGCTCGAACAATGAATGAATAACAATCTTTGCACAAAACAAAAATATACCATTGATAAATTATTATTTCGTCATTTCAAAATGTATTCTAAACTTTATAAGACAAAGTTCAATTTTAGATAACATTTTACTAGAACAATAAATTGCGAATGAACTTCAGTTCAGCTAACAGTGACAGCTTATAAAGTAGAGTTGCTATATTTAAAAAAAACATAACCCTCCTAGAAGCCGTCAAGAGAGTTTTATTTAATGGTTCTACTAAATCATTTCCTATTACCAGATAATGTTACAATATTGTAAGATTTGATACATACAGCTTTTATTTTGAATTTATTTATTTTTAACTTTTACACAAAGGTACACAACATACCTACATAAATACACATAAAAAGAGTACCTAGTTAGACAGAGTATTATACAGGGTGGAAACTTTCAGCGAGGCAGTAAGGGGAAGTACCTTATCCGTTGCAGCTACGCGAAAATGGTCTTATGAGACTATCCTTATCTTTTTGAGAAATATTGATCTGCATTCACAGATTTTGAAAAAATGTACAGTCAGCAATGCCAATCGATCCTCTTTCTTATAAGGATCAAAAACCTCTATTGGACCACTTGAGGTTTGAGTACTAGAAAAGTCATAAATCGCAAAAACTTTTCCCATACATTTCGTAAGAAATGATACTCCAACTTAGTTTTTTATGATGGATAAATGGACCGCTAAGACCAATAGTTTTTTATGTTATTTCACCCAAAGCACACGAACTAAATTAGACAGCCACAGGATATCACACGATCAGCCTACCACAAACAAAAACGGACATTGGTTACTACAATCATCTGTCATAAAACAATGTTTCGAGTCTTTGTAAATTATTGTAAGCTTTGAATCACATTTTTGACGCTGGTAGCACCCTTCCGCCGCGAAACCGCAGTAGTTCAATTGTACTGGTTCGCGCCATGTTCCGCTACTTGAATCGATGCGAGTAGCAGAACATGAAGCGAACCAGGTACAATTGACTACTGCGGTTTCGCGGCAGAGGTGTGCTATCAGAGTATCAGCGTGATGGTTTTTTTTTGTTGCTATATTGCCCACAGAGTACATTCGTATTTATATTGCCTAGCAACGTACCCATCATAACAAAAAACGTTCACGAAATTCCTCATATTTAATCGGAGATATTATTATAAAATTCATAATGGCAGAAGAATTGCAGAAAGTCCATTTGTATTATGATGATATTAACAAAATTCGAGTGATAGAAACGAATGTCTTAAAAGAAACCGAGGATCTAAAGGACACATGCAAGGATTATGACACAAGTTCGTACATAATGTTAGAAATGTTGAATACTTTACAAGCATTTATCACATTTCACATGTTAAATTAAATGGAATTCTATTTTGAACAACTTCCGCACTGGATCCGCGTCGTTAATTACGGCCCACTCCCCCTCACTGAGAGTAGGCCTATGTCCCAGCAGTAGGAAAATTATAGGCTGATTATGCTATTTTGAACAACTTACATTCGTCCCAGTCTTTACTTATATTTTTCTTAAATAAGTACCTACCTATTTACAGTCCCGATGACAACAGTTATCCTGATCTGATGATGACTGACCGCCGCCTCCTATATCTGCGCCGCCCGGAGACCTTTTTTTTGGGTGGGAAATTATAACTTTTTCCGGTCTGGACGGAGCGGGAGGGTGTCAGACTTTTTCTGACTAAAACCCACCCGTGTTCCTACAGATGCCTGTGTGCCAGGGCCACGATATCCTGTCAGACAAACTCGCAACCCTGGCAGAAAGTCAAATACCATAAGATGTCGATCTATCCACTCCAATGGGGCGGCAAAATGGCTTATGGATGTAGTGCGTGCAATCTGTTTATCGAAATGGTCCATAAATGGGCTCATTAGTCAACGTGTACTCGTACCTTTTTTTTTTGTTCCGGTTTGTAAAATCCTCCATCAAGGGTCTGTCAGACTCTTACTGAGTAAAACCCCCCCGGTGTTCCTTCCCATATTTGCACCAGGGATCATGGGATCTTGTGCGACTTCCACGATCCCCGGCTGAACCCCCCCCCCCCCCCCCTCTGTCTAAATGGGGCGCGCGTGGGACAATACGCGCCGCCACCTCGGGATATACTCGTAACTAACCTGACCTGGGAGGATCAAGCAAGTCTTGTATCTACATACTGGAGGATACTGTTTGACCTCTATTCTCATCTTTTACAGAGATTCAAGATTTCGGGAAGATAATCAACGCGTTGTTAGAGGTGCTCAAGGAACTTGGTGATAATGTCGAGAAGAAAAAAATGGCTGCCATAGGTTCCATGAACCTTTTGAAATCCACTTCCAAAGAAAGGGAGGCGGAGCAAGCTAAATTACAAGTTAGTTGTAACTACCTACCTTTTTTCTTGCCCGTTTTCACTATCAAAAATTCATCACACTGGGCGACACATAAATTAATGCTCTAAAAGCGCGCTGTTGAATTTTCAACACTCCACATAGCATCGAAAGTTGAAAATGCAACAGCGCGCTTTTATTTAGATTTTGCGTCTAAAATTATTAGGAGCGGTGCGGTGGTTGTGCATTACTATCTAGTTTTTTTTTTTTTTAACGGGGCACGGATATAAGCAAGCTGTTTTTATTTTTGTATTTTATTTTCAGGCAGAGATTAACGACAAATCCATGATACTGGAGCAGCTGGATAGTGAATATGATGCCCTTCAGATTTTAGAAGCCACACAAATGGAAACTATTGAGTATTTGACACAAATAAGATAAAGTTTTCGTGTTGATTGGCCATACCAATATTTTGTTTGTTGCCTTTTGTTACTGCACTAAATTCACAAAAATTCTAGATTTTTATTGCGAATAATATTTGTGGAAAATGTGATTAAAAAAAAAAGAATAATTTATGGACATGGACTTTCTTATTTTTTCCCTCCACAATAATGACTTTTTAGGGTTCCGTAGTCAACAAGGAACCCAGTTTCGCCATGTCCGTCCGTGTGTGTAATTTTGGCGTAGTTGTGGCCAGGTATATTTTATGTATTAATTCGAAAGATCTTGTGATACTTATTAATTGATGAAAATTCCTACAGTAAAATTGTCTATACTTTCAGAGAAATATTTTTTTTAGTGAAAGGTCAGCGACCTCAAAAAAACATTAATATTTTTTTTTTCTCCTAAAGTGTTACTGGTATCGTTTTTTTTTAATAACACCAAATAACGTAACATCTGAATATGTATTCATATAAAAAATTACGGAGCTAGCTTTGATAGTTTATGAAATATGTGAAAATTTCTTAATTTCACTTTTTATCGATTTTTTCCTTACCCCTATCATTACCGCATTTTATTCTTTGCTATAAATATGGACACAACTGTTGTTTATCATGTCCTAAAAAATTACACACGTAACCCAAAGGACTAGTGAGAAAAAGCGTTTCTAAATATTTCAGAAATTACTATGGAAATAGGGTTGTCCAAATGTTAAACCAAGAGAAATTAAAAAGTTATATTTTGTCGATGTCGTTATTATCGCAATCTATGTATACTTCGTCTGACGATAACACGATGTTGATATCGTCATTATCGTCAGAATCACATTCGAATTCATCAACCGATTTTTGCAACAACGGGTCACCGTGGATGAGTACGTTATCCATTGTCGGTTTTAAAAGTTTTAGAACTTTTTCCGGAATCTTAGCATGTTTCTTGTTTTTTTGTCTCTTGTCAATTGACAAACTCGACAAAAGCGGGTCAGAAGACTCTAAAGCTCGGTGAATCAAGTCAAAGACTGTTGTTTCGCGATTGAATTTACGAGTGTGATGCTCACGATCGTAGCGCCAAAATTTGTTGCGTGATTCACCGGCTTGTTCTGAGAGCATTCCTATTGGTATAGATACAGAATCTATAATTTGTGCACCATGCATTAAAATTTTGTGAATGGTGACAGACATATTGTACCAACTGTATTTTTGTACATATTTTGTTGCAACACCATTGCAAAAGTCCTGAAACTTCTTAGAATCTATTTCTAAGCCACATGATAAAGCCACCAGAATTGTATGTAGGTCATTGACGAGCCATTCTTCAATACCTAAAATATTGGCAAAAGTCAATCGATTTGAATCAGACAAAGCAGTGTTCCCGTCGTTGGTTGTACCCGAATTCGGACGAACTACGTCAACCAATAAGCCCATTTTTTGTCTGATTTCATCTTGTATTTGTTTTTTTTTCTCTTCTACAATTTTATATTCTGGGGATTTTTTTGCAACTCGCCACTTTTGCACGGCAGGGTCATTTTTATAACCCAAATGTAAAAGGAACTCAAAAATTCTTATCCATGCGTGCAATGGGCTAAGTCCATGATTTAAAGCTTCCTGATTTACAGGTTTTTTAGATATCAGATCTAAATTTTTGAATTCGCTACAAGTAGCTCCACAACAGGCACACCGTAATTGTGATGTTGTGTTTGTAATGGCATTAAACACCTTTCCATCTATGATGGTTAAGTATAGTTTTGGGTCTCCAATAACTGTTTTTCCTAAAGAGTTTTCAGCAAAAATCGGCGAAAGATTCTTTATTTCTTCTTCAACTCGGGTTTTTTCGTTTAAGATAAGTTGTGTCGTTTCTGGCTTATATTGGATTCGTATTGGGCGACAAAATCTGAAAGATTGGGGATTCGGATTGATCCATAATACATAACCGTCGTCAGTTTTTATACGTAAAGGTATGTATGTGGTTGCAAACAGGCAATGTTCATCATCGTCTCCATCACTAAAGCTTTGTTTGTAGACAGATTGCCCAGTAGTTCCGTCAAAACCCTATGAAGCCTCGAATATACAATGGAGTGTACCTATTTTTTTTTGTTTGCAGTACTCCGAAACTTTTTGGTCGCATACGTCAATAATTCGACGAAAAGTGTGCATAACTAAATCTAATAACGGTACTGTTTCTTCCCGTTCTGATATTTGTATATCCACATCGGGATAACATAACTTTTTGACCATTTGAATTTTGTAGTAGGGAGGGTAAATATTAGATCCACGAGATTTGGCTCCTTCACGAATACTAATATAGTCTTCAACAGATAACAACAGGACAGAACAGGTTTCTATCTATAATTAAGCATAGAGCTTCATTAGGTGGATAAGGTTCATCAGTTTTTTGACTTGACCTTATTAGTTTGGCAATTTTGGTAGACTCGGTTGGAGATTTTAGACACTCTTGAATAACAAATTCAAAGTCACTAGCAGCAGCTTTTCCTAATGTATTACCTGTTTTATCAACTACAATTTTTGAAAACACCTTGATCAGAGAGTCCGAAGGGTAGTTCTCTAATTCTTGTTCCAGAGATTTTCTTATGCGTCGCTGACTACGATCGCTAACATTATCATACTGATTGGATCTAGAAGTAGAAGGAACATCAAATGACTGTCTAACTTCTTCTGAGGCTGAAGGTATTATTTTTATGAAACTTGTTGCAGGTTCCTCCTCAATATGCTTTGGTTTTCGCGACTTTTGTAGTTAATTTGATGTAATGTTTCGTGAAGTTGAAGATTAGATGTAGAAGAAAGTCATTTTTTATTTTTAGCTAAAAAGGTTTTGCGATTCCTACTAGAGGCTTTGTAAAGCTGTTCGCATTTGGAAATAAACTTTGTAGTTTTTTTTTAAAGATGTCGAATTCTATTGGTGTGATTAGGAATACCCTTAGGGTAAATCGCACTCAAAACTATTTTTGCTATTTTTTACTTTTTTTCGGGAATATCCAGAGGTCGCGATTTGGGTCCTTGCAAATGAGCACTATTTTCTAATATCTTGAATAAGTCAAGATGCGTATGTTTGTGAGGCGTTATTGATGATTTAGGCACTTGTCGCTGATCATCTTGAAGGTCAATATTCTCTTCCCTTAAGTCACTCGGTTGAGACCCGAAATGACAAGCCCCAGGAGAACGGGTCAATTCCTCCTCAGGAAAAATATCTGACTGGTCCGATTTCATCGTTTCAATAATAGAAAGCTGTAATTTGGCATGGATAAACATATTAATCACGCCGACAGTCGTAAAACAAAATCATGAAAAATAAATTATTTTAGTGTTCCTTCCTTACACGTAAAGTGGGGATGATATTTTTTTTCTCGTACATCCCATGTGAATATCGTTGGATAGGCCGTTTAAAAATATTGAGGGTCTGTCAAGATCATTTTTCGGTTTCGGAATCAGTTTGCGTAATAATAGGTTGGGGAAAAAGTTTCTTCACATTTTTTAAGAAAATACAAAATATTTTTTAATATAGTTTATTTACATTTAACTAAAGTATGTAGGTACTAGGTACCATTTTCTTCGATAACTTTTTGCCATTTTGTAGGTAGGGACATGATCCCATTGCTATAGAAGTTTTGGGACTTCTGATCAAAATACCGCGACAAGCGGTTCTGTCAGTCCTCTCGTGATGTTAACCTGACACTGCCTAAAGAATTCTGAAGAGACCGAAACAGGTGGAAATCTGAAGGCAAGGCCAGGACTATACGGCGGATGCATTAACACCTCCCAGCCAAACTCTCTTAATTTTTGCTGAGTGGCTAAAGATGTGTGAGGTCTAGCGTTATCATGATGAAAACCCACACCCCTTCTGTTGATTAATTCCGGCCGCTTTCTCTCAACTTCTTGCTTTAATCTCATTCGTTGTTCGCAGTAGAGTTCAGAATCAATGGTCCTGCCTGGTGGTAACAGCTCATAATGAATAATGCCCTTCCAATCCCACCACACACACAGCATCACCATCACCTTGTTGCGAGTTAACCCGGGTTTCGCCACAGTCTGTGAAGCCTGACCGGCCTTTGACCACGACCTTTTTCGCACGTTCTTGTCGTACGTGATCCACTTTTCATCACCAGTTATCAGCTTCTTCAAAAATGGTTCGGTTTCATTACGTCGTAATAAAGAATCACAAATGAGTACACGGTTCATTAGGTTTCTTTCAGTGAGCTCGTGAGGTACCCAAATATCAAGCTTTTTTGTGTAGCCAGTTTTTTTCAAATGTGCCAAAACTGTTTTGTGGTCAATTCCCAGTTCTTCAGCTACGTCGTAACTACTGATATTGCCGATCTTGCTCCACTTTTTCAAAAATGGCATCCATTTTATCCGTAATAGGGCCGATAGGGACCCGAGCGACGTGCATCTTTGACATCAAAATTTCCGGATTGAAAACGCATAAACCAAATTTGTGCTACTCTCACACACACTGCACTAGGTCCATAAAAATCGCAAATTTTTTTCGCGGCTTGCGTTGCATTTTTACCTTTTTTGTAGTAAAATTTTAAAATGTATCGAATTTCTTCATTAGATTCACTCATCTTGATAGTACGAAAACAAATGAAAATCACACATTTTCCTAATTGTTTTATTTTGATGGTCTAATTTTATTTATTTATTAAAATATACAAGCTAACTCTAAAATATGTATAATATGTACAAGTAGGTATATAATAAAATAATTAAAAAGTGGAAGTGCTCATTGGGCATCAAAAAATTCGTCCGCATCGCTGTCAATAGGAAAAGTGCCCAAAAGGCTGGCAGCATTGCCACGTTGGATGGCAATACTGATTCTTTGGGCTAAAAATAGGCCAGCCCTCTGGTCCAGTGAAGAGTCGACCAACCGCTTGGCGATGTCCTGAAATACTTGATGAGCACTCGGACCCCAAGGCCCTAGTGTTTCAACCCCAAACGGCTCAAACATATAGCTCCCAATAAGGTTGTTATATTTGCGCCGTTTGAGGTTTTCTGCTCCTGCAGCAGCCGCCCCAGCACAACCCGCCGTGCCAGGAAGATGGGATGGCGCGAGGGTGTCGACACAGGTTGCATCCCACACCAAAGGCCTACCCAACTTCCATGGCATTATGGTCATTCCGTCTGGCCTCTTCCCATCGTCGCGCGCCAAGCCATTGGGTTCTAAAACAGCTGGCACTCCGGCGGTGACAAGAGCCCGACGGATGATGTCATTAATACTGGCGTGCCGTGCCATCCGACCAGCGCTCTTGCTGCAGGATAGGCCATGGTGTCCGAGGCAGTCGACTCCTTCACCGCACTGACAGCGATGTGGAGCCCCGCAAGGGGCGCCCAGACGCAAACATGTACCGAGCCGGAATATGGTGTCACCCAGCATGGTGCCTATGTTAAGGTGACGGTAGCGCCTGAAGCCAGAGGCCCGACTCCCATTCACCCACAGCCAGCAGGCGGGCACGCTCAGCAGTATTGGTGGACGTATTAATGAGTTTATTCCGTACCAACCTGCAGAGCGGCTCGTCCAATGCCACATTTAAAATTGATGTTAGAGTTGTTCGAATAATATGATCGATTTTGTCTAAAAGTTGTGGCTGCTTCCATAAAGAGGAAGAGCGGAGAAAATACATAAAATTTGGACCGAAACAGCAATATCTGATAAGGGTGAATCCAGAGTGTAAATTAATTTTAGAAAGTCTATCCGAAATGTCATTAAAATGTTTAATTTTTTCCTCGATGAATGATGAAAAACTGTCTTCTGAAATTTTATTGGGGACCCTAGGAGGTGCAGTGAACTTTTTTCCAAAACTTTGATATCGGGGGCTATTGAATTGAATTTTTGTATAGTCAATTGTCTGTCAGTATTGTCACAAAGGTAAATTTCGCATTTGGAGTTGTTGAGGTCAAGGCCTATGGATTGGAACTGCTGCTTTAAGAATTGATGATCTTTTAGAACGGTGTCTATGTCACCTCCTAGTGTACCATCATCTAAATACCATAAATTAAATTTTGAATTTAGTTGTTGAATTATGGGATGGATAGCCAAACTGAAAATGACTGGCCCGAGAGGATCACCTTGTTGGCATCCGACCGCTGATTCCAAAACGTTGTCTTTGTACAATAATTTTGATGGGTGCCTGTAGCACTGCCACATAAAGCGATACATTTGTGGTAACTCCTTTTTTACTTCAGCCAACAAAGTGTCCCTGTTAACAGAGTTGAAGGCATTCTGAACGTCAACCTTGTGGATGACCTCACCTTTATTGGCATTTAAAAAACTGGAAAGGGCATGTACGGCAGCCTCGCAGCCGCCTTTGGATCCAAAGCCAAGATGTAGGGGCTGGAACTTGCTGGTTAGAGAATCACTGTACAATTTACAGCATATTTTGGCTGCCGTACGCCTGTAAGTGCACCCAACGGCAATGGGACGAATGCCGCCGTCCCTCTTGCGCAGGGCGCATAAGTTAGCCCCGTACAAGACATCGACGACGGCATCATTCACACCGCCCCGTTGAGCATTAGGCGGTTAAAGCCGCAAGCTCCTTCAGAAGCAACTCACCAGCTTCCCCGGCGCCTGAACTCAATAAATCTTTTAAATGCTGAGGAGTCAGGCCGTCGAGGCCGCCGGCGGAACCACTTCGGAAGGAGCTCACGGCTGCAATCAGCTGGGGAGCAGTAACATTAAAAAGAGTTGAATCCGGATCGGGAGGGAGGGGGAGGGGGGTCGGGAAGGTGAGACCATCCGCAGGCGCTGGATGTTTACTCTTCAGGGCTGAAAGAGTTTCGATTAAGCTTAAACGATTTAGCTTTACTTTGGAAGTTACGTTGGAGGAACGATCGATCGAACAATACTCTCACAAAAAATAGCGCGATACCGTTTCTTACATCAGCTAAACCAAAACCAAAAACGTTCCGTTCGATCGGTAATTACGTTGAGAAATAGCGCGATCGGCCCCCAGGTAATTTCGGATCTAAAGTATGGGTCGAATTGTTACAGATATCTTTAATTTGGTTTGTCAATGTTTTTTTGGTTGCCAAATTTTTTTGGACATGCAGAATCCTATAAGGGAAAGTAAGTAATTGCTCCTAGGCACTTTGTGAGTTCTCCTGGGTCACAAGACGGAGACATTGCGCCAGGCTCAGCGCAACAGAACGTCTCGCGCCCCGAGGAACTCTCTTTAAAACAGGGGTAGAATTTTTTAATTTTGCCAGGGTTTTCCACAAACTTTGATCTGGATTTGTTGATGTTGGGGATGTGGCTGGGGGGCACAGAGGTAGGTACACTGTGAGGTTTGTGAACCTGATTTGAATTTGAAATTATGTTCTTTAAAATTTAAACTTTCAATGATACCAAAACCAGCCACATACAAATAGTATAGGTAGCCAAAGAGATTTTATTACAAGTTCATACATACTATAATGCGAAAAGACTTTTTCCCCGACCTAATATTAAGCTTTAAAGTGTTAATTTTTGTTAAGAGTCAAGTGCCAGCTCAAAAATAGTTACTTCTGGATATGTGAAAAAATTTATGGCAGTAGTATATAATATAACGAAATTAAAAGGAAAACTATCACAGCTAGGTAGGCTTTACAAGTTAACGAGTAATAGTCGACCATTTGCAGTTGGAGAATTGACCGTGACGTATATCGATGTATGGGAGAACATGTTTTTCAACTAAAATGTTAAGTTTGTTTTTGGCATAAATTCATCCCAACTACGGAACTCTTCATTGTGCGTGGTCCAACACGCACTTGGCCGGTTTTTTATACAACAAGTGGGTGATAAACGCATGTTCGAATAACGTTACACCAGAATTACACGCTTCGTGTGTAACTGGCGTTACGTTATTCAATCAAGAAAAAAAAAAACTGCCTAATAATGGTTATCCCAAAGGGGAACGTATTCGTAGGTGGACATGGGTTGAAGGAGAATCAGTAATCGTGCGCTCTTACAATAAGAGATTTCTTAAACAAATAATTGACCTAACAAAATAAAACTAAGATTCAGTCGGTAAAAATGTAATTTTCACTGAAACACACATTGTAATTAACACAGTTCCTATAGTCAATCTGTAAATCATAGCTATTAATATTGTTATGGGGTTATCCGAATTTTCTTGTAATTCAATTAATTTTTACAAGTCACAATTTGGAATTATGTCAACTTAATCACAAAACTATGTTGGATTTAAGTTTATTTTACAATACCTGTGATTACAAAAATATACCTACTTATGAATACAGAGTAACACATAAATAATTAAAATATACCATACATTCCCTTGAATCCAGATTTTTTAACATTTTATTTTATGTAGGAACATGCCAATGTCATAATTTTAGATTTACCAAACACCAAAAAGTCCAAATCGGGCTCTGTCTTGACTTAACTAGAAACAAAGAGTCAATAATTGAGATTTCAAGAGCCTATATCTTGGATTATTAGTTAATTTATTATATTAGTCAAAGTAAACTTAATCACGTCGTAATTACAAAAAAAATCTGTTTATAAAATATTGAAAATTAATAAATAACAGTGGCACTAATACAAACATTGCTGTTTCGTGCGAGTTTTGTATACGAAGTCAATACTACCATTAGGAAAACAAACGTGACATAAGCTTAACACCTCAGAGAATCTTTGCAATTATAAGCATACATGTTCAAATACTTCTAAAGGAGAACAAGAATGCCAGTCCTAGCAACGAAAACCAAGAAAAATCGTTACTCTGTAATATACTTAAGTGGGATTCAAAATAATTAGATCGTACACATTAACTTCTGTAACTTACACTTACAGATTAGCTTACTTACTAGTTGCTATCGTCAACAATCAGTTCTGGAATTTATCATTAATTCTCTCCCTCTAAACAGTGAACTTACTACAATGTATAACTTACATTGGAAATACGCCAAAATTTCACTTAACAAGCTTCAATCATTTATTTATGTGCAAGTTATACAATTGTAGTAAGTGTATGTTTCAATCAGCTTATGAATTGCAACAAACTACCTACCAATGATTATATAAATGCATGAAACTATTTCCAAAGTGGCGCGACTGAATGGACAGTCGACCATGTTGCGTTGGTGTCTGATGCCGCTGACATTATACTAAGTCAACAACACTAGGGTGCATGCATAATTAATTGCTATGTTTTGTCTGTACGTCTACTTGTCTACAAATTGAGTTATTTCAACACAACTATCTCTAAAGACACTGGCGATTAATAAACACCGGGCCGCATTGTACCCGGGTAAGGCAATACCGACACGATATAATTCAAGTTACACATTTTTCATAAAAAACGAGGGAGATATTTGTAGCAAAATATTGCTCAGTATAAATGATAAATTATTACCAATTAATAAGTAGAATATGCTCAATGAACCCTTATGTGACATGACCTGTTTATTAATCATAATTTAAATTACAAAGTCTCCACCATACATTTCACAATACTATGCGTGGCTTGAACACTTTTGTCTATAATGTTTAAAGGTTTAGACACTTGAAGTCACTACTGAACTTGAGAGGGGATCATCGATTTTTTGCCTTTTCGAGTCCTGTTGCTCCTCCTGGTGGTGCTCCTCTTCAGCGGCACGTTTCTTGGCTCCCTCCGCGTTACTAGTGTGCTGCCCTACCTCACTGATGACTCCGCCTTTGAATCGTACAATAATAGCTGTCATATTGTCGCACCCGGTTCCATCGCCCATCGTGCTCGGCGCCAAGCAGTGGTCGAACATCTGTAGACAAAAAAAAAAAAAAGTAAATTCACTGAAACCCTCAAGTAAAGAGTAAATATCAACAGCTTATGCAAACAATACAAACCTCCTCACAAATCTGCGACAGTCTCTTGCGACCTTCGACCACCCTCGGCAAAATGAAGTCACAAACGTCTTGACTAGACATAAAGTTCCATATACCGTCACACGCCAGCACCATGAACTGATCCTTCTCTGCATCGATCGTTAACGTCTTCACATCGGGCAATGCCGTGATCATCTGTTCCTTAGCACCCAAGTCTTTATTCTGTTTGTAGGAGTGGTCGCCGATGGCACGCGATAGGTTGAGGCCACCGTTTATGCGGCCGTCATTCGAGACTTTTCCACCAGCTTTGGTGATTCTGTCAAGTTCAGGTATGTCCTCTGGTTTGTGGTCTACTGACATGTCTACGGCTTTGCCCTCTCTGCAAATGATGCAGCGTGAGTCTCCAGCATTCGCCACAAATAGCTCATTACCTATAAACATTTAAAAAAATGTTATGAAATGATAGAACTTGTTTTAGAGAACACCCGAGTTCTGAGCATGTATGTATGTAACTCACCCCTGAGCAGTGCTACCACAGCTGTGCAGCCACTGTCGTTGCCAGGCTCCTCATTCATAGACATGTCCTCTCCATCTTCGTCACTTGATTCTGCCTCCAAGTCATCGTCTTCTTCTTCCTCCCCATCTCCTGCAAATAGTATTGTATAGTTAAAATTATGAAAATGGTGTCATTAATATTTTGTTGCGTAAGCAGCTCGTCATCGGCCGCCATTAAGAAAACATTTTGAACGATATAAAAGAACTCACAAATCTTTGCTTAGGAACTACCCAAATCATCAATCTACTCACCATCATTCGAGGACTCCTCAACACCATTAACATTTTCCTCATCAGACGAGTTGACCTCTCCTCCTTCGAAGGTTTCGTCATTGGAGTCGCTCTCGTCGTCGTCTTCCTCAGCGGCTTGGCGCAGTAAGGACTCGTACACGGCAGCAGCGGCGCGCCTCATCTTCGCCTCTTTAGGCCTGCCTTTACCATCTGAACTTGATACTGCTGCAGCTTTTTCTGAAAAATAGAATTTAATTGTAAAATAAGCCTCGGTTAACAATAGTTGTGCAACATTGACATAGCGGAAAACGATATTTAGAAACAGTTTTTTTCAACTTTTGTTGTATCATGAATGCAGCAAACATAAGTTACGTTTTCTAAGCACAATATATCTGATTAGGGAAATCCCAAAGGAAAATAAATCAAACAAATTACCTTTCCCCTTGGCTGGCGTGGCCGAACCATTAGATGACGTAATATTACTTTCTTCGCCATCAACTTGCTTGGAATCAGTGACCTCTCCGTTACAAGCGTCAGAAGTAGCACCATTGTCCGTAGCTACTGAGCTCTTGGCATCTGCACTCTGTTCTGGCTGAAGGCAGTTGTCTTCAGAACTGTCAGGGGCAGTAGAATTGGCTTTGTCTACTTCCATAGCAACTGGCTCCTTAGCTTTCTCGGTAGGTTCACTGGTCGAGACCTGTGAAGTATTAGTAATGGTTATCGCTGGATATGGAACTGAAGTTTTTTTTTTCAGGCATTATCAACTATATTGATCATCCTTATAATTGCATTACAACTCAAGTTTTGTATTAAGTACTTTACCATGGTCAGCATAAAGTTCAAAATACAATAACTGGCTCAAAGGTTTAAGCTTGAAAAGTTAGAACTCGATTTGTAATAGGATGGTAAATGGCTTGGAAAAGAAGAAAACAGAACTTACTTCTCCATTCACATCCTTATCTTCTTCATTGAAGTTTGTGGAAGAGACACCTCCAGTGTCTTCATCTGCAGTGCTGCCCTCTGCAGCTTCATTCGTAGAAGACAAGCCATTCTTGCTGGATGAAGCCTCTAGACTAGGCAGGCTTAAGCCAGCAAACGCTAAACTAGAACTGGAGCCTGATCCACCAGCACCTAATATTAAACGAAAAATGAAATTAATATAAAATACCACCTTTTCTTTTTGTGGCCATAGACAACTTGAATCTGTTCTAAATAGGATTCATAAATTTCAAGCAAAGACAAATATGTCTAGATAGACAGTCAAAGCTGTAAGAACTCATCAAAAAAAATTGCGTCCACCAGTTGGTGGCGCAAAATGCACACAGAATACGAGGGCGACACTGAAAGTTTTAAGAACTGGCCACTTGTAAACGATATATTAAAAAAATAAGTTCAAATTTTGAAAATGGAACTGCCAATATTATTGTGTATGTATTTTATTCATTTGTTTACGATTTGGCGGCAAATTGAAAATTGTCTGTGTCACGTCAGCATGAATTTAACGCGAGGAAATTTTCGTACAATGATTTTTTATGACTTTTGGATGTCATTTAACTCAACAAGAAAGTTATGATAGACTTCGATTGGCCATTCACGATGAAGCCCCATCTCGTGCCATTGTTTACAATTGGTTTAATGAGTTTAAATGTGGTCGCACTAATCTCACCGATGATCTGCGTGAGGGACGGCCTTCTACGGCGACGACTGAAGATAAAATCAGTGCTGTGCAGCGTATGATAGACTGACAAAAGAGTGACTTATCTGCTGATTCGGACAAGCTTAGGCATCGGTTTGAGTCAAGTGCACAAAATCCTACATGAACATTTAGCGGTCAGGAAGCTTTGTGCCCGGTGGATACCTCATAATTTGACAGAGGCCAAAAAACTCCGTCGTGTTGATTGGTGTCGTGAAATGGTTCAAAGATTTAACGGAGGTGACTCAAATGCTGTGTTCGACATACTTATGGGTGACGAAAGCTGGATTTATTGTTATGATCCTGAAACTAAGAGACAATCTGCTGTGTGGGTGTTTCCGTCCGAGGCGTTGCCAACTAAAGTGAAGAGAGGTCGAAGCGAGGGAAAAAAGGTGGTGGCCTCGTTCTTTGGAAGGACAAGTTTACAACCAGGTTTTTAACAATTGTTTTAGAGAGGATCGAAAAACAGTTACTGCAGAGTGGTACACTAACAATTGTTTGCCACTTGTCTTGGAAAAAGTTCGGGAGAAACGACCTCGCAGTCGGATCCTGACGACGTCAGACGTGGAATCACTGGGTCGCGCCCTATAGCCCCGACCTCGCACCTTGCGATTTTTATTTATTTCCGAAAATAAAAGAAAAACTTCGAGGAAAAGATTTATGGACGCCCGAGGAAGCAGCATCCCGTTTTAAAATGCCGTCGAAGAGACCCCTAAGGACGAGTGGGCAAAGTGCTTTTCTCAGTGGTTCCATCGGATGCAGCGATGTATTGATGTAAAAAATAATATTGAAAAGATATAATAAAACTAATAACTTGCTAGTTTGTTCAGTTTTTGATTTTCTAAGAACTTTCAGTGTCACCCTCGTAACACAATGACGTGGCGCGAATGTAAGACGTAGCTGTCATGCACACCAGCATAACAAAGTTAGCCTATTAGTTTTAGTTATTTTGCAGCGCGACACTATCTAGATATAAATAATCAAAGATTTCAAGATAGTTTTTATTTTTTATTATAAAGAAAAAAATATATTTTGTTATTTTTTAAGGAGATTTTATTGTTGTGTGGTTGTTTTTTTTTTTACAGGTGTTCTATCTCACGAAGGCGGGTTGGTTTTAGTTGTGTGTGTAGATGCACATTGTTTGTGTGCTTAAGCTCGGGAGCGCTCAGTATCGCCCGAGTAGCCGGTCGGGTTACTAGTGCCAACTGTTTCACGCCAAATTTTGCGGCGCGTACCGTCATTAATATGTATACCCATACTACCTACATTACAGCTTCCTAGTACTACGTCTCTGAGCTAAGCCGGGGACAGACAGACAGACGGACACGGCGAAACTATAAGAGTTCCTTGTTTACTAAGAAACCCTGAAAATGGCCTGATTAAAAAAAAAAAATTATTATTGAAGCCAGCGGGGTCTACTCCGAAGCGCTAAACCGATGTATCGGCCGAATGTTCGGTCGTTTTATAACTTCCAAAGTTTCCTTTTTTGACTTTGAGTCCTTACCCGACTTCAAGTCACAGTTTTGACTTTGGCTTATCTCTTCGACTGTCTTGTTTTTTTTTTCGCCGTAGTCAGTGATAGCCGTAGTAAAGAAACGATCGAACATTCGGCCGATACTTCGGTTTAGCGCTTCGGAGTAGACCCCTGGCTTCAATAATACATATTTTCCCACTTACTTCTATGTCGATGAGGTTATAATAACTTCCCATCACTGCTATTTACATATAGTCCGGTCATTTTAGACATTTGAAATAAAGAAAATTCCGACAGAGCCAAATCTTCGTAGAGACCTTAGGTTTACCACAAGGAATAAAGTGTCAAAAGTCCCCATCAGTCCCATGTGAGCTTAGGGACTTATTCGGGGCCCAAGGTCAAAATTTTAGGTTTTTTGGATTTTTCTCGAAAACGGTAAGTTTTATCGAAAAAGTACCTCGGAGCAAAGTTGTAGATCTTAAAATTCTCTATAAAAATGGTTCCCATGATTTTTTCTCTAAGACCCACTATTTCCCAGATATTGCGCTTGTAAGAATCATGTAGGACTTTTACTGGCAGATAACTGATGTTTTATGGAGTAAGTAAGTTTTATTATAGAAAAAGCCACGCAGGCGGAGCCGGGGGCAGCAGCTAGTTTCTAATAAATTTCTCTCTGTTAAGTGAAAGTTGTATGATTCGACCTCATGACTTTATCATAACCAAAGTCAAGCAAGTCGAATAGAATAATAACAGCACATTCATAGAATCATCATAAAGGACAAACCGATAGAAAACTTGGAAATGTCAGAAGTTTTTTTTGTGAAGATGAAGATATATAGATATGAGTGACATGACCAAATTTTAAGGGAGCTAGGAAACTAAGGTAATCATCATGATAATTTCAGCCGAAAGACGTCCACTGCTGGCCATAGGCATCCCTAACTAGGTAATAGAACACTCATCATACTTGTTTTCTTCGGTACGAAGCTTAGGTATACTCTGCCCGCTGCCCCGCGTCGTTTTCATGAGGTTGCGGGTTCACAACCTAGGTATGTTTTTCACTTTGAGAGTATCACTGTTGTAGGTACCTGCCCAGCTAGCCACGTACCCACCGATATGTTTCTGTCTAAAAAACGAGACCAGCTATACATGCCAGCACTGGCCAGTTAACGAAGCGGCTATGAAACTTGCACGACACCTTTCAAGCCAACAAATATTGTTTCAATCAGCGCAGTGAAGACAATTTTCTTTATAGCCCGTGGGACGCTCCCTGTCCCCATTCTGCACCACCACGTAAAGGGTGGTGGGGTTGCGAGGGGCGCAGCCAAGCTTTCAGGACTGCTGAAATAGTAGAGCGGCAGACAAAGTGACGAACGTGCTCGCGAAACACACCGACTTCCTATTTACTCCAAACTGATTTTCGTACTTATATATTTTTCACAATCAACTTTTTTTATAAAAAATTTAATTGATAATGCAGTTATAATCAACATTAAGTTTACTGTTATTCATCCCGTTCATTAAATTTTATCATATAGATGACCTCAACGCGATAATTTGTTTGCCGACTTATATAGTAGTAGTATGATTTGCGTATGAGTTTTATTCAAGTTGGTGGTTTGTAACAATTGGCTGCAACTAAAACAATGTGGAGGCTGAAAATTTTGCAGTTGGCGGTAGTGGCCGCTCTAGTTGAAATGTGTGCATATTATGTAGAACTTGATTCTTACAAGCGCAATATCTGGGAAATAGTGGGTCTTAGAGAAAAAATCATGGGAACCATTTTTATAGAGAATTTTAAGATCTACAACTTTGCTCCGAGGTACTTTTTCGATAAAACTTACCGTTTTCGAGAAAAATCCAAAAAACCTAAAATTTTGACCTTGGGCCCCGAATAAGTCCCTAAGCTCACATGGGACTGATGGGGACTTTTGACACTTTATTCCTTGTGGTAAACCTAAGGTCTCTACAAAGATTTGGCTCTGTCGGAATTTTCTTTATTTGATCACTATTTTTATGTCTAAAATGACCGGACTAATAGCAGGTAGTGGTATTCGAATTTCTGTGGGGTAGATCCACAACTAAAAACTGAACATTGCAAGTTAAATAAAAGCTTGTAAAAATAAACATTTCCAAAAAAAAAAAAAAAAAACAAAGTGAAAAATAACTTATATTTGGAAGTCGGTGGCAAAAAATGAAACTATAAATCCCGGAATTTCGGAAGTCACCAACTTCGGAAATTAAAGTATTTTTTCACTTTGTAGTTTATTTTTGGAAGTTGGGTTGTTTTTATTTGTAAAAACTTTTTATTATCTTCCCCTGCTCTTTTTGCCATCTCTGGGGTACCTAGCATTCTGTCACAACTAATCCACTTCTCTTGAATGCCGCTTAACATGTGGCGTGTCTGTTGATCTATTTTGGTAAGAACATCAATAACTTGTCTTTTCTCTAATCAGGGTATTTCGTATCCTGTCTTGTTTTTTAATACCAGTCATAATTCTTTCCATTGATCTCTGGCAATCTGCCAGGATTTCTCTGTGGTATTTTGTAAGAGACCAAGTTTCGCTACCATATGTAATGCAAGGCAGTATTCATTGTGTTCCGCGTGTTGTTTTGTGTGAGAGAAGCTGACTCAAATAAACATACTCTTCGACGTATTCAAGTACTTTATTGTTGATTTTAATTTCCAAGGCAACTGAGTTTGTCATTAGCTTTGTTTTGTCTGAGTTTATTAGTAGTCGCTACGCTTTCAATTTCGATGCTTAGTTCTTGCATCGTTTTCTTTAAATGTTCTGGGTTTTCCTCGAACAGGACTAGGTCATAAGCGAATCTCAGATAATTTAGATTTCTCCCGTTGATGTTGAATCCGAATTGGCCCCAGTCTAGTTTTCGGAATATGTTTTCCAGAATCGCAGAGAACAACAGGGGACAACGGACCACCCTGCCTGACACCTCTTTTTATTTTGAAAGGTTCGCCTAGTACTTCTAGTTGTATTTTTGCCTTACTGTTTGAGTATAATTATGATTTTAATAACATCAATGTATATTGTGGTTATTCCCTGATTGTCTAGCAGGGTTGATTGATTTAACACAAGTGATTTTTTTTATAAAAATCATGATTTAAATCAAACTTTATTTTTTCCATAAAAGTTCAAGGTTTAAGTACTTAGAATTGTATGTGCTTCGGGATTTAAAATGGTCTTTTAATCGCTGCAGTATTCTTTGTATCTCTTTATGGCATTTGCTGCACACTGCCCTAGATCCCTTTTTAGGGTTCCGTACCCAAAGGGTAAAACGGGAACCCTATTACTGAGGCTCCCCCGTCTGTCTGTCTGTATGTATGTATGTCTGTCTGTCTGTATGTATGTCTGTCTGTCTGTCTGTCCGTCTGTCCGTCTGTCACCAGGCTGTATCTCATGAACCGTGATAGTTAGACAGTTGAAATTTTCACAGATTATGTATTTCTGTTGCCGCTATAACAACAAATACAAAAAAAAAAGAATAAAATAAATATTTAAGGGGGCTGCCATACAACAAACGTGATTTTTTTGCTCGGTATTGATAACGGCAACAGGTAGACGCTTGAAATATTCGCAGAATATTTAGATAGATATTCACTTTAAAAATAAATAATTAAATTAAAATAAACCAAATATTTAAGGGGCGCTCCCATACAACAAATGTGTTTTTTTTTTTGCCGTTTTTATAGATAATGATACGGAACCCTTCGTGCGCGAGTCCGACTCGCACTTGGTCAGTTTTATTTAAATAATGTACTTCAGTATAATGCTGCCAAATTGGATCTTTTTTTTCGTCCAGTCATTCTCACGACACAAATGAGACTTACAAATTCACAATTATAACACAACATTTTACGATGCGTGACGCAATAATCATCCGGCGAACGATCACATGAAAATATTGAACATATAGGGGAATCCCGGAAGTACACTAGTTTGTCTAAGAGTTATCAATGTTAGGGGAATACCAGTGTTTTCTTAGAGAGTTGTCAGTTAACAAAATAAAAATAAACCATTTACGGTGAAAAAAAAGAAAAAAATGTAAAAGAATCAGAAAAATCATGAATTGGTTGATATAAAAAAAAGAAAAAAAAACATGATTTTTATCAACCCTGAGGCTTTCCCTTAAAGCGTCATGGCACAAGCAGGCTTTTGAGTAATCTATGAAGGCCATATACATAAATGCTTGTTGTACTCATTGTACTTCTCCTTAAAATCCGTTTTACTGTGTGTATATGATCCACAGTAGAGAATTTCTTTCTGAACCCTGCCAGTTCCATAGGTTAGTTTTCGTCCAGTAAGGTACTTATTGGATCAAGAATAATTTTGGAGAAAACTTTATAGATGTTAGACATCAAGCTTATTGGTCTGTAATTGCCTATATTTATTTGACCTTTCTTGTGAAAGAGTATTAAGTGAGATGTTTCCCATTGTTCTGGAATGTATCTGGATGTCAAAACTTTGCAAAAAAATTGTGTGAGTAAGGGGGCAATTTCCTTCAAAGATCCTTTAATTACCTCATTTGAGATTTTTTCAGGGCTGCTTTGTCCATATTTTGACCAAGAATTGCTTTTTCTACTTCGCTTGTCAATATTTCAGGTTCTAGATTAGATGAAGGAGTTTTATTGACTTCTCACTTTGTTGGATTGTGGCTATTTTAATAGGTTTTGGTAGAATTGTGTGTCCAAAAAACAAAAATGTTACAAACAGGAGGAATATGGCCACATAATTCGCATAGGGTGTCTTAATTATTTCGTTCAAAGTACTAGGTCCGAATATCGCGCACGCTATTAGTGTTTTGTCACAATTTAATTCTTGTTACGATGATTTACATTTTCAATGTGCTAAACGAGTGCTTAGTTATTTAAAGGGGACGGCGTACTTTGTACTAACGTTTAAGAAAACGAGTAATCCAGAATTAAATAGTTACGTAGACACGGATATTGGTGGGTCATATGATAGGAAATCCTGTACGGTTTCATTTTTAGACTAGGAGATAATATAGTATCTTGGGAAAGCCCCACGCAACGGTGCGTGGAGCTGTCTTCACAGAGCAGAATCTATAGGCTACAGCTAATCATCGAAAAAAGCTATTAATTTAAGAAAATTGTTAAACAGTCAAATCTGTAGTCAACGACAACCAATCGGCATCGAAAATAGTGAAAAATAAGATGAACCATACCAGGACTAAACACATCGATATTAGGTTACATGGTTACATTAGGTTGAGGTAAAATAATTAAATACTTTCACAAGAAATGGTAGCAGATATTTATGTTAACAAAATCTCTACCAGGCCCAAGACTAAAGCAATTTTTAGAAAAAAATATCTCTGAAGGCGGCGAGCAATGTGTGATGATGTTAAGGTGCAGCGCAGACGACAGACTTTTTGTGCGAAGGAGTGCGGCACACACCAATGTGATTACATTTTATTAGCTCACAAGCTTTCATTAATCACTCGATCCGGTGCAGCGCAGACAACAGACTTTTTGTGCGAAGGATCGAGTGATTAATGAAAGCTTGTATTGATGATTAAGGGATCGTGATGAGAGGTTGTATTCCCACATAAATGTGTTTTAAGATTCGAGTAAAATTGTTTAGAATCTGTCACCAAACTGTTCCATCACGGAAAACAAATAGTTGTGTTTATTAAATTGTGGTGTTAATAAATGTATTCCATCCAGATGGCCTCTTGATTTCAATAATTACTTAACTAAATCGATTTTAGACTGTTACGGCCTGGCCACGGGAACGGGCGACGCGAATGGCGGTCCGGCAATCCATGCGGGGGCAGTTTGCAGGCCACGGGCATTAGCGTTCGCCGATAAGTAGACGGAGAGCGAAGTGTCTTTATCAAATTTATCTCAATATTGCTTGGAAAGTAGGTAGTAGTTTTTTGGTTCAAGACATAATATTTGGAAGAGATTGTGAAGTACATGATTTTAATAAAAATCGGGGTGTAGATGGAAAATTCTACAAGAAGTACGATAAATACAGACTATATCCAGATTATTTTTTTTATTATACCCGTACGAGTGTCGTAACCTTTGATTATATTATTATGAATATACAACCAGGGGGCCTACTCTGAAGCGATAATCCGAAGCATCGGCCGAATTTTCGGCCATTTCTTGACTTCCAAAGTTTCCTTACTTGACTTTGAATCCTTTCCCGACTTCAAGTAACGTTTCTGACTTTGACTTATCTTTTTGAACGTCGCTTTTTTTTTTTCGTCTTAGGCAGCCGTAGTCAGGAAACGGCCGAACATTCGGTCGATACTTCGGATTTATATTCGGAGTAGACCCCCAGAACTGGAAAAACGGTAAATGCAAATAGGATTTTTGCAATAAAAGTTTCGGTGTTCATTATTTCGCGGCGAATACAACAAAACTTGTTTGGTTCACGAATTATTTTTTTAAACGTTGCCCCTGTAATAAAATATCTCTTGTATCGTGGGTGCGTTTACAAACATTTCTACTCTATTCTCTCATTTCTACTATTCGCCGCGTCTACCGCGCGAACCCGTGGCATGCCGCCCGCCGAGCCGCCAAACGCTCTTGCGATTCGCTCGGCAAAATTCACCGGTCGCCGCTACGCGTGGCATGAATGACTAGTGCGTAGTACATTTCTATACAATTGTTTTAGTCGCCAGACGGTTCGCCGCTCGCACCGCGCGAATTTTCGCTGCAGCGAATGTCCCGTGGCCAGGCGGTAAGCCTTGTGAAGTTTAAATGTAAATTTACGCGTGATAAATGGCCGAAAAAGACCGTCGAGCCGTATGTACCATCGCGGACACTGGCGCCTAACCACTTTTCGACCTTAATACTAGAAGCATAAGGTTGAAAAGTGGTTAGGAGCCAGTGTCCGCGATGGTACGTGTACTTGATTGCTGAACAGCTGTCGCTAAAATGCTACCTTTACCATTTTGCAATGTTAGGTACTCTGCTTGACGAAACCCAATTTTTCAGAATTCACTGTAATGGTAATATTAATAAATAAAAATGTACCTGAACCGCCAGCTTCCTCAGTGTTTTTCTTGGCGCGAAGGCATGGCGACAATGGCGTGGCAGTGTCGCCGAGACGTGCACGATGAAGAGTGCTCAGTCTATTTTCGTATTTAGCCAATACTTCCTATAATTTTTATAATAATTAATATTTCTGTGTCAGTTTCAATAATTTATTTGTTATTTGTCAGACCATCACACTACTTGCGTAACAAACTATCAAACACAAACTGAATGATTTTGAAGTACGTTTCTCGATATGTTCGAAAAATTTGTCTGTTCAACAACGTAAATAACACAATGATTGTTGTTGAAATGTCAAAATGAATTCCGTTGCTGCTGATAGTGTCTTACGCAATTACCCCGCTGGATCAGAAAAAAAAAACCCACTGCTTAAAATAAGCCTCCAATGAAGTCTCTAGACAAAATTTACATAATCACTAAACATCCCAGACAAATTGGTGATTGCATGGTTAAGAGGAGGCTCCCTATTTTTATTTATTTATATATATTATATTTATTTATTTATATATATTATATTTATTTATTTGTATATATATATATTTTTTTTATGTTAATTTGCATCAATATTCTGAAACAGTCACACATACAAGCAAAATTAAACTTTAGTATATGATTTATTGGATCTTTTTCTTTCCATATTGAAGACAGTTACAAAGGAAGGTTAAAAAAAAATTATTGAGAGAAAATATTACAGTAATTGTAATATTTTCTCTCAATAAATTTTTAATTCAAAAATCATGTCTTTATTAAGGATAATAATTATAAAAAAAACAAACAAGATTGTTTCGCTTTTATATCTAAAATAAATATTCAGTGCAAGAAAATATAGTTTATTATCCCGACACAAGATATTTTTTCTGTAGATCAATTATTGAGACTTACGCTATTTAGTTTCGTGCTCGAACACAATCAAAGTGCGCACGCGATATTCAACTCTATTACTGATGTATTACGTATGCACATAACGGAGTGGCGGGGAGCGAGGGGCGGAGCTTGTGTTCCAAATTTGATTTAGACTGCTTGCTCTTAATCGATAGGAAGTAAATCATAATTTATTTATTATGCAAGTTTCCTATAAACAGATGGTGTTTATAGCCAACATGTAAAATAAAAAACAAGACTGTTACCTACAACTACTACCACACAAGAGCAAAAAGATCTTCCATTGAGTAAAAAATCTGATTTAAAAAAAACATAGGCATTCATGGGAACTGCTGTCAGAAGTGAAAACTTAAACTTTCACGTGGTCAATTTAACGTCACTTACTGCTATTACAGCATGTCGCCGAGGGCATGTCAGTGACGCGTTTCCATTAGTTTTCTCCTACCAAAAATCTATCCACGTGCCTAAAGAAGTTTTCACTTTAGAACTACAAGAGTATAATAAATTTAATTAATTTTTACCTGTAAAGGAAGCTTTGCTTCTTGAAATAAGTTGCTCACATTGTCATCTTCAGATTCTTCCTCATTATCACTGGGGCCTATTGGATTTATTTCACCTAAAATTTTTGACATAAAACAATATTTAAAAAACAACACATACTACCATGCTAAGCAAAATATAATGTTCACAGTAATAATACAGAATGTTTTTGTGCATAGCCCTAGTAGCACTAAAACATTAAACCCCAAGTAATTGCATCAAATCTCATCTAGCTTAAGCAAAACTGATTTTGTTGGCATAATAGATTTAATTTTTTAAATCTTATCATACCAATCCCTTAAGAGTATTTTTATTATCTTTCATTCACAAACAATTCTTACTCTTGTAATTGGAAACTTTTGATTGGTATTCTAAGTATGCAACTGGAAGGGATTAATTATAATATATCACAGCAAAACTTTAAATTTTAAAAACAACCATAGATTTTTAAAATAACAACAGAATAGTTAAACCATTCTGTTTTGTGAGTATTTCTAATGGTATAACCACACTACTAAATTTGTCAAAAAATAATAGGCCCGTTTTGACATTTAACTTGAATCGATTTATCGTGAGTATCGTATGGCTACTTTACTATTTAAGAAGTAACCATAGGACTCTGTACTCCATACTCACGATAAATCGATTCAAGTTAAATGTCAAAACGGGCCTATTATTTTTTGACAAGTATACACATTATTAGAACCTAATGGCACAATGGGAGATACTACAGAACTCTACAATCCTAAATCACTGCCAGTCGGCGACAAATGTCAGCGACTTAGATGTGTAGAGACCTTTAGTATGACACCAAAGAAGCAAACAATCTATTTCACCAAAGCAAAGAACAGTAACAGTTAGAGAATATTTAGAATTGAAGAACACAATATTTTATAGAAAACATTTATGCTTGTCACATTATGAACATAACCAAACAAGTGACAATCAACCAATATTAAATTCTTAAAATTTCATAAAGTTGTAAATACAATTCTAAGTCAATAAGCAAACATTTGACCTCTGCCACATTATGCTATTGCAAACACCACTAAGTCAATCAATATTTTCTATTAGTGTCACTATCTCTTAGTACAATACTGTTAAATTTATCAAAACTATCAACAAACAAGCAATAACTGCAGCTGTTCAGTTGGTACACTATGGATATGTTACCATAACCTCTAATTATTCAATAAAAACAAATAACTTGTTTTTGTAGGTTATATTTAGCATCAGTTAATTTGTGAAGACACATGAAATTGGAACAGATATGGTTTGAAATGTTTAGTGCTGCTTAGATATTTAATAATACTATAGGATTATAACTGAGCAACTCACCAGCTAGCTCTTTCAGAATGTCCATGACTTCTTTACTGGCAATGGAAGCATCAAATCCGAGGAAAGCATCTTCCAAAGCTTTTGTGAGCTCTCCACTTTTGTAAGCATCTGTGTTTTTGATAAAATTTGGCAGATTTTGTGAACAATATGTGGCCACTTCAGCTCCACCATGGCCATCATACACAGCAAACAGTGATGTGTTTGTATCATACTCTAGGATTGTGTTGTGTGCATCCTAGAATTTTAGAGGACTTATTATCATTATATTATCAGTAATAAGATAGATCTTTGATTGTGATGCTTTCTAAATTTATGCTATCAGATAAGGTTAATATGTATGAATATACTAAAAGCTTTCTACATACCTATAGGTATACCTCATTAGCAGTACAGTTTTAAAGACGCTTTCAAGCGTAGGGTTCCCGAATAGAAAAACTAAGCCGTCTAAACTTTATTTACTGCAAATAATCCTCTCAGTAAATAAGATCGTGCATTGGACATTGGACATAGTAAAATACCTCGACATTTTAATGATGCAATATTAATGATGACTGTATATTAATTTATAACTGATCAATCGGTGATTGCGATTGATAAGTAATAAATATCGGCATTTTCAAAGACTGAAATATACTATCACGAACGAAACAATAAAGTACCTCTTGATTGACACGCCATCCCTGCATGGAGCTTGCACCGCACTCAAGTTTAACATTAGCTTCATCGCTGGACACTTTTTCCGTTACGGGTTCAGACAAATACGCACCCATATTGGAATGTTAATAACATGAATTATAATTACATAAAATAAATAAATGAGGCGCGAAAACCTCGGAAAAAACGCACAGGCGGCAAGCTAACCAGAGTCAGTCAACCGCCGAGAACGGGGATGCCAATAAAAAAAAATTCAACTCCACCAAACTAAGCTCAATTTTTAAGTCAGTTTTAAAGGCTCGTACAGACTGGAGATACATCGCGGGCTCAATAGGCAGCGCGACCCTTATCGATCCCGGGATATCGTTTACATGAGCCTAACTGTTTTTATGTGGTTTTAGTAATTCAAATAGTATCTTTAAAATAAAAATGAATTATACAAAATTATTCTGAATTAGACGGTTTATTAGATTTACATTTACATAATATTTATGTAAATCAGCGTCCGTGGCTGTATGCTAGTGTGACCTACAAATATAAACCAGGTGGGTGTGCAGATGTTGTAGGTCCAACGCTAGTTGGAAGTTGAATCCGGATCATCCGGATGTGTATGGTGGCTCAAAATCACCAAGGTTTGTGAATACTGGTTTTATGACAAAAAATAGTAAACTTGTGGCAAACAAAACTTAGAGCATATAACCGGGAGCTGCCATAGCTGAGCGTTCCCCTCTCTGCCACTGACCTCCATATATTTCACCCCCCTCTGCCAAAGTCACTGACCTTCTTTTTCACACTGGGGCCGCATTCCGAATTAAGACCATAACCGCTGTAATCGATTTTAGCGCGCTTAAACGCGTTCCCTATTAGCGTGAGCACGAAAACGTTGTCGCGTGAAACGTCATAGATGAAGTCATGACATGCGCCATCTTGCGATAACGCCGACCATGCCCTAAATTAAATCATCGTGAGCGCTGTCAAAAATGACAGTTGCGTTGTTTTGTTTTGAGTCTTATCTTATTTATAATAGCGTGGCATTTTCGAAATTGTGCTTCTGGCTACCGTCGCCATCTAACCAAAGAAGAAGAAGTGTACAAATGCGTGCGTGTGGTGTTTAAACAAAGAAATACTGTATTCTATTCTATTTTTGTTGTATGGCAAGCAAAGCCGGTGTCGACTATTCTGCCAATGTCTAAAGTGAGTTGAGAAACCAAGTGTGCATGAAAATAAAAATAAAACAATTATATGAAGAAAATAAAATAAAAACTAATAAAACTCTTCGATTGATTGATACTGTTGAACACAATGTAGATCTTGTTGGATTAGTACGGGACTGAAACAAACAAAAAATAAATAAATAAATATTATAAATGTTAAAACATAAAATATACGCATACCACAACCACACAAACGTAATAGATCATAACTTTATGTTATTGTGACGGATGAAGGTCATCAGCGCCACAAGCAGATCTTGAGAGGAATATGTTAGTAAGGAGGAAACATTTGTCGGAAGAGGGATCTTAAATTTAGGGAGGCGACTATATAAATCTAAAGGTGGAATGTTGTTCGAGCACTCAAAGAAGATGTGATCCAGAGTGCCCTCTTCCAACCCGCACTCGCAGAGAGAGGAGTCCCGAACACGGATTTTGCGCAAAAAAACGGGAGTACAACTAAAACCTAAACGAATTCGACAAAGAACGGATATAACGGTTTTGGAGACTTTTTTGTAACTGTGGAACCAAGGCTTTGTTTTTATGACTGGTTGTACTGCATAATAAAACTTCCCCTTTCTTCTTCCAGTGATATTCCATTGTTCCTGCCATGAAGATTGGAGCTTAACTTTTGGAAGGCTCAACAAGTCGTATCCCTGATGAGTATTGTGGGTGAGATCAGCTACTGCTGATGAGCAAGCATCTTTGGCCAAAGCATCAACGAACTCATTGCCCTTAATACCACAATGACTAGGTATCCAAACTAACTGAACCTCTCTTTGACTAATAAAACAGGATAATAAAGACTTTTTAATTTTTAAAACAAGGGAGCTGTGCAATTTACTTTTGAAAGGGTTTTGTATTAAGGCTTGCAAAGAGCTAAGAGAGTCTGTGAAAATTACGGCTTTGTCAATATTTTGGTGTGACTCTATGAAAAGACAAGCTTCCAATAAAGCCACACACTCGCCCGTGAACACAGAAGACTCCTTAGGGCATTTGTACTGTAGAATTATTCTGGAGCTTTGGTAATAAACCGCAGCGCCCGTGTAACTCGGATCATTAAATTTTGAAGCATCTGTAAAAAACCTTTGAAATCCAGTCCATCGTTCCCCCAACGCCGCATTGAAAGCCGAATCCGCTGAAGGGGACTTTTTGGAAATACCAATGTCAAAGAAAATTTTTGGAATGAAATATAAGACTTCATAGGGAAAGTTAAAAAGAGGTAATCTGGGATACTGTTCTATTGGACATTCTAAATTATTTTAAATTATTTTTCCAGTAATTTGAGCTTCGACATATGGCATCTAACTCATTCAACGTTGCTAAAAGAGGATGGGAAGATCTAGATGATAACCTAGCCACAAAACGGGAGCAGAGATACTGCCGTCTCAGGGCCAGGGGAGGTTCAGCACACTCAACCTGCAACGCGTTTACGGGAGAAGACTTCATACAACCAGAGATGATCCGAAGGCATTTTGACTGAACCCTATCCAGTCCAGCCAAAGCACCCTTGTTGCAAGGAACTAAATGGAACGTACCATAGTCTAAAACACTCCTAATTAAGGCGTTATACACTAATTTCATAGTATAGGGGTGGGCACCCCACCAGACACCCGCGAGAGCTTTTAAAATAGAAACAACCCTTTCACATTTTTTAATTAATAAATTTATATGATGTTTACCATTTAATTTTGAATCTAAAAAGACGCCTAAAAACTTTACTTTATTAACTAATGGAATATTTTGACCTAAAATGTCGATTGAGATGTGCGGGATCAATCTTTTGCGAGAGAAAATTACTGCCGAACTTTTCGGTGCGGATAATGACAGACCATGGCTTAAAAGCCAATGGTTCAAAGAGTCCAAAGAGAGGCATAGAGATGACGCAGCGTCTACGATGGAGGAATCTGTCACATACAAGACTAAGTCGTCGGCGTATTGGAGGATGTGACAGTTATTATTTAGGCAGGAGCCAATGTCCACTGTATACAAATTATAAAGAAGGGGGCTCAGAACAAATCCTTGTGGTAGTCCCTTCCAAGTCTGCCTTTCATCGAAATCCTCGCCCTGGACTCTCAGAACCAAAGAACGAGACATAAGAAGTGTACAGATGCATTCGATCATCTTAACCGGGAGACTCAGCTGGTGCAGTTTCTGCCTGAGAACGGGAAGAAGAACGTTGTCGTATGCAGAGGAAATGTCTAGGAAGGCGGCAACAACGGATTCGTTTTTGGAAAACGCTAATCGAATATCCGCAACTAAAACACCAACACTATCCATTGTGCCGAGCCCTTTCCTGAAGCCAAATTGGTAGTTCGGCAGTAAATCCCTCGATTCGACTATCCATTCAAGTCGATTTTTAATCAGGTGTTCCAATAATTTGGCCAAGACTGAGGACAAAGCAATTGGTCTAAAGCCGTTCGGATCATCTACATGTTTGCCTGACTTCAATAGGGGGGAATAATGATCTGTAACTACCACTGATCTGGAAACCATTGCTATAACAAAAATTAATGATATTGAGGAAGTAGAGTTTAGCCTTGTCTCCAGAATGAATTATAAAAGAATATGGTACTCCGTCAATACCGGGGGCTGAGTCCCGGACATGCCTGAGCACCACATTCAGTTCCTCTAAAGTAAATGGCACGTCAAGAGGATCCTCTGAAATATTTTGCAGGGACATATTGAAACATTCAGAAGATAAAGGAACATAGGGTGGCAGTAGCGAAGGTACAACTTCCATTAGAGGGAAACCGAAGAAAAAGTTGTTCAGTTCACATAAATTCAAGATAACATCAAAATTACCTCAAAAATGTTTGTCATTCCTTTACTTTTCTTAATTTAACGCCATATAAATTTTTCGGAATTCTTAGTTAAAACAGAAAATGTAAACTGCGTTCGCGATTTAGGATACCTATAGTCTATCCTAAAAACGCGTACGTATCTAGGTACGCGTTTTTTATCTTATGATTTACTTATTAAATACCTGTAATGTGACTATGTACTATATTATTTAGTAATAGTAAAATCAGATAGAGTCTTTGTTCCGAAGGGAAGCCGGTAGGAATGGGGTTGTATGAAGCCGTCGCCCCTGTAGGGTGGAGCAATTTTGTCAAAAAAGAATTCTGCTGTTTCCCTAGAAATTGGTGAAGAGATTGATGGGCAGCATCCACGTCTAAACCTATTGATGTTCCTCCAGACTAACGAGATTGGAGTAGAGGGAGATAAGGAGGTACAGAACTTAACCCAACCCGAACGTTTCTTCTTGCGAAGGTGGCGTTTGGCTCTGGCATTAAACCGCAAATATGTCAATAGATTTTCGGTGCTCATATCCGCATTGTAGCATTCCTCTGCCTCAACCCTATCCCTGATTGCCGAAGTACATTCTGGGTCCCACCACGGGGGCAAAAGGTATTTTGCCTCGGGCACTGTTTTTCAATGGAAAGCAGGAATCCGCACTAGAAGTGATGGCTGTAACAAACCCCTCATAACAGCTCTTGGCATGGCAGTGACCAGAAACTTGAATTTAAATTTGGAAGATTGTTAATTTTATCCTCCAATAATGATACAAATTTTGCCCAATCTGGTTTGGACAGGTTGTATTTCAAAAATGGAGGAGAAGTTTTCTCTAAAGAAGTCTTATTAACTAAGAACTCACTAAGAAGTGATTACCCAAACAAAGCACACAGAATGCCTCAGCCTCAGAAAGGTTGCAACCATCACCTGGGTGATCGTGGCCACACTTACTGCAGCGTGGTTTAGATCTGCAAATGGTTGCTACATGTCCGAATCTGCAACAGTTGCGACATTGGATTGTAGGGTATATGTACTGTCCAACAGGAAGGGATGTGTAGCAACAGTAAATCCTTTGGGTTAAGACTTGGCCATCAAAAGTGATGACACAAGTTCCAGTGGGTTTCCACTCATTAATATTGTCTTTCTGAGTTTTACGGTTAATACGGCGGACTTTGAGTATTTGCCCACATCCCGCGGGCACAGACAAATACCTTATAGCCTCTTCTTCAGAAATGTCAGAGGGAACCCCAGTAACAACACCCATTCTAGTTATATTAAATGTTGGAATTGAAGCAGTTGATATGATGGATATTTGGACAATAACGGGTTAACTAAGAAAGAGTTAGCATCCTGAGGGGAAGCAAACTCTACGGACACACGGTTTCTGCCAACTCGATTAACACCACCACGAACAATGTTCGCGATGTTGTAACTTAGAAGGAACTTGCCAAAATTAACGGGGTGAAGGGTGGTGCCTGCATTTGGTTGGGTCTCTATGCAGGAGACGTAAACAACATATGGGGCCTTATCCATTACTGAATACTTGATACGACCAATTTTACTTTTTTGTTGTTTGCTTGGAGGACTGGGTGACAGAATTACCTCGTCACTGGGACGTTTGCGTGAAGTTTGGGGTGATTGAGAAACATCCATCTCTGTAATGCTACAGACAACATCCGCAAATTGGGATAGTGGATTCGGAGATAAAGGGGTTGAGGCACCTGGGATGTCCGGGGGTCAGGATCGGGGGGTTTGTTTACATCCATATTGGATAAAATGATAATAAAATAAGACAAACACAATACAAACCTGGTTACGAACACAAGGACCACACACTTAAAGAAAAACAAGTCACAAAAGTATCAAAAAACACTCAAAAATAGCAAAAAGTTCTAAACACACGTGCTAGCCAAGAACACCGCTGCACCGTGGCGAGAATCTTTTTCTCGTAATAACTAATTCGGTACGCAAATTATTGATGTGAGCGCTGTCAGCGATTAAAGTCTAATACGCTGGACTGGCTGCTGTCATAACATTTTTGTGCCTATTTGAGTATCGCCATTTTGACGCTGTAGGCAGATACGATTGTCCATGGAACTAAAATTATTGATGTTCTTAAGTCGGCTGTGGTAATGATAATACGATAATACATATCGATGATATGAATAAGAACCTTTTCTTAAGATAAGCCGGTACATAAGCGTGATGACGTTTGTTACGTCACCGGGCCTCAAAGGTTAACATAACCAAAACCCCCAATGCCACCAAAACTACACCGAAATGGATGACCGGTTTGGCCAACTCGGATAGTCTGCTAAAATCATAGTCTAATTTCAAGACCTGCGGGTAGTGGGTCAGAAAAAAATAAACAAAAAAAATAATAATAATATAAAAATAGGGCTAACGAGCCGCGGGTATTTCTAAATTGTTAAAACACATAATTTCTTAAATTATGAACTTACGTATTTTAGTTATTATAGAGATAGCATTTTAATGACCCAGCTAGAACGCAATTACCCACCTAAACTTTTCAGCTAGGTATATCCATCTTTTTTTTAATTAATAAAGAAGTAAGTACTGAACTGAACAGAAATAAGGTGAATTTATTTTTTATTTTTATAATTTAATTAATTAAAAAGGTTAAGAATTAAAAATGTATGAACTTTTTTATTCTTAAGTTTTTTATTTATTTTTAACCTATGCTAAACAGTAGAACTGCTGTTTTGAAATTACTATTTACTGCTTGCTACTGTTAAAAAAAAAACAGTAGAAAGCAGTAAATAGTAATTTCAAAAATTATCAACTTTTTCTGCCTGCTATGGTTAGCAACACCGATGTTATGCTCCGTAGTAGGAAGAAACGTCATTAGATCCGGATGTCAGAGTTTTTCCTCCAAAATGCTAGTAATAAACAGTGCTCTGTGGTTAGAAGTTTGTGTACAGACGCCAGCAGATCAAGCTACCCGAAACTGTCAAATTTTCCCAATCAACCTTGAACCTTATGCTGTAGGGTTAAAGTTGAAAATGTATTGAAGAAATTTGACAGATTGTAGTAGCTTGATGTGCTGGCGTCTGTACTTATACCTTTCAATCCATTTTTTATACAGGACATCAATAGTTCATCATTCCAGGAATGGATTTTGACTTTGTTAGCTTAAAAATACTAGAAAAATACGTTTTAGAGTATAACACAATATCCTCAAATATTTTACTTTCACCGTGTCAGACCGCGTCATAAGACGGTCACCGTAAAAAAAAGCGCACGTTTATTTGAAATCGTCTTTTCGGATCGTTCCCAGACATCATTTCCTGTATGATGTATTTTAGTTCAAAAGGGTTTTGTATATATTATTTATTTCATATTTTTTTATTTTAAGTCAACATTGATTAATATAAACAGACGCGAATGTATAAAGTTAATAAAAAGAGACTCGAGTTATTTTTGGGCTTTTCATTTCAACTTTTTAAAATCTTGTTCCTGAAATAACCGAATGATCATTATTATTATTTTTTAAACTAGTTTGCTTTAGGTTATATGCTCTAAGTTTATACCACACGACTGAACCGACTGAAGTAAAACTTACAAATAGTAATACTAATTAAACTTACTTACAACAATAGGCCTGAACTGTGTCTTAGTTATACGAAACTCAACTGGCTCTCAACTACCGTTCGCTCGCTTCCGTAACGCTCTCGTCACGCATTCACCAGCTTACTTCCCAAGTCAAGCGTGCATAAAGAAGTTTTACTTCAAAAAAATACATGGTTTTGTTTCTTTGAGTATTGATCCTGTGGAGATGTCAAAAAGCGAATCACCGAATAACTTTTTCTGCCACTTTCTGCGGGACGCCAGGAAAACACATAATTACACATAATAATTGCACACAGATACATGCTTCCTATTGCCATAAACGCACACAAAAAAAATAATAACCACACAATTACAAAGACCCACACACAGATTCAGTTTGTGTGTTTATAACCAATTGTCCTATGACAACAAACACACAGGTGCTAGTGATGTGATACAATCATTAAAAAATTAGCGGTATTTCATTCTAATGTATGAATGAATGAACAAAATGTTCATACGTTTTATTTTCTTGTGCACTTGCCTGATTTCTCCTTGTTAAATTACGAAACAAACTAAAATGATGTGTTTGCTATCTTAGTTATGAAAAGATGCAGTTATGGCTCCATTGCCATAGTCTATTTCATAGTTATATGTTTGAATGATGACGACTAGAGGAAATCACAGATTTATGAAATGTACATACCAGTTTATTATATTAATGGCGAATACATTTCAGCGGATCTACTTTTTTGGTTAACCCTAAATTCATAAACATACCTGGAAGATACACTATTCATAAACATTCGCCTCTCAGACGTATTTTTTTTTTTGAGGATTTTAGTTTTATACGTTATACAAAATAATAAAATACATTGGACTTTTAAAAGTTGTTTATTAATTAATAATTACTTAAATTAAATAGAAATGAGAAAAATAGTTATTCTGAGCAATCAACACATAATATTCCTCGGTGATCCATAAAAAATATTTTTTTTCACTGGGTACACCAGAACTTTGTGATTTGACGTTTTTTTTTAAATCGCAGAAACCACATTTTTTTTTTTCTGTAACCCACTGGATTGTGGTTGAGGACTGGACGAAGTTTCGCCGAGTACTTCAACAATTTTCCTATTTAGGCATCGCTTCAAAGTTCATCAGACAGTTTTGTCGATACTTCTTTTAAAAATACGATCGTCGTGACATGGGTTTCTTGTTGTTATTCATTCGTGTCAGGATTTTACAGACCATAATTATCATTAGTAATAAATAGAGAGAAACAATCAATGGGTTCTGTGATATTCCTTGTGGTGCTCGTTGATCCTTGGCCTCTACTCCGTAATCACGAAATCCGTAGTTTCAGCCGAAGTTTTGGGCGTTTCCTACTCCATATCACGTAATAAGATTAGTTCAGAGCCCGAATTATAAATGAATGACAACATGATTCAATAGTGTTCCCTAATTCCAATGTGTATTTACCCGTTAGAAAAATTAAATTTGTCACCTGTTTTGACGGATCTACTACTTTCGGACGGGCCCGTATCTTCGTTGACGGACTTAGAGAGTACACCCCCTTGAACGATGTGCAACACTACGTTTCCACATAATGATTATTTCGACAAATAAAACCATGTTTAATGTATCATATATAGTTATACCCACATGTGGTAGGAAACACTATGATTTCGTAAATTAGAAGTGGCAGATCGCTTTTTGCAACAGAAAACTGCACAATATACCATTTTTTGGGAGGACTTACTTGCGACACAATACCATTCACAATGTCGGCTGTCAGCGAATGAACTAGTTTTATATAACATGCATGTCCTATGGCCGATTGACTTTGGCCCCTAACCTCCATAATTATATTTCACACTGGACAGGCCGTCTCCATACAAATGACAGCTAATTTTGTATGGCAATTGAAACGCTACTACGATTGTCCCGAGAACTAATTTTGACGTACACTCCAAATTCACTAGTGATTGACAAATTCTTATCGATAAACTGTCGATATTCAATACCAAAAGTTGATACAGCTCTGCTCAGCTTTAAGTAAGAACCACGTAAGAACTGAAAACTGAGTAAAAGTTTCTGTGGTCATAGGTAGCAACAATAGACAAAGCGTTAGCGTCACAAAAGTGACCACTCTCTAGAAAGAGACAAAGTGACTTTGCGGCCAATACTGTCCCTTTTCTGCAAGCCTGTGATAACAAAGACATAGTTTTCCAATTTTAATTAATAAGATAAACATTGAAGATTACAGACAGTGACTATTAATAAAAAAGGATTGGGTATTTCTAAATGTTATTAATTATTATTTGCAGACTGTGAAAACCAGTTATTGGTTCGAGACTGAAATATTTCTTTTTAAGCATAGAATATAATAGATTTTGATTATTTACATGTAGAATGGATTATGTTCCGTAGTTTTTTTGTAAACATGTGACTTCTTTTACGCATAGAATAGTTTTTTTTTTGCATAAGAACATAGTACAAACAGTAATGGTCATAGTAGTAGGGTTATGATCTACATGTCTCGCCATGATTAACTAACATGCTGCGCAGCTGATGCCTGCAACAATACATCATAAAAGACGAAAACTGTGCGGGGAAAACTCTCCGAAAAAAATTGAGAACACGATTTTTCGTCGAGACTATGGGCTATCCTTTTTAGACCAGAAGGCTCTTCTGGGAGAAATTCGTACGAGTATACAGGTGATGCTCCCAACAGAACTAAGTCTGTTTTCATTACATACAGGCACTTGTGGTCTGATATTATGTAAATTATAGTAAATTTTTGTGACACGGCTACATATCGAGCTATACCACAGAACATAGCTATACATTTAAGCCGTGTGTACACACATCAAAAGTGACTAACTAGGCTCTAGTTATCAAATACGTTTTTGCTAGTTAGAAAGTATCCATATGAGTTACAAAACATATAGACAAAAGATCTGATTTTTAGGAAAAAATCAGATCTTTTAGTTATATATAAAGAAGTCTTATGTTTACAAAAAACTGCGGATAGTGACGGCTCGCTGTCAAATTTTTGGACACCTATCCCGTGTCCAAGTAGCGACATCTGAAGTGAGCAATTGGTAGTTTATATCCCCATTGCTGAAGCTCTTTTCTATTCCTCGTGTGGAATTTATTTTATTGTAAAAATTCAATTTTTCTTGATATAAGTTCAATAATTACCGAAGTACCAAATTCAGAGTTCCTATAAAATCTAGGTTTGTTACAAATTGTAAGGCTATATCTATCTGGATCTGCCTAGCCTTTTCCCAACTATGTTGGGGTCGGCTCCCAGTCTAACCGGATGCAGCTGAATACCAGTATTTTACATGGAGCGACTGCCTATCTGACCTCTACAACCCAGTAACTGGGTAATACGATACCCCTTGGTAAGACTGGTTGTCAGACTTTCGGGCTTCTGACGACCCGTAAAGACTGACAAAGATCCACGAATGGCAGCCGGGACCAACGGCTTAACGTTTTCCGAGGCACGGAGGAGTCTCGGTATGTAAAAATGGTCACCCATCCACGGACCAACCCCGGCAAGCGTAGCTTAACCTAATGGATCGACCCGTGCGGCTGTTATTAGTTAGCCACGAGCTCCTTTCTAAGATAAAAAAATGAGTAACAATAAAAGTTACGATTTCATTTCAATCACCTTATTTTAAAACAACGAAATATGTTTAAAGTCAGATCCAGACGTGAGTAATGTGTAGTGTAGTGTATCGTGTAATGTAATGTAATGGGAATAGTGTACACGGCATACAAACTCAACGCGAATCCTGTCTGTGTTCGACTGCGAGAGCCTTCGTGCTAAAAACCGACAGTCGATGAATCAGCGCGAGCGACCGCCCGAGCGTTACATGTAGGTAATGCTCGCAGTGCCGTTCATTCGCAGAACTCGCGTTTCATTACATTACACACTGCACACATCTGGATCCGGATTAGCCGACTACACATCATAACATCACGCCTGTAGTCTCCGAAGAGAGGTTTACCTACAGTAGGTACACCCACAATTCGCCTGTTATCCGACTTGTGGGTACTTTTTACCAACTAGTTGCGCGCTAGTTGTAAATACGGCCGGATACTCGGCTTTCCCGACTAGTCGGTACTTCTCTACTTGATATGTGTTTCGAACTGTACAGCTCGATTCAAACTTGATGACGGCTCTGAAGTGCGCTACTCGCTGCACAGTGCCGGACCCCTCAGTGCCCTTCACCTGTACTGACACATGAATTTGTTGCTGCGCAGCTACTCGCCTAATGTGCCAAGCCGCCATTAAGTTGGGCTGTAGTCTTTCTTTACATGATACATTTTATTTTTCTTTCTTCGATGTAGGTAAGTACCTACGAATGTATGATGAATTGATGATTCATGTTATAAACAAGGTATTTAATCATGAAATAAATGTGGATCTATTCCTGATGCATGAAGCTGCAAATAATAATAAGTATTATTAGGTTAATTAATATATGCATGCCAAATTGCTTTTAAATGCTATGTATCCATCTTATTGCAAATACCTACATCTTACGCAAATAAATGTATTATTCTAATTTAAAGTTTAATTAACAAATAGCAAATAATCTTCTGCTGAACTTAATATTGACGACTTGCCCGTATGTTTATAGCAATAATGATAAAAGAGACTTGATAAATGAGGAAACGGTGTCTGATAGATAACAAATATGAATGTAAGCAAATAACGAGTATTGATATTTTATCTCATATTAGTACCTAACTTAAACACGACAGTGGTTTATGTACAATCATAGTAGAAGCGTGATAGTAGTAGGATGGATTCTTTATACGATCGCGCGCTGACCGAAGTAGGTCAAGAAGGAACATTTCAAATAAGATTTGATATTTTTTATAATGTTTTGCTTGGCGCATTGTGGTCCATGGCATATAATAATATAATATTAGCGCTCACGATTACTCCACATGTATGCAAACTTTCTGAAAAACCTGCTAATTTGAGTGAATATTTATGGAAGATGAAATATATTCCTACGTAAGATACACATTTTCGTATGGTGTAGTTATATCCGAGTTATTTACAATTAGTTGTGTTGTGTATTGTAACTTATTTTTGCTCAATTGTGTTACAATTTAGTGTTGAAGATGCATCTGGAGGAACAAAATTTAGTGACTGTTTAATATACACTAGCCAAGACAACAATGATACTGAAGGTAATGGTTACTATAGCTATAAGTGAGGTTTTCTTAGAATATGTCATTTTACCTTTACCTTAATAAAATATGATCGGTATTTTGTTTTCAGTATGTAGTATATATGATTACGACAGGACTTGGTTTGAAGCAACAGTCCCGTCTGATAACAACTGGGTTTGTGAAAATGAACTATATGTCGCAAATATTTTTGCGTACAGTAAAATCGGAGAAACCGTCGGGTCTTTCATATTTGGATGGTTTGGAGATGTGTAAGTAGTACTTAAAATATTGTTATTTGATAAATAAATATAAATATTAAACTACTATTAGATAAAAATATGAAAATCGTTATGACACACTGCGAACTGCTCGCTTTAAATAGAACGCATACACTACCAAAAGTTTAATTTGCGCGTTGCTTAAACGCTAGTGCTTGTGCCTTACGCCCGTTTAGCGTTAGATGATCTGTTTCTGCCTATCGTTTGAAGATTACAGAGATAGAATGATGTTTTATATATGTTTTGTGATTTGTGGTGCAAGCAGGCCTTAGGGTTTGCAGTATTTTTTGTAATTAATAATGTGCTATTTCTTTCTTACGAATCTCACGTTTGCAGAGACAGTAAAATTATTAAGTCAGTTTGACTTAAACTTTGATTTTTTCTTTTTCAGATACGGACGGAAACCCACTTATATGATATCTTTAGCTATGCTGATAATTGGTCGACTTATATCTGTAATAGCTAGTTCATCGTTTGGTTTATTTGCAATCGGGTGTATCATAGCTTCTTTACCATCATGGTCAGCCACGCAGAGTACAGCTATTATATCCTTGGAAATATCTTCTCCTAAACGACGAGCCGGTGTCGCAAAATTAAGATTACTCTCCACTAGTTTTGGCTTGTGCTTAATGCCTTTGGTTTACTGGTGGTTAAGGAGTTGGAAATATTTCATGATTTTCACAACAGCAACACAGTTGCCATATTTACTGTTTTCTCGGTAACCAGCAATTTAACATTCTTCATTAAAGCATTGTTTTTGTTTGTTGATTAACTGTTTTTTTATAATTTCAGAAATCTGATAGAATCTCCACAATGGCTTTGGGTAAACAGAGAATATAAAAAATGTATACAAATACTTAAGCACATAGCAAACGTAAACAAAACTAAGCTGAGTACCAGTGTGGAGAACGAAATATTGACAAGCGAACAAGATGTGGTAGTTAACAAAACGGAAGCCTTAGGACCATTTGCGTTATTTTCTGGCTGGCGATTAGCTATTAATACGATCTTACAACTATTATTGTGGTAAGTTTATATGAAAAGACTTATGAAGCAGGTACACCTACTATATAACGTTTGTTAAATTCTGAAGTACACTGTGTTTGTTTTTGAAGGGGCTGTGTTTCCATGAACTACGCGGTGGTTTTATTAAGTTCCGTGGAAAAGTCCAGTGGAAATCCATTCTTGGACTTTGCTTGGCAATCTTTAGCTGAAATTCCCGGATTTTTTATAGCATCGTGGCTAGCAGATCGTATCGGCCGACGATACACAGGAATGATTTCAACAGCGTTAACAACTTTAATCTGGGTCGTATATAGTTTTCGTGATATTAGTAAGTATTATTTAATTTTCATTTATTCTATAGAATAATAATTACTGAGAGTGATTTAAAATTTTATAATTTCAGGTAGTAAAGAATGGCTTAAAAGTCAATGGGTGGGTACTTTCCTGGTTATTACAAACAGACTGACTATAACTGTTTCTTATTACATAATTAATTTGCTAAATATGGAACTTTATCCAACGTGCCTTAGACAAACAGGAATGTCATTAGGCAATGTAGTGAGCGGTGGAGCAGGTGCATTAGCACCGTACATTTTACATTTGGTGAGTTTTATTAATTTGATTTTTTTTTTGATTGTGTATGAAATAACAAAGAAATTACTTAAGTAAATTATATTTTAATGAGATCTATCATTTTTTTAGGGTCGTCGGTTTGATATCCGTTATTCAAGTGCTATATTGATTGTCACGACTATACTTGGCGGAGTTTTAACGTCGTTCTTTTTACCTGAAACTTTGAATGTAAAACTACCGGAAACGATAGAAGACGCCCAGAGATTTGGCAGACATAATCGAACTTATTACGTGTCCGTAAATCTTAAAGATGAGACATTAGACTCAAACCTTCCTGATATTTAAAAAAAAAATCGTGAGTGTTCAACACAGAACAGTTTAAAAACATACAACTGTTGATACATACAACTGTAATGCATAAATTATATCTATATTATAGCTAAACACGCTGAAATTTTAATGGTTGTTTTCCCGCGGCAGATCAATTTGCCTTCAGTTACTGTAGTACTATCGATTAATTGAATTTAAACTTACAAAATAAAAATTTGTTTTCAAATAATTAAAAAATATGCATCAACTCGAAAGCGTAAGAAACAATAGTAACGTAGGTATTACTCGAAGTCTCGAACCGCACGAACGTGCCGCCGCCACCGCGCGCTGTCGACAAAGTGAAGACCGATTGTCCCGACCCGACCGATTGTGTGACTGAAGTCGTAGCAAATAAAGTTCTGATTCTGATTCTTACAATGTTCAGAGCAAAATAAGCTGTCGCGCGTAGTGATACGGCATAATCTGAATATTAGCTAGCTTGAAGAGAGGATGATACGTGATTATTGATTCCGTACGCACCTACGCGCTACACTCGCACCGCGGGATCGTTCCGATCGTACAACGCGCTTTGATTGGAGCGTGCGAAACGAAACGTTACAGTTGCCGCTCCGAGTAGAACGTTAGCCAGCTAGTAAGTACCGCCATTCATGAATTTTTGGTGTGCGCAAAAGAACTGCTTTGCGAAACCCAGGTGCGTCAAGTGCCTGGGCGAGCACGGCACTTCTGAGTGCACCCGTCCAAAGGACCGTGCCCTCTGCACCGAGCCTCCCAGCTGCGTCCTATGCGGCCAACAGGGTCACCCAGCCAACTACCGTGGCTGTCCTAAAGCTTCGAAGTCATCTTCCTCGAAGCTGACCAAGCGTTTTGACGCGAGGCAGCAGCGAGAGCACCCCGGGTACCCCGCTACCCTTTTTTTTTTTTTTTTGTTGCCGGGGTGGAAAATCCTCATGGATGTCCTCCGCCCTGGGGTGGGCGGAGGGGTCTGTCAGACTCTTACTGACTAAAAACCACCCCGGTGTTCCCTTCTCACACTTGCACCGGGGATCTTGGGAGCTAGTATTACTTCCGTGATCCCCGGCTAGTGCCGGCCCGCCTCTGCGGGCCACCTCAAGTCTGCGGGGGGGGTGAGGTGTTAGACCCCCCCGCGACGTCTCAAAGGGGCGCGCGTGGAACACTACGCGCCGCCACCTCGGGTCCAGTGTGATAGGGGGCGGCGGACGTCCCCGAGTCCGCCGTCCCTGGACCCATTTAGGGGGGCCGGAAGAGGGCATTGTCTGCCCTCTGCCGACGCCCAGTGCGCCTGCTGCGGGCCGGGTGAGCGGACGAGATCTCCCGCTCCCTTTCCGCAGCCTCCTTCTGCGACACGACTGTTTCGCAGAAGGATACCACCGCGTCCCAGGACTCCTCGCTGCCGGCCATCGACTCGACCACGGCCGGCAGCGATAGGTCACTGCCTACTCCTGAGATGAGGGCACGGCGAGGCTCCTCCCAAGCGGCACACTCTGCCAGCGTATGCCGCGCCGTGTCCTCCCGGCAACCCCGCTACCCTGTCCCAACCTCCGCAGCGTCTGAGCCCTCAAAGGTCCAGTCCGTGGAACTATTTTAACCACCAGCAGGCCTTCCCTGCCTTCGGCCAATATATGGCCCCTCCTCTCCATCCTCAACCTCTGATGATGGACCCCAATATTCGCGCTCAACGCGCTCAACAGGCACCCGCCGCTAATACCGCGATTCCCGCGGCTCGCGCGCCTCTCGCACCCCGCGCGCCTCCCGCGCCCCCCGCGCCCCGCGCGTCTCTCGCGCCCCGTGCACCTGAGCCAGCTCCTAAAGCCACTCCCGTCGCCACCACTCGCGCGCCCCCTAAACCCGCGGTCACTCCAGTGACCGCCGTCGCTAACGCTCTAGACGCGTTTAATGTGATCACGAGCACATTTAACGTTTTTATGACGCCTCGCGCCATTCAAATGGCCGGGGAAATAGTCAAGGCTACATCTTCCTGCGATCTTTCCCAGATCCAGAGAATTTTCAATGCGTACCCAGAGATTACGCAAGTCCTCAACACCTTCGCGAAACGGCCCTAATATGTATAATACGGCCCCCGCAAGAACTAAATTCAGATCCCTCAAGTTAGGCTTCTTCAATGCCAACGGCATTAGGGGACAACGCGACGAAGTCGCCGAGTTCCTCCGCGTCAACACGTTAGATATTCTCCTAGTACAGGAAACCTTCCTCAAGCCGAGTCATCGAAACCCGTCAGTTGCGAACTATCGCATAGTTCGCAATGACAGGTCTCGATGCCACAGGGGCGGCACCTTGATCTATTATAGAACCCCTCTATACTGTATTCCCCTCGATCCTCCAACTCTCTCGTGTCTTGAAGTGTCTGCATGTAGACTAGGCATGTCAGGTCATAGACCGATTACGATAGTTTCGGCTTACATGCCGCCCACCGCGACCTCGTCAGCAGACGGTCTCAAACTGCTCTCTGACGATCTTTCAATTCTTTTTGGCCTGAGCGAATCCGTTATCATAGCGGGTGACCTCAACGCCAAACATCCGGCCTGGAATAGTACCAGTACCACGTTCCGAGGCAGACACTTGTTTGACCTCTGCCCCGTCCTAAACTTTGACGTCATCGCCCCGATGACGCCACTACCCTCACGACCCCAACCATACCCCTGACGTATTGGACATAGCGCTCCTAAAGAATATCAACCTCCGGTTGGATTCGATAGAGGCGATGGACGAACTGACTTCCGACCACCGACCAGTCGTCATGAGACTGGTCCCTCGCGACGGACTCCCTGACCCGGACGAACCCTCTCGTAACAAAGTAGTCACGGACTGGAGGAAAGTAAGCGATCGCTTGAAATCCACCACTTCCCCTCTACTAGACTCTATACCAGATCAGTTTACCTCAATCGCTGACACGACGGCCGCGATCGGCTCACTCACGGAACACGTACAATCGGTCCTGAACGATTGTTCAAGGCAAGATGGACGAACATCGCTTGAGGCTGCCGGACGATGTGCGTGAACTGCTGACTGAGAAGAACGCGGCTACTCGTGCCTACGACGTCTTTCCCTGTGACGCCAACAAAGCTCACATGCGCTATTTGCAGAGATCTGTAAAGACACGCATGGCCGAGCTGCGTGACGGTAACTGGGACAAGATGTTGAGCGAGCTAGAGCCCACTCATCTGGCATTCTGGGAACTTCAGAGGAAACTCAAGTCCCAGCAAGTAGTCTCTATGCCTCCCCTGACACGACCCGACAGGACGATAGCATTCGACGACATCGACAGGGCTGAATGCCTAGCTGACAGCCTCGAGACCCAGTGCTCGCCCAGCTCTCAACCAGTAGACCAGGCTCACCTCGCCGAGGTGGATGCCGAAGTCGAACGTAGAGCCTCTCGCCCTCCGGTCGAAGACCCTGATTGTCCTCTAGACCCCGTCTCCCCGGACGAGGTTCACGATATAATCAAGGGTCTGAAGCCCCGTAAAGCCCCTGGATCAGACGGTATCACCAATAGGGTGGTCCAGTTGTTCCCGGCTCACCTGATCATGCTAATGACCACCATCTTCAATGGTGCTCTTAGTAATAACATTTTTCCACAATCGTGGAAAAATGCCACCGTCATCGGTATCCCGAAGCCCGGCAAGCCTAAGACCGAGCCTTCCAGTTACCGTCCCATCAGTTTGCTCGACGTTTTCGGCAAGGTCTATGAGAGGCTTATTTATAAGCGTCTCAGAGACTACGCCGAGACGAAGGGGCTCATCCCCAACGAACAGTTCGGTTTTAGAACCCAACATTCTTGCGTACAACAGGTCCACCGTATCATAGAACACATAAGCGCCGGTTTCCAGCGCGGGTTCATGACGGGTGCTGTGTTCTTCGATATCGCGAAAGCGTTCGACAAAGTCTGGCACAACGGCTTATTGTATAAGCTATACAAATTCGGTGTGCCTGATCGTCTCGTGCTCATCTTACGGGACTATTTGTTGAACCGCACCTTCCGCTATCGCATCGAGGGTGCGCTCTCTTCCCCTCTTGCGATCCGCGCAGGCGTCCCTCAGGGGTCTGTGCTGGCTCCGCTCATTTTTACGCTGTTCACCAGTGACATCCCGAAAAGTAGAAAGGCGCAGTTAGCTCTGTTCGCAGACGACACGGCCATCTACTACACCGGCCGCAGTCAAGACCAGATCTCCCGCATCCTACAGACTGAAGTCAACAGACTCGGTGACTGGTTCAGGAAGTGGAGGATCGACGTCAATCCTGATAAGAGCCAAGCGGTCCTCTTTTCTAGGCCCCGGCGTAGACCGGATCCCTTGGGAGAAGCGAGCCAAATATCTCGATGTGATCTTAGATCACCACTTTTCGTTCGCTGAGCACATAAAGCAAGTGCGTTCGCGCGCTGCTTTCGCTCTCGGTAGGCTTCATTGCGTTCTGAACTCACGCAGCAAGTTGTCCCTTAAGGGCAAATTGCGTATTTACACAGCGTGCATCCGGCCGATTATGACGTACGCGTGTGCCGCTTTCGCACACGCCCGTCCCCATCTCATTCACAGAATGCAGGCACTTCAAAACCGATTTCTCCGTAAAATTACGGACGCTCCATGGTTCGTTCGGAACGAAACCCTACACGTAGATCTTAGAATCCCCACCATCAAGCAGTTTTTGAAACGCGCGACAAAGCGGTTCTTCGAGTCCGCAGATAGACATCGCAACCCCTTGGTTGTGCAGGCAGCTAGCTATAGGCCATCTCAAATTAGTCAGACTCGCCGACCTAGGCATACACTCTCAGACCCGGATGACCCCATTACTCTCCTTCAGGAAAGCAATAGGGCCACAAGTACAGTGCACAAACACAAACCGTCATTCCGTCCTCGCCGCCGAGGTACCACGCGAAGTTCAAGAATAAATTGTTCCCCCCGTCCCTTGCACGTCGAACCGCCAGCCCCGAGGCTGAGTGAGCCGTAGCATTTAATAGTAATCCCCGTTAATAATCATGAATTTAAACTTTCGATCCAGCCCGTCCCCAATTTGCTTTGCTTTTCCCCAACGACGCCCTAAGCCGAGGTTCGTACCCCACAGGGGGTGCCCTTAGAGCGCTGTCGTTTAGTTTTTAATACTTATATTTACGCTCCTGGCTGGAGGCTTTAAGCTAATACCTTAGGGCAGCCACAGGAAAGACCGGTTAAGCAGTCACGGCCTCTCAAGGTCAACTGCGAGATGCCATAAACAAAAAAAAAAAAAAAAAATTTGCACAGTGTGATTCCAATTTTGGTTACATTACTATTATTTAGTTTGTTTGAAAACTTTTATTTTTCTATTTACGAATTATTTAATCTTATTATACTTTTTTTGATTACTGGCCACTAGCCCTACCAGTGTGTTAAATTCTGTCACCATTGTAGCGGCACGCTGTATATAATTATAGCTATAGGTAATTTATGCACTGTAATCCATAAATGACAATTATTATAGCTATAGCTGTAACTTGAAGTCAACAATTTTAAACTAAGACCATCGGAGTAAAATAAATGAACAGTTAATTACTAATAGGTAACATAAACAAAACCATGGTCAGCAAGACGACCAACCACAAGCAGCACTCTCAGCCATTACCTCCCTTGCCATATTTGAGGGAAGGAGGGCAAGGCAACCTGACCCCCGACGCTATCACAAGCAGTGACATCAAAGGGAGCATGACGTGTGACGGTGGCTCAGGAAAGAATAGTATGATCAATTTATTGCCTAGGTCGCTAGCTAACTACATAATGTAATACCTACCACTCCTAAATGTCAATAATAAATTAAAATAATTGACATACACAGTCAAATAAAAGCTAATTCTGGAGAAAGATCATAAACATTGTCTTGAGGTAGAGGTATTAACAACCAATGTGTCATACTCATAACATAGGTGAGTGGAACTCGACTTCTTGGCGGGAAAGTGAAGCGTCATCGTCATGTTAGCAGTTTAGTTTTATTTCCTAAAATTTGTGTTTAGCCGAATATTAATGTGTAATAGTGGTGGATCCATTAAGTGTTCGTGAACCTGCATTAGTGTAGGCAAATGAAACAAAACAGTGCAACATCACTTTAAGTTCTCTCAAGAAGTCCGCGCGAGGTTTCCGTAAAGTGTCACGTCTTTACTGAAACTCAAGGGGAGTGGGGCGGGATATCATCTATCATCTTTATCATGCATTGAATGGAGTTCATTTCATAATTTGAACTTGTTACATAATTTTACATGACACTGGCTAAATGCACAAACAGTGCGAAGCAAAAAAGAAAACTTATCCATTTGCATGTATGCTTAAGCTAATGTATATAATTCTATTTATACAGCGGCATTTTATAAGGCAATAAGCACTGAAGGACATTTCAATGACGTCGGGTAAATTGGGTAAAAGCACAGTATGAGCAATATATGCAAAAATACATCGAGTTTTTCAAAAATGGACCTATCAAACATAAAATAAAACACCATAATTAAAACATTTATACAAGTAATGCAACAAGAACAACCAATAAATGAATTAGTTCCGATTAATTCCCCAAAACAAAAACGTATGTTTTCATAGTTCCCGCCAAATTAGTAGTAAAATTTGTAAAAAAAGAAGATTGTTGTTGCCAGTTTACAATATAAATTTGCCGGAGACTAAGCTCAGATTTTTCAACTACTAAAAGAATGAAAACATTACCCTCCTTCTAGGACAGTCGGGTAAAAAGTGATGCATCATCCGATTCGACTAAGGAAGGATCTATCTTCTCTTCTACATTCTACAAATTATACTCTTTGGTATTGGTAGTCTTTGGGTGAATTAAAAGTTAATTACGGGGTTTTGTGTTGGTGAATACATTTATTTAAACAGTGATTATTGAATATGTAGCTTTTTATGTGATAATGCAAGCATAAGTCGAAATAATTCCTATTTCGATCAGTCATAGTACGAGGTGTCGTATTTTCGTAAAACTCAATCGCAAGTTATAATTGGTTGCTAAAATGTCGGGCGACCACAAAACATTGATAAAAGGTTGCCCGTCGCAGTACGTAAAGCTAAACGTGGGCGGAACGCTGTTTTACACAACTATCGGCACACTGACAAAGAGTGATAATATGCTGAGAACGATGTTCAGTGGCAGGATGGAAGTGCTAACAGATTCCGAAGGTACGCTCAAGTTGTTCAGATTGAACTTAGTTATCACGCATTTAACCATTTTAGTTACCAAATGGGCATGTTTAAGAAATAAATTTCTTTAAACTGGTGTCCTTTCTGTTATAGGATGGATACTTATTGACCGCTGTGGAAAACATTTCGGCACCATACTAAATTACCTCCGCGATGGCACTGTGGCACTGCCTGATAGTTACCGTGAGATCATGGAACTGCTGGCAGAAGCTAAATACTTTCTGATTGAAGAACTCACTGAATCTTGTCAACAGGCATTGGCTAAGAAAGAAAGAGAAGCGGAACCAATTTGCAGAGTTCCCTTGATTACTTCTCACAAGGAAGAACAACTGCTTATTATGTCAACATCTAAGGTAGATACTTAACAAGTAATATTCCTATTGACTATTTTGTTAGAAGGCAGCCAGGTAGATAGTTACCTTAACCACCAGCGGAAAAGTATGCAAGTACCTAATCTTGTCATACTTATTTAAATGTTTTTTAAACAATTATCTGGACCAATTTGGTCCTTTTTAGGGTTCCGTACCCAAAGGGTAAAACGGGAACCCTATTACTAAGGCTTCGCCGTCTGTCTGTCTGTCCGTCTGTCTGTCTGTCTGTCCGTCCGTCTGTCACCAGGCTGTATCTTTTATACTGTGATAGTTAGACAGTTGAAATTTTCACAGATGATGTATTTCTGTTGCCGCTATAACAACAAATACTAAAAACAGAATAAAATAAATATTTAAGGGGGCTCCCATACAACAAATGTGATTTGTTTTGCTCGTTTTTCCTCGATATTGATAACGGCAACAGGTAGATGCTTGAAATATTCACAGAATATTTAGTTATATAATCACTTTAAAAATATATAATTAAATTAAAATAAAACAAATATTTAAGGGGGCTCCCATACAACAAACGTGGTTTTTTTGCCGTTTTTACGGAACCCTTCGGGCGCGAGTCCGACTCGCACTTGGCCGTTTTTTATAATATCAAGTCTAGTCAAATCATTTATTTCAAATAGGCACATAAAAGTCACTTTTGAATGTCTAAATATACAGAAAAAAGAAGTGATTCTAGTTGCCCCTTCCAAAAGGTAGTTTTGTATGGAGAAGAATGGCCAAGAAACTCTTTTAAAATGTTTTACAACATTTTGTATAGGTACATTCATAAATATATGTGAGGACGAAACACCTAGAATAAAATTATTACATCACAATAGGTAAAATTAAATAAAACTGAAACAATGACAGATAAACTAATTATGTGATAGATAAATAGTGCCCACATAAATATAAACATTGTAAAAGTATATTCAAATTCAAATTTTTATTTCGGAAAACATCCATATTGTATATGATTTTCATACGTGTGTGGTGCCAGACATAAAGAATAGCAACATCCCATTCCAGCAATATCCATTTCTTCCCGTGGGTGTTGTATAAGCCGACTAAGGGACTTACTAGTGTTTAAATGCATAGAGAATGGGCAGCAGCATTCTCTATGCATTTAAACACAATACTGCGATCGCCAACTCGCCTGCCAAGCGTGGCGATTATGGCAAACACCCCCCCTTTGGGAGAGGCCTATGTCCAGTAGTGGACGTCTTTCGGCTGAAAAGATGAAGTCGAGTAATAAAGGTGTGTGAGGTAAAGCAGAAGTATCTTTGTTCACATTGTTGTAATACAATCATATTATTACTGTTTCAGCCAGTTGTCAAACTCCTGATAAACAGACACAACAACAAATACTCATACACAAGCACATCAGATGACAACCTATTGAAGAATATTGAGTTGTTTGACAAGCTCTCTCTGCGCTTCAGCGGGCGGGTGCTGTTCATAAAGGATGTGATTGGTTCAAATGAGATCTGCTGCTGGTCATTCTTCGGACATGGCAAGAAATGTGCTGAAGTCTGCTGCACTTCCATTGTGTATGCAACTGACAAGAAGCACACGAAAGTTGAATTCCCTGAAGCAAGGATTTATGAAGAGACTTTGGGAATTTTACTATATGAGAGTAGGAATGGACCTGATCAAGATTTAATACAGGCGACATCATCGCGCGGCGCTGTCGGCGGACTGTCCTGCACTAGCGACGAGGAGGAGGAGCGGTCTGGCTTAGCCCGACTCAGATCCAATAAGCAGAATAATCAATCTTAGCGGTTACAGTCGGGCTTGGCGCGCCTTCGAAGCTCGAAACGGACTAATGTCTGATACCAGGCTGGCTTCTTTTTGCCATTTTGCTGGCTGCCCTGCTTTGGTCTGTAGACTTTACTGAGCTGTGTCCTTCAATATTGGTCAGCTTGACCACTTTTCCATGGCTCTTGTGATTGTGGAGGAATGAAAATGCATGAGGCATTAATGATTGTAGTCAGATTATACTATGGACAACTTTCTGCTAACACTGTGTGTCTGTTCTGTGTCTAGTGAGTAAATTCTGCCAGAAGTTAAATAAAAGAAAACATGACATTAAAAGTGCTAAATATGATGCAGGACTTCTACATATCTGAGATTCATGATCAACAATGTGATTGATGTCTTTAGAGTATACAATTCATAAATGTATTTGATTAAATCTACAGTATTTGTTCTTCATGTGTAATATTAGGTGTAGTGAAAAATGCTGACATGCAATGAATGCTAAAGATTTGTCATAATGCAATATTATGAGCCTTTATTGGCAGGACTATTGAACTATGTAAGTACTATGGGTGTCTTGAGTCATTGAAATGTACATTCATTTAATGTTGCATGATATGTTTATACAAGTGTAAAATAGTGTAATGTACTATCTAATATTGTATGTGAAACAATGTGTACAAGCTCTGCAGTACATCTATGTCGTATATAATATAATAATATTGTAATTTTACTCTTATTATTAATCACACAATTTTAACAGCTCAAGTGATTTGCCAAATCAATGTTATCTAGTATTAGAATCTTGTTCCTGAAGCGTCTTTAGTGGATGAAGCTCATAATTTAATACCAACCTTTTTATATTTCCCCTTAGGTGATGACAAGAAACCTTTTTATTTATGTGAAATGTCTATAATTAATCATTGGTGTCTGTTATTCAATATTCTTAAATCAATACATGATGTAATAGATTACTGCACTACTATTATGATCTTTGTCACAGGATTGCCAAATAATTGGTATATTGAACTGTAAATAAAGGCTAAAAATACATAATAAACATGAATTATGTAGTCTTCAATTAGTAAAAATAAAGTTGTTCTATATATCTATGATAAACTCATACACTTAATGTTGTAAGTCATGGTGTGTATAATTTTTCCAAATTATTTAAGTAATGTGAGTGTATATGATTGAGAATTATAATTACTGGAAAAAAAAAGATGGAATGTTACTAAGGTAGTTCAGATTATCTGCACAGTCTAGTCTGATATTTTATTGTTCCATTAAGACTTTATATTATGAGGAGTTAAAGGTAATAGTGCATGTGCATAGCACGTTACTGTCACTTCTAGCGCTGCATTTAATAAAATGTGTAAAGCGACACCTCTGAAATACTAAGATTTTTGTATTTATACAAAAATCTTAGAATTTTAGAGGCTTACACATTTTTTTAAAGACGTGTGCGTCGTACTTTTTCTATTGTGTGACCGGCACACATTAGCACACGTCCGTGCATAATAAGATTAATTTAATTTTTACAAAATACTAGTGTCACCCAGCAAAGACATGTCATTCATAATATAAAAGTTAGATTTAGTAAATTATGTATGATGAATATAATTAGAGGCTAATTAAATTGATTGAATAAAAAAGATTGTGGTAATATTGTTAAATGTACAAAATGAGATTGAGTAAGGAGTCCCTCCTATTTACATTGCAAGACTGGTTTCATTACTATAGAAGCCATTTGAGTGGAGAATCATGACTATTGTAAAATTTATAACACATAGAATAACTGGATATATCCTTACAAAATATAATATGCTCACTGTTTAGCTGTCTTCAGTTGTTTTATTTGTTACGTGAATCCTGATTTTGTGCATTCCTACACAGGCCTCTCTGTGAGAGGGAGAGGCGTAGGGAACCGGGATTATTCGCCTGTAATGTAGCAATCGCAAGATTCGATTTTGAGCATTATTACGTTACCATTACCTCGGTTCTCCTCACTCACTGATGTAATGCTTGAATCTGAACATGTGCGTGACTACCGCAGGACCACGAACGCCAATCACTTCCATATTTGGCAAATAATTAGTGCTCAATTGGTGCTAATTAGTGCTCGAACAACAGAATTGGTGCTTTAGTAGTTTTCGAGAAAATCGACTTTGAAGGTGGTCCTGCGGTAGTCACGCTCCCTTCAGCAGGGCCACCATGAGCGCAGAAGAAGGGGGCATACTACAGCTATTCTAAGTATACAAATTAGTGCCCTTAAATGTGATTCATTTCGTAACAAAAACCGAACTGAAACATTTGTATTTACCGAGAAATCAACGACAATAACTTTCGCGCGCTCGTTCAGCAGGACCACGAATTTGAACGTTAATTCCAAGTTTCAGGAGCTCGTCGCTTTCCTCAAACCTACGTAGAAAATTAGTGCTCTGCGAGATATAATTGATACCCAAAATTCAAAATGACTACTCCAGTAGTTTACGAGATATACCATACCATTAGTGGGGTGGCGGTAGTCACGGTGTTAAATTTTCATTTCAAGATTTCCCTATTAAAAACTGTGATTTCTTCCCAAATTTATACAAAAATTAGTGCTCCTAAAGAAGTTATAGTGACCAAAAATTCAGATTCCCAAGTGTTGTATTTTAAGAGAAATTTGCATTCATTACTTTTCCATACTAAATCTCCGCGTATAACCCGACCAAATAAAGTTGTCAAAGGTATTGAGCTGTTTATGAGATGTACACTCGTGCACATAAATTGATGGATGTCGGAATAGTAATAAAAACAGTTCAATATCTATAATTTTTATACAAACTGTTTACCTAAGTACATATTAAGAAAAAAAATAACCTGTCGTTACCCATGGCCTGTGATACCTTTGTTAATGACGTGGGTAGGTAGGTACTCGAATAATAATTTTTCTGTATTGTAAGTACCTAGCTTTTGTGTTGTTACATGAATATCATTAAAGAGCGATAGGTATTTCTTATTTATTTATTTCCTACTAATTTACCGTTGCTGCAAGCAGTACCTATCATCAATACCATTAATAATATGTTGCTAATAACGCATACTCCTATAATGTAGATATTTATCTATATAATGATGTATGAATATTATAAACTTACTAGGCAGACTTCATACAAACTCCTTCAAGTTAAGTCTCAATTAAGAAGACGTTATTTATAACAATTGGTCCTTAATTAAAATATACGTAAGCTAACTCTAAAATATGTATAGAGTGGTAGAGAGAGAGAGAGAGCGCTGGTCGGATGGCACGACACGCCAGTAATTAATGACATCGTCCGTCGGGCTCTTGTCACCGCCGGAGTACCAGCTGTTGTAGAACCCAATGGCTTGGCGCGCGACGATGGGAAGAGGCCAGACGGAATGTCCATAATGCCATGGAAATTGGGTAGGCCTTTGCTGTGGGATGCAACCAGTGTCGACACCCTCGTGCCATCCTATCTTCTTGGCACGATGGGTTGTGCTGGGGCGGCTGCTGCAGGAGCAAAAAACCTCAAATGGCACAAATATAATAACCTTATTGGGAGCTATATGTTTGAGCCGTTTGGGGTTGAAACAGTAGGGCCTTGGGGTCCGAGTGCTCATCAAGTATTTCGGGACATCACCAAGCCGTTGGTCGACTCTTCACGTGACCAGAGGGCTGGCCTATTTTTAGCCCAAAGAATCAGTATTGCCATCCAACGTGGCAATGCTGCCAGCCTTTTGGGAACTTTTCCCATTGACAGCGATGCGGACGAATTTTTTGATGCTCAATGAGCACTTCCCCCCTTTTAATTATTTTATTATATACCTACTTGTACATACTATTAAGTAGACTAGATCATTTTACTGTAATCCAAGTTTAATCTGAAAATAAAAGTAAGTTACTATTTTAAATACGTACTGGTAAGTACGTACTAATTATTTTTATAAATATAGATTGTGTTATTACATGCACGGTATCTAGGTATACTTACATAGGTTTTGTCAAAAAACATAAGTCAAGACACGTTCAAACTTAGATCAAGTGGATCTATGTTATAATTCACACAAAATAATTATGTATCTTCATATCACAGGGCTGCGCCACAACACCCTGTCCTCCGCTTTCCGCATCCAGTCTGTCCCAGCCACCTTTTTAAGGGTGTTGTGGCGCAGCCTGGGAGAGGCCTATGTCCAGCAGTGGACTGCTATAGGCTGAGTTGATTGTGTTGTGAAATAACAAGTATGGCAATGTTAAAATATTATTTGTGGTTAGGTGTATGGCAACACCGACTTCCTCTTCCCTTTTTTCAAGAGCCGCCATCGTGCGTGTGCACGTAATTATTCTGTCTGTATTAAACTACAGTAAAAACAATACCTGGGACTTTCCATTCAACCTCCACTTGCAACAGATTGATATCACAGTGCTCATTATAAGTTCTACTCAAATAAAACAAACAAAAAATAAAACTAGTTAACTGACAGATTCAGATGATTTTGAATCTCATTTTTATTTTGTCTATGGTACAAAACATTTTGTTGTGGCATGGCGCGCAGGTTATTATAACCGAAGTAAAGCGTTTGCGAAGCGTGTCGTGGTACCTACATCAAGTTCTTTTTTTATTCGTTTATTAAGGTATCACAGGCCATGGGTGCCGATAGGTTATTTTTTATTCTTAATATGTATCTAGGTACACAGTTTGTATAAAAATTATAGATAATGAACTGTTTTTATTACTATTCCGACATCCATCAATGTATGTGCACGAGTGTACATCTCATAAACAGCTCAATACCATTGACAACTTAATTTGGTCGAGTTACACGCGGAGATTTAGTATGGAAAAGTAATGAAAGCCAATTTCTCTTAAAATACAACACTTGGGAATCTGAATTTTTGTACACTATTACTTCTTTAGGAGCACTAATTTTTGTATAAATTTGGGAAGAAATCACAGAGTTTTTAATAGGGAAATCTTGAAATGAAAATTTAACACCGTGACTACCGCCACCCCACCAATGGTATGGTATATCTCGTAAACTACTGTAGTAGTAATTTTGAATTTTGGGTATCAATTTTATCTTGCAGAGCACTAATTTTCTATGTAGGTTTGAAGAAAGCGACTAGCTCCTGAAACTTGGAATCAACATTCAAAGTCGTGGTCCTGCTGAACGAGCGCGCGAAAGTTATCGTCGTTGATTTCTCGGTAAATACAAATGTTTCAGTTCGGTTTTTGTTACGAAATGAATCACATTTAAGGGCACTAATTATTTGTATACTTAGAATAGCTGTAGCATGCCCCCTTTTTCTGCGCTCATGGTGGTCCTGCTGAAGGGAGCGTGACTACCGCAGGACCACCTTCAAAGTCAATTTTCTCGAAAACTACTAAAGCACCAATTCTGTTGTTCGAGCACTAATTAGCACCAATTGAGCACTAATTATTTGCCAAATATGGAAGCGATTGGCGTTCGTGGTCCTGCGGTAGTCACGGACATCAAGCAATCCTATGTAATACAGAGAGGAGGCTCCCTGAATATTCTGAAACAGACACATATAATCAAAATTAATCTTTAGTATATGATTAATAAAATTTTATCTTTTCTTTCCATGACAAGACAAGACACGTAATTTTAATATTTTCGCTCGATACATTTTTTATTCGAAAATGCATGTCTTCTATATGGATAGTTATAAAAACAAACAAGATTCTTCGGCTTTTAAGTCTTAAATAAATATTCACAGCAAGAAAATATAGTTTATTATCCAGCCACCAGATATTTTTTCTCTAGATAAATTATTACTTTAGATAGAAATGAAATAAGAATTGAGACGCTATTTAGGGTGCATTCCGAATTAAGACCATAATCACTGTAATCGATTTTAGCGAGCTAAACGCGTTGCGCGCTAAAATCGATTACAGCGATTTTACAGCGATTGGAATGCAGCCTTAGTTTCGTGCTCCAACACGATCAAAAAGCGCACGCGATATTCAACTTTATTACTGGTGGCGCTTCGGAGTAGACCCCCCTGATTTGATAATGTTTAGCACGGAGTGGCGGGGAGCATGGGGCGGAGCTTGCGTGGAAAGATTTAGACATCTTGGTCTTAAAATGCTGCAAATATATTTTGATAAGACTGCTCTAAACTTTATTGACGGCCGAGTGTGAATTAAGACTAAAAGCCGAAAGCTTGTGAGAACTTGAGTACCTAAAGCTAAATTCATGGTAATATTGAGCTATGGTTGCTCAACATGCTTGATGATAGCAACTTCAATTAGGTAAATAGGTATTGCAAAATTATTGTTTTCATCATCACCTCATGCTCTATCACCAACAATGCAGTCGTATCTCGTATGTTGAAGCTCACCTCCTACTATGCTAAGCCGCCTGTGCGTGGCAGCTGGCATATTAAACCTAAGCCGCTATTTCTATTGTCAGTTGTGATAAAAGAATCTCGGCGGCAGTGCCTCCGATAGTGTGTAGGAGCTTTTAGAACTCTTCCAACCTTGTATTAGATTGTAATAATTACTTAATTTTAGTCATGGAGTAATTGCTTAGGACATGATACAATACCACAGAATGCATGCGTATGCCTCGGAAAGCACGTTAAGCCGTTGGTCCCGGCTGTCATTCATGGATCTTTGGAAGTCGTTATTTGTAGTTAGAAGCCCGAAGGTCTGACAACCAGTCTTACTATGGGGAATCGTATTACCCAGTAATTGGGTTGTGGAGGTCAGATAGGCAGTCGCTCCATGTAAAATACTGTTATTCAGCTGCATCCGGTTAGTCTGGAAGCTGACCCTAACCAGGGACCGTACAACCCCGGTTAAGGGTTAAGCCTTTCGAAAGGGTAACCCATTCAATGGGTTACCTTTATCATGATGTAACCCATTGAATGGGTTTTATAGTAAAAACCCAGTGAAAGGGTTACATGATAACCCATTGAATGGGTTTTATAGTAGAAACCCAGTGAAAGGGTTACATGATAACCCATTCAATGGGTTTTATACTTGAAACCCAGTGAAAGGGTTACATGATAACCCATTCAATGGGTTCTATACCTACTTGAAACCCAGTGACATGAAAAATCCATAATATTAGATATGTAATTTCGATATCCGCCTAGCACGCGTAGCATGACCAATTCTATCTCTGTTCTACCACGAATAGACACAGTTTTTGATGTGAAACATTCAACAGCCGCACGTAAAACCGATTGCTGGCGGGGCGACGCATGCCACGTGGCGACGTGTCGCTACTATATACAGTCAACTGTAGTAAGTGTGTTAATAATTTCGATGTTTCACATCTGCCAGGCATCCCGTGATGGCTCAATTTTTTCTATCCAAGTCGATATCTCTTCTGCCCGAGCACAGGGGGAAAAATATTACGTTTCGTTTTCGAAATAAAATGTGTTAAACGTCAAGTTTTTTATTAATAAAAACCAGCGAATTTTTTTATTATTAAAAAAAAAAACATCACGAAAACGGTGCGTCCTAGGCAAAAAATGACAGAAATTGAACCCCCCCTGTGCAAGCAGCATCCCAACATGAATTTAAGGAAAAAATACAGCTTTTTTTTTGCTGATTTTTTTTCGTCATCTTATGAATGGTTTTCGACTAGAACAACAGCTTTCCCACCATTTTCCCGTTTTTTTTTTGTTTTCTTTGCTGCTCATGGTGTCTCTAAGCATAAACTCCAACTCCTACAACTCCGCCCCTAAGACGGCTCACCACGACTGACCAGATTGTTTAGTGAGAAGAAGTTTGGATGGTGAAAATATTGAATTGAGTTTTCAAAATCAGTAAAGATTCTTGTCTAGGTCTAATTTGATGTAGACTATGTACACTTGTCGAGTAGAAATGTTTTTACCCCAAGTGTCAAATCAAAACTTCAAAAGAATTTGGTTACCATTTGAGAAAAACCCTATCGAAAACCCTTTCAATGGAAAGGGTTTTCGATAGGGTTTATCAAAGTACTTAATCAAAAACCCATACGGTGTGGGTAATTTTGAATGGCTTAAACTAAGCCGTTCAAAAGGGTTACCCACACCGTATGGGTTTTTATCGAAAACCCTTTCAACAGGTTACCAAAATTTAATTTAAGCCCCTAAACTCTTGAAAAAATCTACTATTACGCCAGTGTACAAGAATGGGCCGAGAGATGATGTTAGTAACTTCAGGCCTATATCGGTATTACCTGCTTTATCAAAGATATTGGAGAAACTTTTGAACAAACGATTAATAGATTTCCTTAATAAATATGGAATATTATCTAATGCACAGTATGGATTTAGACAGGGCAAATCGACTGAAGATGCAGTATCAGCTATAACATCTCTCATTACTGAAAATCTTGATCGTGGAAAGAAAATGTCTCTCAGTTTTTCTCGAAAAAAAAGGCTTTTGACGCAGTATCTGTTTCCATTCTTATACGTAAGTTAGAACACATAGGAATAAGAGGCACACCTCTAGAGTTATTCAAAAGTTATCTTTCATACCGAACGCAAAAGGTTAAGATTGGACAATATACAAGCAAAGACTCAAATATCACATTTGGTGTACCACAGGGGAGCGTCCTTGGGCCCACATTGTTTCTAATTTACATCAACGACCTATGTGACTTGGAGGCAGGTGGTGCTCGGGTGTTCTCGTATGCCGACGACACTGCGCTGGTTTTTATTGGGGATAATTGGGATTCTGTGCGGAGGGATACTGAAGTGGGATTATCTAGAGTTGCGTCCTGGCTAAGAACTAACCTATTTACGCTGAATAGCCAGAAGACTATCTTCATTTGTTTCTTCCTTAGTCATAGAACCCAGCCTGATACTAATTTCAGTATAAAGATTCACCAATATCCAGGACACTAATTGCGCTTGTCCGACTATAGAGAGGGTTGAAAAAACGAAATACCTGGGTATTATCCTTGATCAGCGACTCTCTTGGCATTATCACGTTGTATTGGTTAGTGAACGTCTCAGAAAACTGATTTGGATTTTCAAATTACTAAGGCATGGGTGCCTCCAAAACGAAAGTTCTTAGACGTGGAAAGATCACAGCGTGCCCTTCTCAAAACTATGTCCTTTAAACCGTATCGTTTTTCTACACACGAGCTTTACAAACTATGTGACCTATTAACTGTGAGAAAGTTATATATTTTGATATCTACTTTAAAAATGCATAAAACAACGGTATTTGACCCTAGTACTCTCAGGAAAAGAAGAAATCATGGTCGTATAGCTGGGGTTAGAGTTCGTACTGCGTTCGCAAGGCGGCAATACGTTGCCCAAACTATTCTTCTTTATAACACCATAAGCAAAATAAATCCTATTTACCATGAAACACATTATGCATGTCGAAAAACCCTGACTGCATGGCTAAAGACACTTACTTACGACGAAACTGAGGCACTTCTGAGTCCGGTTATTTAATAATAATAATAATAATATAAATAATTATGATCTAATGACGATGAATATAAAAAACTTACATTACACAAGGAATGATTGATAACATGGACATTAATATACAGTCGTTTACCACTTACTTCACACTGCGTAATATGCTTTTGGTTTCCCTTTCTCTCTTACTCGCTAACACACATACACCCTCCCACACATACACACACCCTCACACACACACAATAATTAATTAGGTATCCGAGATTAGGAATTCAAGTACCTAATTAATTCTTATAATTGTAATTATTTTTTAATTCTGTAGTTCTAGTTTTATTATTTTACCTACTTAGTTAAATTCTGTTATTAACAGGCTTTGTATGTTGTACACATAGTTATGGAAGAGGGATGTCTTCTGTTACAGGTATCTCTATACTTAAAAGAAGGCCTCTAAGACTTATTTGTTAAAACCTGTTGATTATGAAATAAAAAACTTATAAACTTATAAAAGCCATTCAAAAGGGTTACCCATATTGTATGGGTTTTTGATTTACCGCTTAGAAAAACCCTATTGAAAACCCTTTCAATGGGTAACCAAAATGGTCCCTGACCCTAACATCGTTGGGAAAAGGCTAGGCAGATGATGAGAACATGATGCAATATTATAGTAGTTTATTTAGAGGTCTATATGGAGCGGTGCTTGGGGGACACTATGTCCAGCAGTGGACGCCTTTCGGGTGAAATGATGATGATGATGGAGCTTGTCTAGCAGTGAATATTCCCTGCTGATAATAAGATGACAATGCAGCCTAGCAGCAATAAGTAAGTGGTAAGATGTCATTTAGGAAAATATACATAATATTATGACTAGTTAAATACTTTATTGAGTAGATATTAGATTTCTTCTGTAACACCCTAAACTGCATAATGGAATTCCTGTTTTTGAACAGTTATACTTTTTTAAATTGTCGCATCCATTCACACCACACTTTACTGGTTTTGGAGGGTCAACAGGAGTTTTCCTATCCAATGGGAATGGTATGCCCGGTGGTAATGATAAAGATATGTCATTTTTATTGTTTTTGTAAACTATCATTGGTTCTAGTTTCCTAGTTGGTTTGCCTTTTGACATATTCTTCAATTTAGATTCCTGCTTTTTAAGAAGTCTGTCCATTGTTTTCTTTTTATCTTTCTCTCTTTTTTCATCAGCCATCTGTTTACGTTTCTGTGACTTTAAGGCTGCTTTTTGAATGGCCTCTTCCGTCATAACCTTTTCTTTGTACCCTGAGGGCAGTGCAAGAAGTACTTCTCCTCCTGGACTAGTCTCTTTATCTGTACCTCGCTCGTACATGGCTCGTTGTCTTGCTGTCATCATTTTTGGGTCCTTGGGTTTTATTTTTTTGAGCTCTTCGTCAACCTGAAAAGAAAAAATGCAACAAATGTAATAACTTACTAGAAGTTCCTACAAAATATTCATGTACTCAGAGAATTGCAATTGGTTTTACTTACTTCTTCTAGTTTGCCAGATTTTATAGCATCAAGCCATCTTTCTTCTTCACTAGAAGTGCCACTGTCCCTGCCTTTCTTCTTTTTCTTTGATGACGACGCCTTCGGTGGGGTGCTCGACGACGAGCCCGGTATTGACCTCCGAGAGTCTGATGACGACTTCATGGTTTGTGCCTTTAGCAGATCTGCGGCTGAAGTACCCGGGATGTCGCGGCCTTTCACCTTAATTTTATACGGCTTGTCCAACGCGTCTTCGAACGATACGTCGATTGACGATTCGCTCTCGTATTCATTTTCTAGTTTTCTCTTCTTATGCTTTTTGTGCTTATGCCTTTTATGTTTTTTCGGCGGCGGTGTGTCTATAAATTATCATTTTTATTAATACTTTGAGCGATTCGTAATGTCAACAAAACAAAGGTTAGATTATTTACCAATTACGATTTCATCTTCTGTGGTGCTCTGTTCACGCTGTCTGCGAACCATTTTTGGTTAATTTATTTCTATTTCTGGTTTATTCTCGTCAGTTCTATTACCGAGTCTTTCTGAACAGTTTCTATTTCTATTTTGTTGAATTTACGAATTCGGATTTATATAAAACCACAAACAAAACAAAACGTTTTTTAAATATGCCGTATGTATTTTATATGTTTTTTATATGTTTTTTTAATGGCCTAGTTGCTGGGACCTTTTAGCCAAGTCTTTATTTAGTTATAAACTTAGTTTAATATTGATGCATGAATTGCATGATAGATGATATCCCCGCCCGCCCGCCTTGAGTTTCAGGAAAGATGTGGCACTTTACTAAAACCTCACGCGAACTTCTTGAGAGAATTTGAAGTGATGTTGCACTGTTTTGGTTAATTTGCCTACACTAATGCAGGTTTACGAACACTTAATGGTTATCAATCCACCATTATTACACAAATATTCGACTAAACACAAATTTCAGAAAATAAAACAAAGCTGCTAAATTTGACACTTCACTTTCCCGCCAGGAACCCCAAAAACATTCATCTTTCAGTCAGTCCACAGACTAAGTAGTAGTCACAGAACACATATACTCCTAACGGTAGTAGAGTAGTCAGTCCAGTCAGTCAAATGTTGGCAGGCTGAACTGAGCTGTCAAATTGAGATTGACAGAATGACTATTCTGTCATCATCAATGACTACACACGTAACGACTTTAGACTATTGTCGCTGCGTGTGTACATTTTTGAAAATTCGTCCCCATAGAAGCATAAAAAGCAAGCGTAAAAAAGCAAGAAGCATAGAAGTTTGTATAGAATTGTGTAATTTTTACCGATGGGGATGGATTTACCCATCAGCCGCGCGCATGATAATGCAGAAAATTGTATTCGGTAAGAATTTAGAGAATGTATAATGCAAGAGCGAGCGAAGCGAAATTTTTGCACCCTTTCTCGCACAAGTTAGATTTTATTTTCATAAAGAAATAGGCTTTACTTTGTCGAATAATGAAGGGAAGATTATTAATAAAAAAGAAAATGCGGGATGCGTAGGGAACTAAAAATGTTTTGCGATAGATCTAAAGATGAAATAATAACAAAAAAACATAGGCAGTCATGGGGACTGCCGACAGAAGTGTAAACTTCTGTCGGCAACGCGCCTAAAAAAGTTTTCGCTTCAATAAAATAATGATTATTGTGCACAGTGTACAAAATATATGAGTATATGTGTGTACGTTTTTTATTTTTTTATTTATAAATCTTTTCACGTGGTTTTAACTGCAGCATGACGGCGCGGCGCGCGGCGCGAGCTTATCGGTGACGCGAACTGTTTGTTGTCGTCACTGTCAGCCACTGCTAAATACCTGATTTGAGTGATTTCAAGTAATTAGTATCTATCTATATTTGAAAAATAAGTTGTAGGTATGATTTGTGTGTTGCTAGGCTTGGTAAAAAGTTGATGGTTTTTTTAGTCTTCCAGATAACAGCCATGAAAATTGATAGTAATGTTTCACAGTCTGCAATTTTAAAGAAGACGATTATGCGACAGCTCATAGGTAAAACAAAATTAAAACCTCAAGCAATTTGTCATATAATAAATATCAATAGGTAAGCCATGATTCTTGATATTGTTTTATTTAATTTTATTTTATTTTGTAAGGGAAAACAAGCAGTAGTAAGTCGTGTATTATAAAAAAACGGAAATAACAATAAACTTAACAAATATCTATCCTACTTATCCACAATCCACTACTTTTTCCACAGATTACAAATTAGATAATATTTGCAAACTGATGGCAAACGTAACTATAGTCAGGGCAAAATTAACTATGAACAAAATAAACTAAAAATAACAAGGGCTGCATGTGTTTGTGGCTTGTTTGTGGTGATATTTTAAAGATGAAAAACTTCATGATGAGAAACTTCTTAGGCTGCGATTCGATGGCGTGATCGTAGCTAAATAGGTCCCTACGGCATGGAGAGTGCGATTGTCGCAACCCAGCGCTGGGCACGCCACAATTGTGGCGATAAGTCCCCTCTTTGAGGAGTGGCTAGAGAGGCGCCACGGCGTCCTCACCTTCCGCCTGACGCAGGTCCTCACCGGACATGGATGTTTCGGGAGGTTCCTGTTTAGGATTAAGCGGGAGGAAACGCCCGGGTGTCACCACTGTGTGGATCGCCCGGAGGACACGGTGGAGCATACGGTGGAGGTCTGCCCTGCTTGGGCTGAGCACCGCCGTGTCCTCACGGCAGCGATCGGCGGCGGCGATCTCTCGCGTCCGGCCCTGGTTCAGGCCATGGTTCGGAGCGAGAGTGCATGGGAGGCCGTCACCTCCTTCTGCGAAACAGTGATGCTTGCGAAGGAGGGGGCGGAACGCGTGAGGGTAAGGCAAAGTCAACGCCCTCGCGCCCTTAGTCGCCGCAGGAGACGCCCCGGGCGTCGGGAATCGCAGGCCGATTCCCGGCCACCGTAGGCGCGGGCTTGCGGACGGTGAGCGTTGGGTAGCTCACCGCCCGATAAGGACCAAGCCCGGGTCGACGGCGCGTTGTGTTCCACGCGCGCCTCAAAGAGACGTCAGCACCAATTGACGGGGTCCGAAAGGGCCAATGCCTGCCAGGGTTACGAGCCTGTCCGAAAGGGATATCGTGGCCCTGGCACACAGGCATCTGAAGGAACACGGTGGGTTTTAGTCAGTAAAAGTCTGACACTCCCTCCCGCTCCACCCAGAGCGGGAGAAGTTATTTGATAATTTCCCACCCAAAAAAAAAAAAAAAAAAAAAAAAAAAAAAAAGGTCCCTACGGCCTACAATAAATAACATTTTGATAATTCTTTCCAATTATATATATATATAATATATACCTACCTATGTAATACTTGAATGACCCCTCATGAGATGATTAACGCAACTTCGTCACGTGAAATGTCTTATTCCCCCGTCGCATCGCATCGCCGCGCTATTACTTCGTTTACGCTAACCGTTCTTTCTGACTTTTTTAGATTCTATATTTGTTAAGTTTATTGTTTACTGGTTGTTTTCCCTTACAAAATTACTTAAAATTAAATACACACTATCAATAATCTTGGCTTACCTATTGGTATTCATTAAATGATAAACTACTTGAGGTTTTACTTTGTTTTAAAACTTTTAATAATAAGTACCTACCTTTATGTGTGTTTTATTTTTTTCAGAACGTGCCTTACAACATTTTTCAAACTATAGGTAGGTAAGTGTCGCCAATCTGTCAGTCGTTCCTGCCACAGAGTACATAATTATGGTTCCTGCACTGTGGGAAACTAAGGGACGTCTATGGTGAGTATGGTGACCACCGAAAGATAAGTGCTGTCGCGGACTTCTTGGCGGGAAAGTGAAGCGTCATGTTAGCAGTCCTGTTTTATTTTCTAAAATTTGTGTTTAGCCGAATATTAATGTGTAATAGTAGTGGATTATTAACCATTAAGTGTTCGTGAACCTGCATTAATGTAGGCAAATGAAACAAAACAGTGCAACATCACTTTAAGTTCTCTCAAGAAGTCCACGCGAGGTTTCAGTAAAGTGCCGCGTCTTTACTTAAACTCAAGGGGAGTGGGGCGGGATATCATTAATCATCTTTATCATGCATTGAGTGGAGTTCATTTCATAATTGTTTAAATAACTTTGTACTTGTTACCTAATTTTACATGACACTGGCTAAATGCACAAACCGTGCGAAGCCAACAAGAAAAAAAAAAAAAAAGTGCTGTCGCATAATCGTAGTCTTTAAAATTGCAGACTTTGAAATATTACTATCATGTTTCATGGCTGTTATCTGGAAGACTGAAAAAAACCATCAAGTTTTTGCCAAGCTTAGCAACACACAAATCATTAACTTATTTTTCAAATAGTAGATAGATATGAAATCACTCAAATCGTGTATTTATTAAATAGAAGTTTAATCTGGCAGACGGCCAGACAGACAGACAGGGAAAAATTTATGGGACGGTTGTTTTTATTGAAAAACTTTTTAATGTACACTTTTTAGTCGGTCAGTTTGTAATTAATCTTAGTTACCTAATGTCAACTGCTCATCATCTTGTACAAAATATTTCTTTGCCCGATGCAGGAACGTTTATTGTTACGAAGTTCTCCTGGTAAGAACCAGGAGAACTGGAGCTGCTGGTGAAGTCACCATCAGCTCCACTCCACCAAATGCATTCTGACGATCATAAATTGCTTAGCAACTACATTAAAGTACCTAATCGAATCGCCAATTCGCAACCCCTGAAATACTTATAGTGGTTCCGGTGGCCATCTGTGGTCTTCATCATCAGTTCCACTTCACCAAATGGTGCTTTCCGAGAGCAAATGCACAAGTTACTATAAAAAATACCCAAATCTTTATAGGTGTGCCTATAACATTTGAGGATTTCCCTCAAATTCCATGGGATCACCTCATCAGATTCTGTTTTGTTGACAATGGGACCACCTCGAGAGCATATACTTTCAGCCAAAAAAAAAAAAAACAATAAAAAAAAGTCATACAGCCGAACATAATAACCTCTTCCTTTTTGGAAGTTGGTTAAAAACAATCCGTCTACAATTGACGGAGAAATCGGTGAACATACATACAGACGAACATAACCGCCTCCTTTTTGGAAGTCCGTTAAAAATACACAATGACATGATTATTATACTTACCTACTTACATTAAATGTTCAATGTTCAAATAACTAATCGTTCGAGTTTTAACGTTAGGTCTTTATTATTTTCTGCAACAGCGTGCTAATGGTCGGGTTTACTTTCCGCAGAGCGTGTCGGCTATAACGTCGGACGTCGAGATACGTCCGGAGCGTATTTCGAACTTAAGTGGTATGGTGCATTAGGTGCACAGCTTCCTTATATCTGAGATTGAGATTACGCTATAAAGCAAGCTTATCGCACTAATGGTGCAATGGGCTAAGAAGTTCTCTAAGATTTTATTGTTTAGAGGTGTTGAGATTGCAAATTGTTTTTTTTGTATAAATCATAAATTTTGTCCTTTACAAATGAAGTGTTACGAGGTAGTTCAATGGAAATCATAACTCTCTTTAAACAATTTTCTTCACCGTATTCTTCTTCTTTTCGTATCGACGGTATTGTATCTTTATTATACCTATTGTTTGGGCCAAGGATTTGGGTACCTACCTACGTTAATTGCGGCTTCAGAAGTGTTGTTCAGATCGTCAAGGGTGAACAGTCAGGTGAACGGGCATTTGGGGTTACCCAGCAGATGGGACAAAGGAAGTTTAACCTGGGGGACTAGTGATTGGTACATTAGCATTATGTGTACCTATAGTTACAATCCGTTAACGTTATCTACATACAATCTGTGACTTTATGTGATTGATTTTCTCTAAAACGAATTATACCAATTTCTTAACATCAATAAGTATCTAGGTACCTATCCGCGTCATGTCAGCACAGATACCTGTATATATGTTAGGTTTTCCAGTAAACGTCAAAATATAATCGTCTACTATGTATATCAAGACCGTACGTAGGCCGTAGGTCGGATAAAATTAAAAGAAAAAGACCAAGAAAGGTCGGGAGGTGTCGTGTGACACCCGGTTGGAACGAAGTTCCTTTCGTTGTATTATAGTACTTATAAGAGCCATCTAGTATGGTGTTTCTTAAGTTTCAAGTGTTAAAAGTTTTTTTTTTACTATAGAGCGTCTAGTATTATAAGTTTTTAGCTTCGTTTTCGGGCATAATCATCAATTTAGTTTAAATGTTATCGACAGTCTGTATAATCCGGTATTCTATAGAATACCGGATTATATAAAGGTATTCTATAGAATACTGGATTATATAAAGGTATTCTATATAATGCTGGATTATATAAAGGTATTCTATATAATGCCTATAACATTCATGTAACGTATGAAATATAATTTATTCATTCTATACAATACCTACCGAATGTTCAACCGGCAATGTGTGGAATACATCTTTCGATTTGTGCTGCTCCGGAAAAAATACGCCTGAAGGATACGGATTTAAAGTTGTTTGCCTTTTAAGTGCCAAAAACGCTGTTGAAAACCGCCATAACTCTAAAGATAAGCTTAAAAGATGCTAAAAACCTCTGACTAAAACATCCCCCCATCCCCACTGTGTTGTGGAGGTCAGATAGGCACTCGCTCTATGTAAAGTACTGGTATTCAGCTGCATCCGGTTAGACTGGAAGCCGACCCCAACATAGTTGGGAAAAAGGTAGGGAGATGAGTGTTACAAAACACAGACGATGAACTTTATATTCTTCTATCAACTCCGCACAAAGCAAGTTATTATAAAAAAAAACATTACATTGGAGGCAGCAGTTTACGGTTTGTCGTCAGAATCTACTTAAGACCAGGCAGTCTAAATCAAATTTCCACTCAAGCTCCGCCCCTTGTTCCCCGCCACTCCGTTATGTGCTAAACGCTAATACATCAGTAATAAAGTTGAATATCGCGTGCGCTCTTTGATCGTGTTCGAGCACGAAACTAAATAACGTAAGTCTCAATTCTTATTTCGTTTAATAATTATAACTAAAGTAATAATTGATCTAGAGAAAAAAATATCTGGTGGCTGGATAATAAGCTATATTTTCTTGCTGTGAATATTTATTTTAGACATAAAAGCCTAACAAATAAAAAATGTATCGAGCGAAAAGAAGAATGTTCATTTTTCACCTGACTATGTATAGACATGAAATAAATCTTAAAATTCAGCTAATTGAATTGTATATTAATTACGCTTATCACAATGTTAAAAGAAACGCAGAAAAATATATTTTTTTATATTTCTTTATTCATTCTACGTCAAGGGTAAACGTATTACCATGTTTTGAACGCATCTCAATTACCCTTTTTTTACGACGTTCCATTTTAGACACTGCTACTGGAGTTTATTCAACTCTCGTTTCTAAGTTTTTACGTTATTTTACGTTTTATTTAATCAGTTATTATTTCTTTATTAGTCTTTGTATAATACCTACAGATTAAATAAAAATAACATAATTATTAAATATATAATCATGCAGTATGTTATTGAATTCGCACGAATGAAACGGATTGTTTTGACATTCGACAGTTCTGCGATTGCCATTGGCGCAGTACTGAGAGATGGGTTGTAACAGGTTAAGTAACAGATAATTTATATTGGTAGGAACAATTGTTATTTGTTATTTTTAAATATCTGTTATTTCTATCTGTTACGATAAATACGCCTGGCCACTAAGTCATTCATAGCTGTGTTTGCATCTCATTGTGAACTGTGCCATTGTGAGCGTGTTACTTCTTTTTACGACACTATTTACCGCCCCTGGACCTTGATATCGAACCATTGGATGGTGCGCTCACGTTATGACATTAGTGTGGTACAAAGTAAAAAAGACGTTTTAGACCATAGCTAGGTAAGTAGGTACCCCTAAGACGACCCACTGACCAAGTATTCCTATTTTAGACTGAACTTCAAGCGTTAATAATTAGTTCTAGCACATTTATTTCTTTATACTCGTATTTGGTATCGGCAATTCCTAACCTAAAAAGTAATATTAATATTTTTTGGACTTCGTAGCGTTTAAATCGTAAAAATGAGTATAAGACATTATTTTCTAAACTTAAATGTAGTCTTTCTACTATACCTTCTAACTATACATACACTTTCATTATCAGGTTTTCAAATGTATGGAAAGTGGGTATTGTTCTTTATTACAATTAACTGTCTTCAACATGGAAAGAAGGATTTCTTGGCGGGAAAGTGAAGCGTCATGTTACTGCTAAACTGCTTTTGTTTTATTTTCTAAAATTTGTGTTTAGCCGAATATTAATGTGTAATAGTGGTGGATTATTAACCATTAAGTGTTCGTGAAGCTGTATTAATGTAGGCAAATGAAACAAAACAGTGCAACATCACTTTAAGTTCTCTCAAGAAGTCCGCGCGAGGTTTCAGTAAAGTGCCGCGTCTTTACTTAAACTCAAGGGGAGCGGGGCGGGATATCATCAATCATCGTTATCATGCATTGAGTGGAGTTCATTTCATAATTATTATAACTTTGTACTTGTTACCTAATTTTACATGACACTGGCTAAATGCACAAACCGTGCGAAGCCAAAAAGAAAAAAAAAAAAAAAAAACATGGAAAGAAAAAGATCAAATAAATCATATACTAAAGTTTTATTTTGCTTTTATGTGTGACTGTTTCAGAATATTCATGCAAATTAACATAAAAATAGGGAGCCTCCTCTTAATTAAGATGATGCCCCAAGTCAAGATATGACATTACGTTCCGTTGCAAAACAGTCAATGGGAACAGCACCCTAGTTACAGAGTATGAATCATAGTCTGAATGATTTTGAAATATGTTCCAAAAATTGATCTGCTAAACAATGTAAAAAAAAGCAATGTATGTTGTTGAACTGTCAAAATGAAACTCATTATTGCTACGTTACACAACTACCTCCCAGGTCAGGGATTTGTGAAATGTAGTTGCCACCAGCACTGCGGTTCTCAATAGTGCATTATGCATTATATGCGTTAAAGAGAACATTCAATGTACAGACGACAGCACATCATGCTACTACAATCTGTCAAATTTCTTTAATAGATTTTCAACTTTATCGCTGCAGCTTAAGGTGCAAGGTTGATTGGGAAAATTTAACAGTTTCGGGTAGCTTGACCTGCTGGCGTCTGTACGCCAAAATTTCATAATCTGTTCAAAAAAAATTAATACCTACCATTATTATTTGAATATTTTTGTTCAGGACAAAGTTTACTACCTCCGTACTCCGTATCGTATTACTTAAAAAAAGAAATGTTACTCTAAGTTTTATTATTATACGTTTAGTACAAAGTTCGGGGTCCTCCCTATTACCATAATAACAAAGTTCCATAAGTTACCTTAAGATTTATTATTTTCTAATCAGAGATGTTTGATATTATTTTCATACACAATGTTTAGGTATTTAAAAACTGTTATTTTTAGTAAAGTGGATTTCGACTTTTTATTTGTTCTCCTCAATTTTATACTTTTCCTAATATTCTCGTGGCATTCTATACAATATTGAGCCATTGCATACATTGACTAGGCAGGTTATAATATTGATAAAAGATAGATTAAATATTTTAGACAGTGCCTAGACGAGCTCGGCCTATTGAATGCCTGAATGATATGCTTTGCCGGTAAATACTAAATCTATGGGCATAACGCTTTTTCGTTACGTGCCTATTTCTGCCAATTTACTCCTACCGCAAGCCGCGTCTAAAGAACATCGTTCCAATAAAAATAACAAAAGACTGTGACGCGCCGCGGGTTGTTTATTTCAATTTGGTTTCTTGAAGTCGATATTAAGTAGGTAGGTCAGTAAGTACACCGTGATTAATTTATTTTTTTGCCAATGTTTGTGCTTCCGACTTTGTATGCTACCTATATCTAATGGATTTAAGTAGGTAAGCCTGAGTGAAGTCGGTGTTATGCAATTCCGTCAGAACTTTGAATGCTAGCAAAGCTGTGCCTGACATGATGGTCGCGCGACTATTAAGGCGCTGACAAGAGGCAAAAATGATCTAAGTAGGCTTGTCTTAAACAAAAAAATTGCCAAATGTATGTAGTTTGTGAAAAATATATGTTATTCTTGAACATATTTCTCAGAACTTGGTTGTTACCAAAACACGTTTAGAAAAAAAATCTCGATACAAATTAACGGTAAACGAATCTTTTATTTCGAGTTCCAATCGAAAATATCTGAATTAAATAACAACGTACGGTTGGTAGATAATAACAAGAACGTCTTATTTGAATGCAGAACGTGGTTGTTTTTTATTTTCGATAACTCAACAAATTTTTGGGTAAATAGATAATACCTAAATATTTGCAATAAATTACAAGTGTTGTGTCATCGCGCTTCTCTTTCTTTGTATGCAGTCTGACAGTGACCGCGCTTTAGCTGTTGTCAGCGTCTTAATGGACGGGCTACTTGTTGGTAGTCGGCCGAATCTGTCGGACTGTCGATGTCGGTGCACTCTGAGTTTGTTATTTAATTTAATATTATGAAAAGAAGTAAAACCTAATTTATAGTTCTTCCCTTTCAATAAAGGCGCCCATTGGCGCGCGGCGTGACACGAGCCTCCGACGTTACTGCCGCCGAAGTACTCCAGTAAGAAATATTGTCATTTTATAAATGCCGATGCCGAGTACATTGCTCCCATGACGAATTATTTAGCGTATAACCTATATTTAATTAGTCATACAAAAATGTTGTAATTAATTAAAAATATTGAAGTTGCCTCTGAAAAGTAGATTTTATTTACATTACAATTCAGTTATTCAAACATTCAGTTCTTCGAATATCATTTGGGTCGTGTTCGAGTTGTCTACTTCGTGTTCACAAATGAAGAAGCTCCTCGTATAACAATCGATGTGGGTCAGACGTCCGGTGTAGAACATCGAGCCGCACTGCTCACTTTCGTCTGCTTCAGGTTGGTATTTGCCCCACCAGGCACCGGCGGCGGCATCATTCAATGGTGTCCCTAGAAAACCAAATGAACATTTGAAGTAACTATCGAAATCACAAATCAACATTTTCCTTGCATCCTCATTACACGGGAGCTGCGCATGGACAGAGATAAACAAAGAACTTCTGCACTTGTCTGTAGGGTTGCCACCTTTTTTTGGGAAGAATAAAGTATTTTTTTAATTTCGGTAGAGCGAAAATAAAGCACACAGCATATAAAAAAAAGTACTTATTTAGTTTTTACTTATTTGTGTGTAAAAACACACTTTTTGTTACTTTTCGCAACATTCAACAAATATTTGTCGTTCTTGAATAAAGTCTCTGCAATCAAAATTTAAATTAAAATATTTGATCAGCTCGTTTTTAATTAAATTTAGGGAAGCTTTGTTCCTTTCGTCTCTCCACTTTACATTCATAAGGGAGAAAAAGCCAGTAACAGTCAGACTTACGTAAATAGAGTATTTTAGCATACTGTATTGGTGTTATAGATTATAAAGTACCACGAAAAAGAGGACAATACTCTATTTTAGAGTACGGGTGGTAACCTTAATTGTCTGGGTGAAAATCTATATCTAATTCTATACATCTATACAAATAAATCAAATTGAAGTTTCTATTTGTAATGTCAAAATAATAGCTTTTTACTAAATGCCTATGAAAGTATTTATGGTACTTGTAACAAAAAAACAATTTTTAGCAAGTACTTCATAAGTACCTAAGTACTACTTTATAAGTACCTAATAGTTTTTATGGTCTTTTGCCACAAGTTAGGCTCAGAAAGGCCCATCTTTCACAAGATTAGGGATAATGTAGGATAGGCATAAGGACAGTTACAGGTCACAACCAAAATTAGTTCATAAAATTACTCCTGTTTTTTTAATTAGATCGCTTTAGTCTGCCACGTTGGTCTAGTGGTCGCAAGTGCTACTAGCGAGCCCGAGGTCCGGGGTTCGATTCCCAGGTCGGGCAAAGTGTCGTTGGGTTTTTCTACCAGGAATTTCTCAGTAGCAGCCCGGAGTTTGTATCATTATTTCTCACTGACACGTTCGTACCGTCCGCTATTTCCAAAGATTTCAGTTCATATAATAAATTATGAATGTTACCTACGTAAAAAAATCCCTAATTCCAGGGCATGAATGAGTGCCTCTTGATTGTCCAGAGACTACATTCTAACAAACGAACGTGTTTTCTTTAAAATAATAGTCATCATAATTATTCAGCCAACGAAGTCCACTTCTGCACATAAGTAGGTCTCTCACATGGTGGACCGAGGACATGGTGGAAGACGCGGGAATTCAATGTATGCGAAAAGCACAGTACCGGTTTATATGAAACTACTTATAGATAATTGTCCACACGTAATTACTTAAATATAATTAAAAGTTCTAGTTCACAATATCAACGTTTTTCATTTTTAAAATAAGTACTTTAAGTTTTTTTGTCTTTCATTCACGAGCGAACAAAGTCGCGCTACATGTCGCGGGGCGACGCGGCACTTCTTCTAACTTCGAAATATTAGTAGGTAAATGACAAATAAATACAAATTCTCGGAAATCAGTGTAAAATATAGTTTGAAATATAGGACGAGCTTCGATTTCTCCTCCAAATACAATAGGTTTGGCTGTGCCCTCTGGCTTTTCGTTTGGCGCCCTATTTTGGAAGGCATTCTCTTTTGTGCAATTATATAAATCAATTAATTATACAGTATGTAACAAAAACCCTGATGTTCCTTTTAGGGACGCATACACGTTAAGCACCACATCGTCAGGCAGTAACTGTATCAGGGCTTGAAAAACTCGACGCCACCGTTGCAGTTCGGAATTGCTGTCCTTCATAGACAGCCAAGTATCTAGTACAAGCATTCTTTTAAAAGAACACTCAATACTAGTACCTAAAACAAAACAACAAACAGTTAAATGCGGCTCAAAAACAATACATATTTCGTAGCAAGTGCTACGCGCCCAGCCGCTCGGCGTAGACCCTGGCTGCACCTTACAGATGCAGCATGCCGCAAGTACTTTTTTTTAATTCTAGTAGTAGAGATTTTAAGCGACATTTTTATACCTAATTAAATGGCACAAGTAGATACAAACATAAGTAAAAGCTTCAATATAAAAAAAATACAGAAATAAATACGCAAGAAATGCTGCGGCGTAGCACTCTATTTAAAAAAAAATGGTGTATTAAAAATGCAAAATAGTAAAGTAAATTAATAATACATACCTGTAACTTGAATGTCCATTGCAAAATAACAGGTCACAAACAAGTTCGATCTTGAAAACACGCGTCGCGTCTTAGGGTAATTAGCGCTTGGTGATAACACGGTTGATGACTAATTACATGTGTTTACTTCCGATGCCAAAAAAGGAATGTTGCGAACAATAGATTGCAAAACCTTTTATACCCTCAGGTAGTATGACAACTAGTGGGTAACTGAACCAGACATAATGACTTAGCTCAGTCATTGCCATTGGAAGCCTATGACCTACCTACTAACGGGACCACTGTGCATTGGTGGAATTATAATTTAAAAAAAATAAGTATTGGCTAGTCAGGAAGTCAAAAACAAAGAATGAAAGAGGTTAGAAATTAGTTAATCATTACAAGTATTAATAATTCAATATTTATTTTAATTATTTTTGTTGAACAGTTTCTATAAATGACTTGGATTATTACGTATGTATGTATAATTGTATACCGATTCTTAAAACGTAGGTAGAAGGAACAACAGGGTTTTTGTTACATATTGTATAATCGCAAGAAAAAAACAGAAGGCCGCGCATTTTATTTAGACGGTAAGACGGACACTACCTACCTCTAATGGTCTGCCAGCCCTCGTACAATTTGTTATGGAAGCCCAGATGAAACATTCCTCTTAGGTAGTTCCCTCCAACTCTTTGTTTCGATGCGGACTCCGTTAACGATCCAAGGTAATCTGCTTCCATCCGATTATTGACCATAGCCAGGTAGGACTGTTCTGCGCGACACACGGCGTGTGCCTCCATCCAGTTCAATGGTGTGGTGTGCAGTTTGTAACATTTGCCAATATCGTTATTTAAAGTGTAATCTGTAAAGAAATAAATTGTCAGCGGTTAATCAATTTTGTACCTGAAGCTTATGCAGCCTATAAAGTTCCCACTGATGGGACATAGGCTTCCTCTTTCTGTGAGAGGGAGTGGGCCGTAATCTACCACGCGGGCCCAGTGCGGGTTGGTAGCTAGATGTCACATGTTTTCGAATATTTAGTTCTAGGATATGCCGGTTTCCTCACGATGTTTTTAAATTATTTCTTTACCACTGCTCTCAAAACGGTGAAGACCGTTTTGAGAGCAGTGGAACCCAATCAGGCACTTTAAATTGTGTAAATTATTGGTGATAAAATAATTTACACAATTTAAAGTGCCTGATTGGGTTCGAAACCACGACCTACAACTCGTAAGTCGCGGTCGTTACCATTGGGCCATCACTGCTCATCCTGTGGTGCTATTCTGTTAAACATCTCACCGTGAGGACTTAGGTGAAGTGAGCTTGTAGTGAGTTATCAATAGTAACGGGTCAATCCCTAGCATCGGATGGTATGACAGTTCACTAGAAGCTCACTCCACCTAATTTTTCACGGCGAGATTTTTACGGAATAGCCCGGCTGTACCTGAAGGTTTTCTATAAAATGTGACTACGGGAATGTTACGGGATATATAACGAAATGCAATAGGTCATTCTCCTTCTTCACAGTTTTATACAGTGCAGAACTAAGTAGGGTAAATAGAAATACCCTCTTTAAAGTTCGGCAATTTCACTGATAGGCATTTTATAATTTAGTTATTTGCCTACTATTTCTCGCCTACCAGCACAATTAAAGCAACGCGTCACTAGTAGCACAATTTCTATGTAAACTTCATGGAAAAGGCCGCACTGCGCGTCGCGCTGCCTGGCACGCGCTAGTCTGCACGAGCTTTTATAAACATGTTTGTACTGTGCCCTTAACTTTGCAGAAACTTACCTAAATTAGGAATATTGCATTGATGGTTCCACTCTAGAGACTGGAGACTCTTCTTGCAAATGAAATTGTACTTGGAATCACAATAGCCATCATCCATGTCACCAGCTCGGAATAAGCATGCACAATCCTGTTTGTTGTAATAATCGTCCGGTTGACCACGCTGCCAGTTGAAGTACACCTCAGACATGGCTTTCCCTAATACAAAAGTTACATGTATAAATCTAAAAAAAAGTAGAGACTCGTATTTCAGCTTCAGGTTTAGGTTAACAGTTGGTATGGTTGGCAACCAACCCTGGTTACCAACTATACCAACTGTTAAAACAATGTTTGTACTTTATTTTCCTCTTAAATATTTTAGTAGGTAGTACCTAACTAAGCAGTAGTAGTTTACTGTTCAATGAAAATAAATAATTATCAAATACTGTTTTTGACAACCATCACTAGAATCTTTTGTCCTCTAACTAGTGTGTATCTAGACTATTAACTCTAACCTACTTAAAAATCCAAAGGAAGGTTATGATTTTAACAGGCTTTGTATGTATGTTCATTGGTTCCCTCATAACTCCTAAACATGTATTTCTACTAATTTTATATCATATCACAAATTTAATGCAAGTCCGAATGAAAAATGGAACCCATATAGGATCACTCGTGGGTCTGTCTGTCACAGCCAATTTGCTCGGTATCTAATGGACCTATTAGGTTGAAATTGGTACACTTATGAATTTCTGTGACCCAAACACGGACGTGTAACGTAAATAAATGTATTTTAAATAAGGGGGTCATTTTTGGGAGGCAAATATGGAAACGTAGGCAGTCATGGTCTGCTGACAGAAGTGAAGACTTATCGCTCAACGCAGCTAAAGTTGTTTTGACTTTAATAAAATTATGATTACCTACACCTACAGCATGGCGGCTCAGGAGTCTCGGTGACGTGAACCTAACTACTAATTAAACTTATGGCTTAAACTACTAATACTACTCGTACTATTTGGTTTAAAAAGGTTTTTATTTTTGAAGTAAAACTTCTTTACGCACGCTTGACTTGGGGAGTAAGCTGGTGAATGCGTGACGAGAGCGTTACGGAAGCGAGCGAACGGAAGTTGAAAAGTTAGTGAAGATAGAAATAGAGAGAGTTACGTTTCGTATATTACTGTAGGGCCAAGAGAGAGAGGTGTGTGCACACATTTTCTTTCTCTCATAGCCAGTTGCGTTTCGTATATCTAAGACACAGTGCAGGCCTATTGTTGTACCTAAGTAAGTACGTATAATTAGTATTACTATTTGTAAGTCTTACTTCAGTCGTGTGGACTAAAGCACACTCGTTTTTTTTATTAATAATTTATATAGATTATTTTTTAATTTGTGAATGTGAGAGTAGTTTTCCCCTACTAAAAAACGCTCAACGCACCTAAAGTTTTCACTTCAAAATTAAAAATAAAAGTTTTGCAAACTGCAACATGTGACATATTAAATGAAAGGGGGGTCTCAAATATGTTTTTCGTTCTATACTTGTACATAGATTACAGGAAAACCCATAAGAAGACTATGGTCTTGAAATAACATGGTAAATCTTTCAATATTTTGCGTACAAACTTACATTGGCATTTGGAATGTATGGGAGAACATGTTTTTCAACTAAAAATGTTAAATTTGTTCTTGGGATAAACTCTTCCCAACTACGGAACCCTACAAATTTTTGTAACCATCTTTTGTTTTAAAGGAATGTTCCTACGTGGAGTTTCTTGCTCGTTCTTCCACATACTCGTAGGTACCTACTACGCTTTGAAATGGGCAACTAGTTTTATCTTTCTGACTGACCGACTCCTTAAAAATGTAACAGTGCCTTTTTTTTTTTTTTTTGGGTGGGAAATTATCAAATAACTTCTCCCGCTCTGGGCGGAGCGGGAGGGCGTGTCAGACTTTTACTGACTGAAACCCACCCGTGTTCCTTCATTTGCCTGTGTGCCAGGGCCACGATATCCCTTTCGGACAAACTCGCAACCCTGGCAGGCATTGGCCCTGATGGACCCCGTCAATTCGTGCTGACGTCTCTTTGAGGCGCGCGTGGAACACGACGCGCCGTCGACCCGGGCCTGGTCCTTATCGGACGGCGAGCTACCCATCGCTCACCGTCCGCAAGCCCGCGCCTACGGTGGCCGGAAATTGGCTCGCGACTCCCGACGCCCACGGCGTCTCCTGCGGCGACTAGGGGCGTGAGGGCGCGAACCCTGCCTCTCCCTCACGCGCTCCGCCTCCTCCTTCGCGAGAATTACTGCTTCGCAGAAGGAGGTGACGCCCTCCCATGCACTCTCGCTCCGAACCATGGCCTGAACCAGGGCCGGACGCGAGAGATCGCCGCCGCCGATCGCCTCCGTTAGGACATAAGCTGGGCAGACCTCCACCGTATGCTCCACCGTGTCCTCCAGGTGATCCACACAGTGATGACACTCGGGCGTTTCCTCCCGCTTTATCCTGAACAGGAACCTCCCGAAACAACTGTGTCCGGTGAGGACCTGCGTCAGGCGGAAGGTGAGGACGCCGTGGCGCCTCTCTAGCCACTCCTCAAAGAGAGTATTTATCGCCACAATTGTGGCGTGCCCAATGTAACAGTGCCTGTAATTGATTTAATTGAAATAAATGCTCGAGTTGATTTTTAGTTTACTTTCGATTTATCTTATGTTCAGACGTTTCTGTTCGAGTGAAAGATGCCGAATGACAGGAATGACACGAAAAACTCGTGGTTGAGCTTCTACTGGCTGATACCCTACGGCTACATTGTTGCGATAACGCGAACTCCACTTCACGCGCTCTCTCTCGCACACCGGTCGACGTCTCGCTGTACAACTGAGAGCGCGCGAAAATTAGTGAAGCGTGTCAATGTGTACTATTCTGTGCCTAGTTTATGGTGACTGGCACAGTATGAATTTTTAGGAGTAGTCCTATTTGAATAGATGATGATGAATGAAAGGAGGATGAGCAAAATTGTATGGGATGCATTCGCAGCGACCAATAACAACCATACATATTATTATGTCCATAGATTATACACTTCATATTATGTCGTTGTAAAGCTTTTTTTATAACTGTCACTTACTACTAGGGAAAAAAATTACAGCTGAAAGAAAAACCTGTATTTAAAAAGTCGATTTAAAATAGGCCATTGTCCCAGACTTTGATGAATGCTTTCACTATGTCGAAGAATAACACGCCCGTCACCGCGACACGCAGAAACCAGCGGTTAAGTGCTCTACGATGCGGTGGAGTTGTTGGAAGCAAGAGTGTTCGGTTCCGAAACCAAATGCTCGTTGGGGATGAGGCTCTTTGTCTGTAGTCTTTGAGACGCTTATAAATAAGCCGCTCGTAGATTTTGCCGTGCACACTCAGGATACTGATGGGTTGGTAACTTGTGGGTTCAGACTTGGGCACCTGGCTTAGGGATACCGATAACGGTGGACTCTTTCCATGCTTGCGGAAAGATGTTGTTGCTCAAGACGCCATTGAAGTTAGCGGACATTAGCATTATGAGAGGAGCGGGGAGGAGTTTGTATATTTTAATGGTGATACCGTCCGAGCGGAGGAATTTGTGAGAGTGAAGCTTTTTAATGATGTTGTGCACTTCGTCAGGAGTGATGGGAGGCAGAGGATCATCTGGTTCTTCAACGGGCGGCAGGAAAGCTCTACGTTCGACTTCAGCATCAACTTTGGCAAGGTGCGCTTGGGCTACTGGTTGAGAGCTGGGAGAACATTGGGACTCTAGGTTGTCGGCTAGGCATTGGGCCTTATCAGAGTCGTCGAAAGCGACGGCGATGCTCTTATCTGGACAGAGTTTTATGAACGTACTAGAACATTTGTTCTTGTTATTTTACAGAAGACCAAGTGTTCGTAAGGCTTCTCCAATGTTATGCTCTCTAAGATGACATCACGTTTGCAGCCCCCTCTCCCGCTTCTTCGCACGTCGTAGCTTATCATCGGCCAGCAATGCGGAGTAACAATAGTTGTTACTTTGGCAGTCCCTCTAAAAAAGTCACAATTATTATGATGCAATATGTTTGCATTACTAGTTACAATTATCACGATTAGTTTGTTTTGTTAGTTTTAGAGTAAAATGTAATGTTTTACGTATGTAACGAATGGGTTTTTGGCCACAACGACACAGATTTTTGTTTAAGCTGTAACTTTTTTCCCACTATAATTTGAAACTAATCGCCACGGTAACATAAGACAGTCATAAGGAGCGTGGGTTAAACGAGCTTTTCAATGACATACGTCCGGTCGTTATTGGTCAGTGGGGACATATTGTAGCATCATCTATTAGGGAGTACCTACGTAGTTAATTTTTGGCACTAAATGGACAAAATACTGGAATTATATGCGTACCGTCAATGGTCTCAAAAAGTCCTTCCACCAATATGTCTGACATCCCCATAAATACCAAAGTAATTTGAGGCCAGGAAGTGTTCCAAAACGAAATCACAGCTTGGGCCTCGGTGTCGTTTTCTGGGTAGAACAAACTTGCTCCTTCCAGAGCACACATACGCTTGGCCTCAGCCCAAGTTTGTGTTGTCATGTGCATCTTATAGAAACCCTCCGATGCTTCTATATAAGTGTAGTCCTTCCGGAAAAACTTTTTATCTCTTTGTCCATCTACGAAAAAGAAAACAGTCACATCACAGCATATTGGATTTTATTATTCTGATTTATTAACTTTTGCTGACTGACTGTCCGCGCTTATTGCGTTTCAATAAATATAAATTGATTGTACTGTACTCACGCGAGAAATCCGATAAAAGGTACACTACAAGAAACACTAACAACGTTTTAAACAACATTGTTGTAACTACACGAGATGCGTTTTAACTTTTGCAACAAGTACGACAGTATTATTATGTGAACGCTATCAACGAAGTGAAACTAATTTAATATAAATTCGTAAAGAACGTCGTCTTCATTGCTTCGGAATGACTGTTGTTATCGTTCTGTCATGTGTTGTGAGTTCAACTGACGTTGGGCTAGGTAGTGCACAAAATAATAACAATTTTCTTAATTACTTGGCCCGAGTTGACTTCTAGTATCAACTTAAGATTATGAAGTCAGTCAACTCGCTAAGATAGCCCGCGAAATTTAAATTATATTATCATTCTATACAATACCGCGATACCGAAAGATATACTTATCCATATATCTATTAGATAGATTAGTAAATCTTTATATGTATACGAAGGTAATAGAAACGATAGCAATCGCACATTACGGTACATTAAATTTTATGCCGTTTCATTTCACTTCGCTTTCCACTTCAATTAACCAGGTGACCCGAGGGATGTTATGTGTTTGCGCTCACGTGGTCCACTGTACACTATATTGAGGTCGAAGATTGTAGTAGTACGTACACACTTTTAGTAACTGTAGTTAATCTAGATTTTTCCACGATCAACGAATAGCTGAAAGCTGAGCTTCAGTTTTGAGTATCGATGCAGTGTTGCAAGCGTCGTGGTTTATCGGATGCATTTCGGTACCGAGGAAGCGCTGGAATTACCCAATTTAATTCCCTCAAGTCCAGTCCATCATCCTACGAGCTGCCGTGCCGTTCTGATTTGTTGGATATTATTGTAAGGGTCGAAACACATCTGCCGGAATTTAGTTGCCGATCTTCTGATTATTATTGTATATAGATAAGTATATAATTTATGTATGTGTTGATGTATTTATACAAACTATATTATATCTGTAATATCAGGTATAAATATAGTTTGTGTACTTACATAGAGTATTCTTTTCTATCTTCAGTCAACTAATGAAAACTACTTTGAAAATGTTGTTATACACTGGCTCTTTTAAGGCTAAGCTCAAAGCATTTCTTTTAGACAAAAACTTGTACTCAATGGACGAACTGTAATTTAATTATAATGCCAAATTTCAATTAAAAAAGCCAAGCTCGGCTAAGTGCGAGTCGGACTCGCGCACGAAGGGTTCCGTACCATTATCTATAAAAACCGGCCAAGTGCGTGTCGGACCACGCAAAATCAAGGGTTCCGTAGTTAGGATGAATTTATCCCTAAAACAAACTTAACATTGTAGTTAAAAAACACGTTCTCCCATACATCGATATACGCCACGGTCAATTTTCCAACTGAAAATTTAAGTTTGTAATTGCAAAAAATGTTTTGTTATGTGATAAAACTACAAATTAATAATTTTCGAACTTTTGCCTTTACTTGTGCTGTGAGACCTTGCTTCTGCCCAAATTTTATGATTCTAGGTCAACGGAAAGTACCCTATAGGTTTTGATTTATGTGCGAGATATTCGCATTTTTTTTTATGTGATAAAACTTCAAATTTCCAATTATCGAACTTTTTCCTTTACTTGTGCTGTGAGACCTTGCTTCTGCCTAAATTTCATGATTCTAAGTCAACGGGAAGTACCTAATAGGTTTTGATTTAGGTGCGAGATATTCGCAATTTTTTTTTATCTTATAAAACTACAAATTTACTATTTTAGGACTTTTTCCTATACTTGTGCTGTAAGACCTTGCTTCTTGCCAAATCATGTTTCTAGGTCAACGGGAAGTACCCTATTTTTTTTTATTTATAGGTTTTGATTTATTTGTGAGTATCGAAATATGTCGCTTATATCACCGTATTTTTTTATTGCGTTGACTTGGAATCTTGATTTTTTTAGAGCTTCAAGGGACCATAGACTTACGTATTTGATATTAATTTCAACTTGATACCTCTACGCGTTCCAGAGAAAAATGGTCTTGACAGACTGACAGACGGACAACGAAGTGATCCTATAACCCTAAAAATGATGCATAATATTATTGTTTTTTGTAAGCATGCTTTTTTACTTTTTTATTTTTATTATTGCTGTATATATACTTTTAGAATTTATGTTAATACCCGTATTATTAATTATGATGTATGTAATGTATCAAACACAGCATAAATTGTTCCTGGTAAATAAATCAATCAATCAATCAACTCAGCCTATCGCAGTCGTTCCGACAATCGTCGATAGGATCCGGCAATTGGGACTCGAGGTGGCATTGCACAAGTCCGAGGCCATGTGTTTTTATGGTCCTCGGAACGCGCCACTGTCGGGTTCTCAGATAACGGCGGGAGGGGTACACATCTGCGTCGAGTCGACGATGAAGTACCTAGGACTCGTCCGGTGGAACTTCGTGGAGCATTTTTGACGTTTGGCTCCCAGACTGGAGCGGGCCGGGGCTGCTTTGAAGCGGCTCCTGCCCAATCTAGGGGGTCCAAACGCCTCCTGCCGGAGGCTCTACGCGGGGATCGTGTGGTCCATGGCCCTTTACGGGGCACCGGTGTGGGCGCGTTCTTTAAGGCTGCGACCAGCCCAGCGGTTGAACGCGTCCCAAAGGGTCATGGCCATCAGGCTGGTACGGGGTTACCGCACGGTCTCCCGTGAGGCGGCGAGCCTCCTTGCCGGACTGCCGCCATGGGATCTGGAGGCAAAAGTCCTCGTGCACATCTGGGAGTGGCGCGAGGAGGCGAAACGCCGGGGTGTAACTCCGCTGCCGCGAGAAATCAAGGCACAGCGGACAGAGCTCCGGCGGGATCTCATGGCGACATGGAGAGTGCGATTGTCGCAACCCAGCGCTGGGCACGCCACAATTGTGGCGATAAGTCCCCTCTTCGAGGAGTGGCTAGAGAGGCGCCACGGTGTCCTCACCTTCCGCCTGACGCAGGTCCTCACCGGACACGGTTGTTTCGGGAGGTTCCTGTTCAGGATAAAGCGGGAGGAAACGCCCGGGTGTCACCACTGTGTGGATCGCCCGGAGGACACGGTGGAGCATACGGTGGAGGTCTGCCCAGCTTGGGCGGAGCACCGCCGTGTCCTCACGGAGGCGATCGGCGGCGGCGATCCCTCGCGTCCGGCCCTGGTTCAGGCCATGGTTCGGAGCAAGAGTGCATGGGAGGCCGTCACCTCCTTCTGCGAAGCAGTTATGCTAGCGAAGGAGGAGGCGGATCGCGTGAGGGTGAGACAAGGTTCGCGCCCTCGCGCCCTTAGTCGCCGCAGGAGACGCCCAGGGCGTCGGGAGTCACAAGCCGATTTCCGGCCACCGTAGGCGCGGGCCTGCGGACGGTGAGCGATGGGTAGCTCGCCGTCCGATAAGGACCAGGCCCGGGTCGACGGTGCGTTGTGTTCCACGCGCGCCTCAAAGAGATGTCAGCACAAACTGACGGGGTCCGTTAGGACCAATGCTTGCCAGGGTTGCGAGTTTGTCCGAAAGGGATATCGTGGCCCTGGCACACAGGCAACGGAAGGAACGGGTGGGTTTTAGTCAGTAAAAGTCTGACACGCCCTCCCGCTCCGCCCAGAGCGGGAGAAGTTATTTGATAATTTCCCACCCAAAAAAAAAAGAAAAAAGTCCTTCGACAAACATGGCCAGCCCACTGCCACTTCAGTTTGCTTACTCTGCCGTTGTCGGCATGATGGATGTCGGTAACTCCGGTTCCTTTCCGGATAATTTCAGTCCTGATCTTATCCTTCAAAGAGACTCCAAGCATAGCCCGCTCCATAGCACGCAATAAATAAATAAACGAAATGCCTCTGGTATATGTTATTCTATCTGTCCTCTCTTCTCTCTCTCACCGTAATTTCTTCTCTTTCGACAAACTCCACGGACTGAAGACGTGCTGATATAAAGTTATCATTGTGTGTTTATTTTTTTATAAAGCTAGGCTATTAAATACTGTGAGCCGATCGTCTAATGGTTATTAATAGTTCATTGGGGTTTGCCTGTAATGCTTGATCGATATTGCACACTGCAGTGTTGGTTTCATTCAAAACACTCCTAAAAAGACGCATTTGTAAATCTGACAAAAATTTGCAGGTACATTTTGCGGCAAAATGATACTAAACCAAATGTAACTAATAATTGCAACAGATAGATTACTCCTTCATCTCCAAATGGTAGTAACTTTTTATTCGAAAATTTTGGTTTATAATATTTAAAAAATAATTTCCGTTGCCTCTTCACACAAAATTGACGATATCGTGTTGAGTTTAGGAACATTTTTCCTCAATATAATAACATAAATTTAGTTACTTAAAAATATTTTATGTAAGCAGGCTCAAAAAGGTAGTTGTTACTACCTTTTTGAGTTGAACATGTCTGCTTACCTAACTATCAAAATGTTACAAATAGTCTCAGAAAATAACACATAACATCATAACATAACATCACGTCTGTAATCCCCGAAGGGTTAGGCAGATGTGTACCTAATAGTACACCCACATTTCGCCAGTTATGTTTAAGTCCCATGTAATAGGAGGCGAGCCTATTGCCATCAACCGGGCACAAATCCAGACTCCGGGCTGCTTCTGAGAAATTCCCAATGGAAAATCCCAATATCACTTTGCCCGACCTGGGAATCGTACCTGAGACCTCATGCTCAGCAGTCGTGCTTGCAACCACTAGACCAACGAGGCAGTCTCAGAAAATAATGTTGAAAAAACTATATTTTTTTAAAACCCCAGTCGGTAATGTTTTTTTTTTCCTATTATTTAACAAACCAATTTAAGAAAGATAAACATCACACACTGGGCTTCAGCTATTCTTGTGATAAAATCAAAATTTTATTTTACGATTATACAATATCTACATTAAGTAAATCAACGGCGAAATAAACTATAATTTCGAGAGCGCAAAAGTGATGAAACTATTAACAGGTGCTGAGACTGACACGAATGGTTTAGCACAACAAAAACTGAACTTTTTTGTTTACACAGACTTAATGTTTCAATTATTTCAAGCTTTCCTACAATTAGATAAGAAATTGACGAAAAATTTTTTTTTTTTTTTTTTTGTGCACGCAGCCTTAAGAGTTGCAGATGCAGGCATAGTTTGATCCTTCGTGCAACGTATGTAATTGAAGTACACTAATTACCTCACGAAATCGGACGCACAAAGACAACACATAATTTTTCTCCGAATAACGTCTTCAGAAAAAGCTTGTAAAGAGTTGGAGTTCAAGACTTCTTGGCGGGAAAGTGAAGCGTCATGTTAGCAGTTTTGTTTTATTTTCTAAAATTTGTGTTTAGCCGAATTTAATGTGTAATAGTGGTGGATTATTAACCATTAAGTGTTCGTGAACCTGCATTAATGTAGGCAAATGAAACAAAACAGTGCAACATCACTTTAAGTTCTCTCAAGAAGTCCGCGCGAGGTTTCAGTAAAGTGCCGCGTCTTTACTTAAACTCAAGGGGAGCGGGGCGGGATATCATCAATCATCTTTATCATGCATTGAGTGGAGTTCATTTCATAATTATTCAAATAACTTTGTACTTGTTACCTAATTTTACATGACACTGGCTAAATGCACAAACCGTGCGAAGCCAAAAAGAAAAGAAAAAAAAAAAAAGAGTCGGAGTTCGTAGCACTTCATAGCAATTCGTAGCACTTCGTAGCATTTCGTAGCACTGCGTAGCTTCTACTCTACGAGTTGCTAGTTATATGTTTATATGTAATTTAAATGAGAAATGTTATAAAACTATCCCGAACTTTTGGAGTGAGTGAGTAAGAGGTCGTTATCACCTGATTATAAGTGAGTAAATAACCTAATTTACCGTCTTATAATCCTAACTAAAAAGTGTAAAATAAAAAAAGTTAATAAAAAAATAAAAAACCCGACTGCGTAAAAAGTGAGCTTAAAAAAGATAGAAACAAGATTTATAAAAACTAACAAAGTATAAACAATCTCATGCAGTCGGAGGCATCTTCTTAACAATAACGACCTATTGCCTCCGACTGCATCTTACGTACACTTTACCTACAGCTTAACGTGTGTCTGAGGCACGGCGGTATCACACCGCCCACTTCCTAACTCCGGGCTGTTACTATGAAAATCTGTCCGACCCGGGCATCGAACCCAGGACCCCCACGCTCAGCAGTCGCGCTCGCGACCACGAGACCAACGGGACAGAAATAGACGGTAAATGACAAGATAGTTCAGACCCCGAGGGTGCACTGGTTCAAGGATCTTTTGGTGATCAAATGACGTTGACGGGGGAGTGAAATGTCACTGTTGTATTAAAAACCAAGATGGCGGAGTTAGTTCAGATTTTGGCCACGTGACGAAATAACCTTCTAGCGTTATATAATAATAATAACTTTATTTTAGACTATTCATTACAGAACATTTGTGTTAGTAAGTACTTAAGAACTACGTTAGTAAACAACAAAACTTAAAATATTCAAACGAAATCAAACAGACATATGAAGGGCGTTCCAGTGTCTAAGAAAAGGGCCGTCTAACCGGTCCGCTATTGCTTTCAGAATGCTGTTGGAGCTTGCTCGGATACGGTGCAATATGGAGGCCGCTCTCTTTCTTATGATGGCATGATAGCCATCAATCTGGGCCTCCATAAACATGCCAAACGCACTACAGCATCTGGGCAGCCCCAACAATATCACACGCGATGAGATACATAGACCGTATGGTAATGGTAGTGACAGGAACACAGCTCTAACAAGAAAAACTTTTTCTTAAATCTGTTCTTTTTTTTTATTGTTTGATTCTTTAAGATTTTTTTTTGTGTTCAGAACATTCAGTCATGTTTCACACAGTTCGGTTTAATATTTCATTCGATGCATGATTGAGGATTACGTTGTGCGGTCGTTTATCCTGCACCATGTTTTTGGCATTAAATCCCACGTTACATTTGCGTTTATCCCAAAAATCCTCCCATTTGCAACACTGATTGATGTAAGCTTACTGTACTGCATGTTGTATCGCGTGTCTGGCTACAAAAAATATGTATAATATTATCGTCCTCAACGGGTTTTGACGCAGTTTTCACGTTTTTTACCCGACTGCGGCGAAGCCAAAAAAGAAGGGTTATGTGTTTGACCTGTATGTATGTATGTCCGTCCCTATGTTCCCTTGTAACTACTAAACAGCTGAACCAATTTTGATGAATGATATGTCGTTTGATTCGTCTTTATTGCGAACTGGATTGATTAAAATGATTAAAAATCAAAATGGCGGATTTTTGGCGCCAAAAGAAAAAAAAAACTACCAAGCCAAATGGGGTATCAAAATAAAGGGTTTTAAAAAGTGATTACAAAAATGTATACATAAGTTATATGTTTAAATGTAATTTAAATGAGGAATGATAAAAAACTATCCTGAACTTTAGGAGTGAGTGAGTAAGAGGCCGTTATCACCTGAATATATTATATTTATTATAGTGTTAATAGGTATATGTATCTTTATATTTAAATAATATTTATTCCTTAATTCTCGCTATTGCACCTACCACTGTTTACACCGCCACCACCACCGCCGCCGCCGCTACCACTGTTTTGTGTGTGTTTCTGTCTCTGCATCGCCCAAAGGTTGACTGGTAGAAAATGTTTATGGCAGTAAGTCCGCATCTGTACATTAAATAAATAAATAAAAACCCGACTACGTAAAAAGTGAACTTAAGAAAACTTTTTACAAAAAAATAAGAACCGACTACCAAAAATAACACTACAAAGTGAAAAATAACTTTAATTTCGGAAGTCGGTGGCAAAAAACTCAAATACTTTTTTTGTAAAAAGTTTTTTTATTTTATATTTTTTAGTGGGTCAGTTTTCAATTTATCGAAGTGACAAAAGCTTAATGTTAACTGCTCATCACCTTTTACAAAATATTTCTTTTCCCGATGCTGGGACGTTAGACGCTGGACGATGCAGTTCTCCTGGTTCTTACCAGTTGCATATTATTGCGTAAGAACCAGGAGAACTGCCACTCACCATATGCATAGTGACGAGCATAAATTGCTTAATGGCAACCCGTTAAATAGGGGTACTCATTAATATATTGTTCCGGTGGCCATATGTGGTCTCCATCATCAGTTCCACTTCACCAAATGGTGCTTTCCGAAACCAAATGCACGAGTTCCTATAAAAAATACCCAAATTGCTATAGGTTTGTCTATAAAATTTGAGGGTTTCCTCGATTTCCATGTGATCCCCTCATCTGATTCTGATTTGGTGGCAATGGAACCACCCTTTCAAACAAAAAAGGAATTTTCAAAATCGGTCCATAATTAATAAAGTCTGTAATCGCGTAACAAAAAAAAAAAAAAAATTGTTTTAACCTTTTTTGGTTAGGATTAAAAGACGGTAAATTAGGTTATTTACTCACTTATAAACACCTAATTATATATAAATCAAGGCACAAATAAATATACATAAATATTGTAATGGCTAGGGCTTTGCAGGGAAGCTGCGCAGGCCGTTAACAATCATAGGTAGTGTAGAGAGAGAAAGGTAACTCAAGTTCAGTTAATACATATTATTTACCTAGTAGGCTAGGTCGCGAGTAAGGTCACTGTCGGTCACTTTAGGTAGAAGAGTACCGTCCTTGGCAGCACGTGGCAGACGTAGTAGGGTTGCCGGACAGGCTCAGCATTGGCCGATCAGGCCGCCGAGACTCCGCAGGCGGCGTGTTTTGGTAGCACGCTTTGGACGCCGATAGCGCACGGGCAGGCCACAGCTTAGCACACGTGCAGCCCGCAGATGGGGCAGCGTGCAGATGGAGCAGCGTGTAGGTGTCCAGCCTTCAGCCTGGACGTAGAACCCTGGGAGGCGCGTTAGGAAGCACATGCTAGATGCGGCGCTCCAGCAGCAAGCCGCATGCGATGTGCAAATTTTTATTATGGTTGGCGCAAATGTACCGAAAGTTTTGTTTTCATTAAAAAAAAAATTAGAGTATAAGTTCTAGAAGTTGTATGTGTATAATACATTAATATGCAACTTACATATAGCATAAGCATCGCATAATCAATCTATGATGTTCCCACTGCTGGGACACTAGCCTCCTCTCTACGATAGGGAGTGGGCTGCAATCCACCACGCGGGCCCAGTGCGGGTTGGTAGATGTCATATGTCTTTGAATTTTTGGTTCTAGGACATGCCGGTTTCCTCAAGATGTTGTCCACACCGTTTTGAGTGACGATGAAATTAGTGACACAAAGTAAAGCGCCTGGGTTGGCCTACAACTCTTAAGTCGAGGCCGTTATTGGGCCACCATCTGCTCAGATATTTCTTTATCATAAACTTCCATATAATAAATAAATCTCATCCATGCCATTTTAGATATTATATTTATAAAAACATAGATAACGAAGTATTGTATTTATTTTATTTCTTATTTTGTTTATTTTTATCTCATTTAATGCTGCACCGGTTTACGTCATCACGTCAACGCCGGCTGTCGTTGAAAACCAGCACTGGGTCTCAGTCTCGCATAGGGTCGCAGCATTATGCTGAGCGATGGCCGTTTTGCGTGGATGTGACGCATATTTTCCTTCAACTTGTTCTTTCGTGTTTGTGTTTTTATTTCTTTGCGTTATGTTTACCGCAAACAAACGTATTTTCTTTCTTTTTAGGGTTCCGTACCTCAAAAGGAAAAAACGGAACCCTTATAGGATCACTTCGTTGTCCGTCTGTCTGTCTGTCTGTAAGTCTGTCAAGACCATTTTTCTCAGGAATGCGTAAAGGTATCAAGTTGAAATTAATATCAAGTACGTAAGTCTATGGTCCCTTGAAGCTCTGAAAAAATCAAGCTTCCAAGTCAACGCAATAAAAAAATACGGTGATATAAGCGACATTATTGCGACATATTTCGATACTCGCAAATAAATTAAAACCTATAGGGTACTTTCCGTTTACCTAGAATCATGAAATTTGGGCAGAAGCAAGGACTCACAGCACAAGTAAAGAAAAAGTCCGGAAATGGTAAATTTGTAGTTTTATCACATAAAAAAAAAGTTGCGAATATCTCGCACGTAAATCAAAACCTATAGGGTACTTTCCGTTTACCTAGAATCATGAAATTTGGGCAGAAGCAAGGACTCACAGCACAAGTAAAGAAAAAGTCCGGAAATTGTAAATTTGTAGTTTTATCATATAAAAAAAAGTTGCGAATATCTCGCACGTAAATCAAAACCTATAGGGTACTTCCCGTTGATCTAGAATCATGAAATTTAGGCAGAAGCAAGGTCTTACAGCACAAGTAAAGGAAAATGTCCGAAAATTGTTAATTTGTAGTTTTATCACATAAAAAAAAACATTTTTGCGATTAAAAACTTCTTCTTCAGTTGGAAAATTGACCGTGGCGTATATCGTTTTATGGGAGAACATGTTTTTCAACTACAATGTTAAGTTTGTTTTAGGGATAAATTCATCCTAACTACGGAACCCTTCATTGTGCGTGGTCCGACAGGCACTTGGCCGGTTTTTTGGGTTTCGTTTCCGTTGGTCATTTGAAGTTACAGAACAAGTCCTAACGCCTCATGTTTTTGACAGATATTCCAGCACTGCCGCCCAACGAAGCTACCAGTTATTCGACCTTCAGTAGTCCCCGTAGAATTGACCGATCTTCCTATCTATTAATAATATCCCATTGTTTATAACACGGTCTCGTTCAATGCCAACCAGTTATGCAGCTCATTGGCTACGAAGTGCGACAAAGGTCAACTCAAGCGGATGTGTAATCGTAAGCACCTAATTTGATGGAAAACTTAAACAATCGCTTGTTAATACTTATGTACCTGTATGTATTATATGTAGGTACTTGTGTTGTGTTCGGGCGTTCATGTTTTTTTTTCGTTGTCATTCTTCTTGTCTAGCGGAAATTGTATTGGCGGGAATTGAATTGTTGTGGCCACATTGACACACTATAGATACATTTTTTTTTTTTTAATTAGGTATACTTACCTAATTAAAAAAAAAAAAATGTGTCTCTTTATTGTGATGAACAAAGAATCTAGACACAATATACATCAGGAGACGCCCTGGGCGTCGGGAATCGCAGGCCGATTCCTGGCCACTGTAGGCGCGGGCTTGCGGACGGTGAGCGATGGGTAGCTCGCCGTCCGATAAGGACCAGCTACGGCGCGTTGTGTTCCACGCGCGCCTCAAAGAGATGTCAGCAAGTCAGTTTTGACGGAGTCCGGTAGGGCCAATGCCTGCCAGGACTGCCGGTTTGTCCGAAAGGGATATCGTGGCTCTCGCAAGCAACTGAAGGAACACGGGTGGGTTTTAGTCAGTAAAAGTCTGACACGTCCGCTCCGCCCAGAGCGGGAGAAGTTATTTCATAATATTCCACCCAAAAAAAAAAAGAAACTACATCGATGGGTTTTGATAAGGTACACGTCTGAGTTTATTGTGTTTAGATGGTTCATTAATTTATTCCCCAACTGCTAAAACAGGTCTTTACCATAAAAAAACAATCCCTATTTCCCATTATACTGGTAGTTTGAATTAAATAAACTTCAGTCAACTATCACAGAATATACACAAATGTTTACCTGCTTGTTTATCGCTGTATCTATTACCCTTTTCAATAAGACGGCCGTTCCGAACTTAAAAGGTATTAGCAACGACGGCAAAGGTTTAACTGAAATCCCATGAAGGAAAGAGTAAGGAAACTAACTTTGTTTTTTTATAGTTGTTCTTGCATTAAAAGTTGACCGCTGACGGGCCGCCCTTAAATTAATTATTCAATGTTTTCAAGTAATACTTGGCTGTATAAGTTGAGCATTAATTACGGTCTAATAAACAACGGCGTCTCACCGTAATGTAATCAGTAAACTTTGTTAAATTATTTCGTTGTTTCTTTGAAAGAAGTAGGTTTTTTTTGTTGTTTGAGAAATTGTACAGGTAAGAACAGAAATAATTTTGTTGCTTGAACTACAAACAGAGATCTTCTTTGAAGAGTTAAATTAAAATTAAGTTAGCTAGCTCTATTTATGGTTCCGTGTGGTGCCGGACGTAAAGAATGGCACCACCCTTTTTCTTTCCGAGGGTGTCGTAAAAGGCGACTAAGGGAGTTACTAGAGAATGGGTAGCAGCATTCTCTATGCATTTTAACACCATGCTGCGTTCGCTAACCCGCCTGCCAAGCGTGGCAATTATGTTTTGTGTTACAAGGGGAATCTTCTACTCTCTTACCAAGTTATCTCAATTTAATATAGTCAAAAGAAGATCTCGAACCAGGTAGAGGCTGTAACAGATCACCAGTTCCAATCTCTTTACATTATGAAGGCGGAAATTAAACTTTACTGAAAGTTACGAGCTGGGAATATTTTCAAAGTGGGTAATAACTTGCGAGGGATAGTGAGATGATAGTCAAGTCTTTGTAGGAAAGCAGGTTATCATGCTTCAAATATTTGGGTAGACTTATGCCACTTTTGTGAAGTTTACGCAGAGATTGCCACTGTGTGGCTTCTGAAATTCTTTTGCGAACCGCGGTATACAGGTAGTTATGTATTTACATAATACATATGTATTCATGCATGGCATAGAGCGTTTTTTCTTTAATAAAAATGTACATAACATAGGTCCTGGGTGTTCTAGATAAACGAGGTTGGTCTTTGGGCTTATTCCCACTAGTTCGATTCATGAGTTTGATCGTCGAACTAGTGAGATTTTTTTTCTCATTTGTCCGACCGTCGAACTAGTGAGTTTTTTTTTTTCTCATTTGTTCAACCGTCGAACTAGTGAGATTTTTTTCATTTATAGACTGCACAGCAAATTAACCAGAGCGTATATACATTCTTTGCCAGATTGAATCATTTGGGTTAGGTTAGGTTAGAACAGTGACCATTAACGCGCAAAGGCGAGCGAGCGAAGCGAGCGTGCCGCGGCAGCGGCCGCCGAGCGCCAGGTCCCCTATATTGTTGGTAAATTCAGTTACCAAAACAAAAACTCTTCATCAATATCCAATTTAACTAAATTACTATACGTACAAATGAGGAAAAAAAATCTCACTAGTCCGACGGTTGAACAAATGAGAAAAAAAAAATCTCACTAGTTCGACGGTCGGACAAATGAGAAAAAAAAATGTCACTAGTTCGACGATCGAACTAATGAATCGAACTAGTGGGAATAAACGATCTTTTTTGAGAACAATATATGGATAAAAAAAAAATCTTCGAAATGTTTTCTCAAGTGTCTTCCGGCTCCAAATCGTCGTATCGTGTATAATACCGTTACCACAAAGTACACAATTATTATATTTATAACGACCACAGAACGTCTCGGTGGTGTAATATGTTTTTCGTGCAACCCTTTGAGTTGATAATGGCGTCGTTTTATCATGGCGCCGCATAACGTTTTAAATTAGTCCCACCTCCCCAATTCGGGTGGGCCTGTTTATACGTCCTATAAACGTTAATGTTTAGCAACAACATGTATTCGGCGGCTTAGGAAATATGTTGGTCGGTGGACATCAATCTCTAGGGATTTGTCGACTTACGGCGTGTCCTTATTAAGCTAGTTATAGTAAAGTGTAACGGACTTACTTATCGCTACGTTGTATATTTTGTCGTTGTATCTTGTACACGTACATGTCTGCCTGTAACGAGTGCGTCTAATTTGGGTCACCCTGTATTTAACATAGGATAGTATCGTCTGCTTACGGGTAAAACGTAATAAGTGCAGTTAGTGTCAATTCGAGTAAATGACTTTTCAAAGAAGAATGTTCATATTTCACCTGACTATGTATAGACATGAGATAAAACTTAAAATTCAGCTAATTTAATTGTATATTAATTACGCTTATCAAAATGTTAAAAGAAACGAAGGAAAAATATATTTTCTAATATTTCTTTATTCATTCTACGTCAAGGGTAAACGTATTACCATGTTTTGAACACATCTCAACTACCCTTTTTTTACGACGTTCCATTTTAGACACTGCTACTTGACTTTATTCAACTCTCGTTTCTGAGTTTTATACATTATTTTACGTTTTATTTCATCAGTTAGTATTTCTTTATTAGTCTTTATATAATACCTACAGATTAAATAAAAATAACGTAATAATTAAATAAATTAATCATGCAGTATGTTATTGAGTTCGCACGAAACGGATTTTTTTGACATTTGACTTCTGTGATTGGCATTGGCGCAGTACTGAGAGATGGGTTGTAACAGGTTAAACACGATATCTGTTATCACTGTTACTGTTGCACAAAAATAACATATCCAAATAATTAATTAAATAACAACCTGTTATTTATGTACGGACGATAAATACGTATTTATTAAGTTGTTTTTATATTGGTCACTGGTTACAGTAACAGGTAACATGACCTAATCGAGGAGTCACTTTTTCGAAAATGTTTGTTCTTGTAAGACCACCAACGGTATTTTAGGCGATATTTTATTTGCTATATTCCTTTTGTTGTGTGAGTGTGTATGTAAGTAACAGCCACGGTAACAGTATTTTTTACTTGAAATAACAGACCCTCACGGACTGTTATTTTAAGGACCTTGGTATCGAATCATTGGATGGTGCGCTCACGATATGGCATTAGTGTGGTACCTTGAATGGGCTTATGGGCTATTTCCTTGGTACTAATAGGTACAAATCAAGAAAATATATCTGTTCCAGCAGTATTTCTGGACGACGTAGTTATAAGAGATTTAGAGGAAAATGATGATAATTTATAAAACATTCCACTTTAACATAGTGTTTTATGTGTTTTTCTGGTTTGTTAATCAGGTATGTATGTATGTACCGTAGGCCAATGAAATGTGTTGGGTAGATAAGTGAACACTTTTGAAAATACAAGAACTAAGTTAGACATTTTAGAGGTATAGAAACTATCTAACTATCGTTTATTATACTAACAATGTAGTTAGTAAGTATATAAGTGCGCTGGAGAAACGACAGTTAATGCTCGAAACTCAATTTATATTGACAAACATCGAGAGTCTAAGCAGTGACGACGGCAGTTGGTTTCAAGGAATTCACAAAGTAAAAAAGACGTTTTAGACCATAGCTAGGTAAGTAGGTACCCCTAAGACGACCCACTGACCAAGTATTCCTATTTGAGACTGAACTTCAAGCGTTAATAATTAGTTCTAGCACATTTATTTCTTTATACTCGTATTTGGTATCGGCAATTCCTAACCCAAAAAGTAATATTAATATTTTTTGGACTTCGTAGCGTTTAGATCGTAAAAATGAGTATAAGACATTATTTTCTAAACTTACATGTAGTCTTTCTACTATACCTTCTAACTATACATACAACTTCATTATCAGGTTTTCAAATGTATGGGAACTGGGCATTGTTCTTTAAGTTTTAATTTGATCTATTTTAAATTTAACTTCAAAGCAAAATTTTGCACTAACTAACCTTCTTTTAAGATTTACTCATAAATATTTGATATTAGTAAAAACTGTATTAAATTACATTTAGATCGAAAGGGGGTCGCATTTAATATGTTTTACTTGTGCATCAAAAACGTGATATATATATCTTCTGAATTCAATGATTTGAAAAGCTCATTTCAGTTTTGTATAATGGCTCACTGCTTTTTACAATAACTTGATTGGAAATATTTTAAGGGTTCCGTACCTCAAAATAAAAAAACGGAATTTACAGGATCACTCGTGTATGTCTGTCTGTCCGTCTGTCATAGCCGATTTGCTCCGGATCTATTGAACCGATTAAGTTGAAATTTGATGTGTATACATATGAATTTCTGTAACTCAAACATAGACGTGTATATGTAAATAAATTAATTTTGAATATTATGAAGGTCACTTTTGGGGGGCAAAATAGAAAATTTAAAAAATTACAGACTGTACCGTGATATATATCAAATAAAAGGACTTGTTGTGTCTTGTTGTATCAAATATATTTTTTAAATATATTATTTTGTCAAACTTCGCTAAAGTACCTAATTATATTTTTGACACATTTAACGTTTGACCTGTGTTTAAATTATAATGTTCATAATAATAAATGCGTTTATGGCCTTTTTTTGAATAATTCTTACCATTTTACAATTTAAATTATAAAATGTAAAAGTTTTAACTGTATTTATTGTTGTTTAACTGTATAAATTGAAACGGATTTAAGCCATAAGATTATTTATTATGTGTACTGGTAAATTGTTTTCAAAATGTAAGAAGTTATCACTTTTACAAACTCATTATCTCTGCAGCCATTGGACGTTGCATTTATTCGGTTTTACCAGTAAATAGCGCGTAAAAAATTATATGTAACTGCATTATTAACTCGATTTAGTAAAAAAATGCATTTATCTAGTTTTACCAGTAAGCATACGCTATGTTCACTAGTTTCTCAGAAATTGTTTTTAGTTGCTAATACAGGCTTACGACGCTAGTTTGATCCAAAACCTAAGATATGTCTAACATAATCTATTAACCCTAAGATGAAGCGGAAAGTCGGAATTGTGTATCTAATTTATTTAATTATGTGAACGGTGGGTCACCATAACCCAGTCCGCTGCCAAACTTTCTAAGAAATACGAACGAGGGGAGAAAGATGCTAAGCAAAAAGAGTTTGTAATACATTTTTTGCATTGTTAATGAAGAGGACTGTCCCTGGAGGACAGAGATGGTCTAAATCCTTAACTTTGTTAACATAAATGTATATTGGCTGGAAGAAAAATCTTGTTTGTTTTATTACGATATAAAAATAAGAAGCTAAGCGCTACACTGTTTGCCGACTGTCTGGGGAATGGAGTAGTTATTGAGAGTCGTCACTTTAGCAACTTTGGCATAAATTAACAATGAACGTTCGAACAAATAGGAGAGATTACTTTGAGAGTCTACAAGGGGGAAGTTTTGTGCTGATTTTAGATTGAAAGATACAACGTGTAGAAGTTTCCATTTATTACCTAATAGGATGGGATGAAAAGTCAATCAACATGTTTATTGAAGTGGTTGGGATTTTATTTATTTCCTCTCATCACACATTTTTAAAATAAATTAAAATATGTTAATATCAGCTTTTGTACATGAACCCTGTCAGGGCACTGCAAAACATAATGTTGATTTGATGTAGACTTACATTAATTAGTACATACCATAAATTTAGTCAAAATTTAGAATAACACAATACAATAAATTACAAATAAATAATATATGTCGTCACGTCAGTACTAGATGACTGTGATGATGAGACAAGATTTAAAGTCGGTCGAGCCATTTTCGAGCTTTCTCGAGACTAACGCACTTCTTATTTTTTATTCAGTGTAAGCGTATCAGGATAGTATGGTTTAATATAAATCACATTTTTTAATTTGAATTATTTAATTTCACGTGGAAATCTAGAGATTTTTTTGTTTGTGGTCTAGGTCTTTCACATAAACTGTGATATCTCGTACCGCAGTTTGACCGAATTTACGTCACCCCAGGACACATAATTATTATCATTCAACCAATATAAAAAAACCGGCCAAGTGCGTGTCGGACCATGCACAATGGAGGGTTCAGTAGTTGGGATGAATTTATCCCAAAAACAAACTTAACATTATTGTTGAAATACATGACGTATATCGATGTAACATGACACATACGTCGTTATACGTCACGGTCAATTCTCCAGCTGCAAATGTAAGTTGGTCGACTATTACTCGTTATTTTGTAAAGCCTACTTAGCTGTGATAGTTTTCCTTTTAATTTCATTATTTATACTACTGCCACGAATTTTTCCACATATCCAAAAACAACCATTTAGCTGGGGACACTCGACTTGAACAAAAATTTGCACTTTAAAGCTTAATATTATGCAAACGGATCCCTGAATCGAAAAATGGTTATAAAAACCCTGCAATATTTTTGAACGGCCTATCCAACGATACCCCACACTATGGGGTAGACGAGAAAAAATAATATCATTCCCACTTTACGTACAAGGGAGGTAACCTACATTTTTTTTTAAAGATTTTCCTGTTACCTTTTTGTCAACTTGATTAATATATATACCCATTCCAAATTACAGCTTTCTGGTATTAAGAGTCTCGGAGCTAAGCCGGGGATAGACAGACAGACAGAGAGACGGACATGGCGAAACTATAAGGGTTCCTTGTAGACTACGGAACCCTAATGGTGAAAGAGAAATCATAAAATAATATTCATATTGTCGACGTAATACAATTGTTACGACAGTAATAAAATAAATACAATTATAAAGGTCCGGCAGCGGTCCTCGTGACTTGTGTCCGGGTTGTCCGACTGTCCGGACCGTTCGTAGTGGCCGGGTGAGATTCGATTATTGGATCACTCGTTAATTAACTCTTGTGCATACAATCACGGTCCGGCTTGTTATGGATTTACTATTTATATAAACAATGGTTATATATCGGTGTGTTTTAATTCTGGGTTATGTAATCCTATGTGTTATCATTTGTTTTGGTAAATTAATTTGAGTGGTGTTAAGGTGTGTTTAAAAGGTTGATAATTTTAATTAAAAATTGTATTTGATTGAAGAAACTTTTCTAGCTATGGAAAATGATTATGGCAAGTGCGCTAAATCTGAAAAAGAGGCAAAAACTTCAGCATACGCTCAACTTTAAGTCAATGTGAAGGCGTTTGTCAGAGCATAATGGGTAATTAAAACGTTATTACTGGTTCGACATGTGATACAATAACGACATTATTTTCATGAAAACATGTCTAGAATCCCGTACACAAATTTGATGACACGCGTAAAAAGATTTCATGTACTCCATGATATCTTTAATAGTAATAGAAATTTTACGTACACGTTACTTATTTATTATTTCGAAAGCTTACAGTCTAATATCTGTAAAGGTCAGTTATGTACAATAGCGCTTACAATTGCCATTTACAAGCTTCCACGACTTAAAATCCACAAATTACACCAATGAGGTCTCGACCCCTGAACTAGGACATCCTGTATGACCGCGGTCGAGGTTTCTCCTGTTACATGGATCAGTATGAAGAAGGCTTAAACTAAATCTAACTACAAATACAATAATTAAAATAAAATTGAAGCAAAATATAATTAAAAAAAAAATACATTTATCTATGTATGTCGCCACAAGAGCTCAACCCTACAAAAGCGAGCGTCAAGAAAAGAAATATTCACGTGGCGTGCAGTCCATAATTTCCATAGTCATGCAAACTGCTACCGTAAACACATAGTCATTATAACGAACTCGAAGTCGCACGGACTCGCGAATTCGTACGGACTTCCTTTAATTAGCCCTAAACTGGCTTGGACGTACATGTGTGTAATTAAAGCGCCCAGATATCTTGGTTTGAGTACTTAAGGCCCCGTTCTGACGATAAGGTTGTTAAATTGGAACTAGTTAGTAGCAATAGAGGGCCGAGTAATGACTTTTGAATTATGTACCTACGAGTATGTGTCATTGTTATTGTTTTCCGTAATTATTACGTTCGTAGATTAAGGTTTAATATTGATAGGTATACATGATTGTAGGGACCTCCCCTGCAAATTACTGTTATTAATCTAGGTAATCTACTTGAGTTAGACCATAGAGATATTCATGTTTTGTAGATAAATTGTATTTTCGAAAAATGCCTCAGAAAGTCTGACCGTATTTTGAAACTTGTTGGTATATACTCATCATCTGCCTAGCCTTTTCCCAACTATGTTGGGGTCGGCTTCTAGTCTAACCGGATGCAGCTAAATACCAGTGTTTTACATGGAGCGACTGCCTATCTGACCTCCACAACCCAGTTACTGGGTAACATAATATCCCTTGGTAAGACTGGTTGTTAGACTTTTGGGGGCTTCTGACGACCCGTAACAACTGTCAAAGATCTACAAATGACAGCCGGGACCAACGGCTTAACGTGCTTTCCGAGGCACGGAGGAATCTTGATATGAAAAGATGGTCACCCATCCACGGACCAACCGCGGCAAGCGTAGCTTAACCTGATCGATCGACCTGTGCGGCAGTTATTACTTAGCCACAAGCTCCTCAGGTATATACTAAAAAACAAAATTAAAATTGATATTGTAAGAATGTAGAGAAATATGTGTTCAGCTGCATTCGGTTAGACTGGAAGCCAACCCAACAAAGATGGGAAAAGGCTAGGCAAATGATGTTGATGACGATGACGTAGACAAATGTATCAAGTGTCTGAATATAACTAGATTGTTTGAAAACTCCAGGCCTGAAATACGAAAATACAAAGACAGATTTATATTTTCCATACATTCCGAAACTAACTCCCCATTCTACCAATAGACACGTACACATAATTAATCCCAGAAGACGGTAGATACATAACCATTACGAGGAATATCATTCTGATTGGTTTGTTAATAGAACGCAATTAATAAGGCGTCCGTACTTTGCGCCCGAAGTGTATACTGCATGCAGGTTGTATGGAAGGAGGTTCTTTTGAATAGAATGGAGCTGGGTCGTATTCACTGGCAGAAGTATATTGTTACTTCTTGAAATAGGTGTGCTAGTGTTGCATCTTTTCAGACTCGAGGGTATATTGTGGTGTACACGGCTACATATCAAGCTATACTTTTTCAGTATAAACTGACCTCTCATTATACGGAATTCCTATACAATGAGAGATCGGCTTATACTGGAAATGTATAGCTTGGTATGTAGCCGTGCGTACCAAAATAAAGGAAAGACATTTAGTGTGGGAAAATTGAAAGATTTGTACGTTCATACTAAGTGCCAATTTCACCAATGAAACTGAACGCGATCAGTACATAAACCACGTTTAAGAGCTGTCAGTGTCATTATTTTCTTTGGAATATTGACACTGGCAGCTCTTGAACTCTGTTTAGATGTGCTGATCGCGTTCAGTTTCATTGGTGAAATTCGCCCTAAGTAACTAACTCTAACTGGCTATACTTACGTAATCCTAACTAATATTATACATGCGAAAGTGAGTTAAAATATTATTTAAATATTAAATATTATTTAAATATTAAATATTATTTATTAGACCAAGAAGAGTAAACATGTTACACAATTTCTTAGCTCTTATACTTATGCTTAAAAGTAAATCAATTACAAATGTGTAAATTATCAGCATCTGCTGCCGAACTAGGTTTATAGCCTGTGTTTCAGCATGCAGCGCCTCAAGCCCTCGAACTGGGTATGCAAGTATGAGCTTACAAACAAAAGCGAACAGCTTAGATTATAAAATACAAACTTAATTTCTTTAGTTAGTTTTAGTTTGTTTGTTTATTTGTTACCCTTTCACGCTAAAATGGCTAAACGGATTTGGATGAAATTTTGCACATGGGTGGACCACGACCTGGGTTAGGACAGGATACTTTTTATCCCGGTAAACGCCGACGTAATCACGGGTAGAAGCTAGTCTAATCTTTAAAGCTTGTTAATTTGTTAAACTAGTCACTAGCACCAATCAAGCAGCTTAAAATATTAATTTCGTACCCACAAAAATAACCGATGAAACGTTCTATCCTTCAAATAGGACTTAATTCAAGAGATTTGTCGCCTTCATGTAGATTATGCACATTTTTTAGCCCTATCGATCCCAGCTGATATGTAATTCTACAAACTAAGTCAAGATACGTGTAGCTATTCCTAGGCCTTGTCAGACTCGCTTAAGTAGTTCATGTCTAGGTTTTGACATACTCTCGGGGGCATACAAGAGTCAAGGTAATAATGTTCTGCCTGTTTCGGCGCTAGAATAGAATAATTATAGGTAATGTACTAGTTCTGGACCCTAGTTAGCAAGTTATGATGTAAGTTTCAACGGCTGGTACCTGTTTTAGAATAGTTAAACATTTCTGATATTCATCATTATGATTTATTATGTTCCGTGTGTTCCCGGCGGTAAAGGGGCGAAAGATAACTAAGCAACAAACGGAATAGAAAATGTAACATTGATAATGCAAAACAAATCCTTCTGAGGTACGGAATCCTCGGTGCACAAGTCCGACTCGCACTTTGCTGTTATGTGGAATTTCTTTGCTTTATAATAAAGTAGCGAGATAACAGTTAAAAAAAAAATGCTTAATGGTTCTTGCCCGCGATCTTGCCTGATGGAAAGCGATGGACTAGTTCTATGATGGAACGAGCGTGCCCAGAAGATGCCCGGTCACTCTTGCAGCAAATGCTCCATCTATTTTGTTTGATTATTACATACTAGCTGCGCCCCGCGGTTTCACCCGCGTAAGTCTCGATCCCGTGGGAATATCGGGATAAAAAGTAGCCGAAGAAGCCGTTTGAGCGTGAAGAAGTAACAAACACACACACACACACACTCACAAACTTTCGCCTTTATAATATTAATGTGATGTAACTTGAATCTATTTGACAGTTATTGAAATTGATTGTATTTTAAGTTTGTATTGTTATGCATGTACCTATTAACATTGACTTTATTACTAATGTGAAATTGTACATAATTCTACCACCATATGATATATTAAAAATTTAATTTGTGTTAAAAAGTAAAAAATTCGACAATGTTAATTAAATATATTTGTACGCCTCTGGGCAAAACATGGAGGATCTACCAATCTGTAGCATCTCGCACACTGTTGTAATTTGACCTATGTTTAAAAATACAGCATTCTGATTCTGATTCTAAGCTTCTTTTAAACGCAAAAGATAAGAACATGCGGGGCAGTCTTTGGGGACTGCCAATAGAAGTGATAACTAGCGTTCGGTGACGATGACGCGAGTTCCATGATTTTTGTTCATCCAAAAAGTACACATATATATACAGTATACATATAGCCCATGCGTTATAGCATATTATATGCTTTATAGCAGCGCTTATGCTATATTGCATATAGCATAAGCGTTCGGTGACGAAGACGCGAGTTCCATGATTTCTGTTCACCCAAAAAGTGCTTAACGCGCCTAAAGAAGTTTTCACTTCAAAAAGCAAGTGAGCATTAACGTTCTTGTAGCACATTGTATATTCACTCACATTATAGGATAGATATGTAAACTCGTGGGATTCTCATTTAATATTCTGGTGCCTGAGAGGCCATTTAAGCCGTCTGAGCCCGACTATCGATACTCGGATTTAGTCGTTAGAACCTGTGCTCTGATTATGATTCGCGACGGGAATTCCAATGCAACTAATATTTGGTTTATAGCGATAAACTTAACCGAATTTATATAAGTTGGTGTTCCTTTTTTGGGATATTTGGTTGAGCGAAAAAATCCACATATTATTGTACCGTAAAACTTAAATGACTAAAACTAACCGACCTGTTGTTTGAACTACTAAAATGGTAATGAACTCATTCCAATAAGAACATCTTTAATAAAATATCCTGTTCCATACAATCCCATTATGGAATTCTTATTTAATTTCGAGTAATGCTATTTACGCGACATATCAGAAGGATCACTAAATTCATACGATTAGGCGTTAAGCATTGCGTGTGTCGCCGCTCATGGTTATTAAGGAAACTCACTCATGAAATGGAAAGCTATTTACCCGATTACGGCGAAGCGAAAAGGGTGAGGCATGGGTGAATGATTTAATATGTACGAAGGAGGAGGATTTAATGTGTACACATCATAATAAAACTGTTTATGGAAAATGTCTGTTACACTTATTTATGTCATAAACATGGAATGGTCAAGGGTTAGGTTAGACTGACAAGGGTTAGGCTGATAAAATTGTTATAAAACACTTGTTACAAAGAAATCCACAGACTTCAAAAAAAAAAAACACTAAAAAGTGAAAAATAACTTTAATTTCCGAAGTAGGTGGCAAAAAACTAAAATATAGATACAAAGACACCGACTTCTGAAATTAAAAAGCTAAACTTTTTAGTGGGTCAGTTTGTAATTTATCTAAGTCACGATATCCTAATGTCCAACTGCTCATCAAAAATATTGCTTTTCCGGATGTAAATTCTCCTGGTAAGAACCAGGAGAACTGGAGTTGATGGTGAATCCACCATCAGCTCCACTTCACCAATTATGCTTTGTGACGAGCATAAATTGCATAGCAACCATATTAGAGTACACACAGCGTCAGTATGTGCTAACCCCTAAGTTTTAAAATGTTACACAGCTACAACATTGAATTCGTTACGATTAATCTAAAGAATACTTCAAAAACAGTAACATTGTTTCGACTTGGATTCGAACCATCGCATCACCGAAACGTTGTCATGCTCATATAGTTTGTCATAGTTTCGATGAAATTGTTATCTAATATCGTCCGAGTCACTTTATCTTTAGGTCTCTGTCTAATCGATAGATGTTTTAATTTGAGGGTATCCATTAATTTTACTTACTTTCGTTTTTTTTATAAAATTTACCATACCCATACCCTCAAGTTATAACTACAGCGTTTGATGTATACGTTCACTTAAAACGATGAATATTTTGAATAATTTCAAATTTTATATCGTTTGCGTTAATAGGATGTCATTTGTCTAGGGACCCGTTTGTGTCAGTTGGTAAACTATGTATATTATGATAACTGTAAATTATCAAATATTTTAAAATATAAATCTTTGTAGTAAAATAAGATCAAATTTCTGTTAAACAATAGCAATAATAAATATTATTAAATGACTTTTAAAATATTTAATTTTTCTTGATTTTCAATTTTTTTATAAATATTACTAAAACATAAAATAATGTAAAAAAAATAGCCTTTATTTGCTCTGACCTTTTGTATATACACAAATTCTTATAAACTAATCAGCTACCAGGTCAGGCTGCCTTGCGACATAGGCCTCCTCTATCTCCTTCCACTTATTCCAATCTAGAGCTGTTCTTCGCCAAGCTTTTGGCAGATCATCCTCCCACCTTTTCATCTGTCTTACTCTACGTCTTTTTCCATTCCTTGGGTACCATTCTGTGACTTTTATGGTCCATTTTCAGTCTTAGCTCTCATCATATGACCTGTCCATTTCCATTTCAGTGTTATTGTTTTTATTCATTACTTTGGTAATGTTCTTAATTTTTGTGGCTTTCCATTAAAAAAAAATGTATAATGCATGACAATAAGCACATTTCTTTCCTAAGATTTGAATCTCCATTCATATGCACGTCAAGCGGTCCTGAAACCTCCGGTCTACTTAGACGTTGAATAACTATTCGTAAATGTTAAACATATTATTGCTCGTCACTATACGCAATAATAAAAGTATTAACGTTTTATTGAGAAAAAACAGACTTTGAATAAAATAAATCATTACATAATCAGCCTATAATACCTATTCCCACTGCTGGGAAACAGGCCTCTCATCTCTTTTAGAGAGGGAGTGGGCCACCCGTAATCCACCACGCGGGCCCAGTGCGGGTTGGTAGATGTCACATGCCTTTGATTTTTGGGTTAGAAACCCCTGCCCTAGAGGACATGCCGGTTTCCTCACGATGTTTTCCTTCACAGTTTTGAGAGCAGTGGTGATGAAATAATTTACACAAAGTAAAGCGCCTGTCTGGGTTCGAACCTACGACCAACAACTCGTAAATCGCTGCCATTACCACTGGACCACCACTGCAAATAAATAATTTAAAATAAAACAGGAACCCGACTGCAAAAAGACAATTTAAAAGTATTGCACTAAAAAGATCGAACTAATATCGAGAATAGACTCGCTGACATACAGATAAATAAAATTATCAGTGCTGTCCGACCGTTCTGTTGATTGTTTTAATTATTTATTTTATTTAAGACTTTTTAGTGTCCCAGCACACTCTTATGAACAAAAACTGTTTTACTTATATAAGTCGGGCAAAATATAGAGATGATTGATTGCATGCCAAACAAGACAGACAAATGAAAATTACAATTTACGTAAGTAGTTCAATTCTTCAAGAGAATTTTGATCACCACACCTATATTTTAATGATAAATGAACAAAATAACTTACTTGTTTCATTTAAAATATGATATTTATAACTATTCTAAATTTCATACTAGCACGGGGTCCGACACAAACGTGGCCCATTTTTACGCTATCAAAAACTTTCTAAACTAATTTATTATTCCTAATTAAATTTAAACATGTAAGTTATGAATATATTTGTAATCCCCTTTTAATTTTTATATGGGTGGGAAATTATCAAATAACTTCTCCCGCTTTGGGCAGAGCGGGAGAAGTGTCAGACTTTTACTGACTAAAACCCACCCGTGTTCCTTCCGTTGCCTGTGTGCCAGGGCCACGATATCCCTTTCGGACAAACTCGCAACCCCGGCAGGCATTGGTCCTAACGGACCCTGTCAGTTTGTGCTGACATCTCTTTGAGGCGCGCGTGGAACACAACGCGCCGTCGACCCGGGCCTGGTCCTTATCGGACGGCGAGCTACCCATCGCTCACCGTCCGCAGGCCCGCGCCTACGGTGGCCGGAAATCGGCTTGCGACTTCCGACGCCCGGGGCGTCTCCTGCGGCGACTAAAGGCGCGAGGGCGCGAACCTTTTCTCACCCTCACGCGTTCCGCCTCCTCCTTTGCTAGCATAACTGCTTCGCAGAAGGAGGTGACGGCCTCCCATGCACTCTCGCTCCGAACCATGGCCTGAACCAGGCCCGGACGCGAGAGATCGCCGCCGCCGATCGCCTCCGTGAGGACACGGCGGTGCTCCGCTCAAGCTGGGCAGACCTTCACCGTATGCTCCACCGTGTCCTCCGGGCGATCCACACAGTGGTGACACCCGGGCGTTTCCTCCCGCTTTATCCTGAACAGGATAAAGCGGAACAGGATAACCTCCCAAAACAACCGTTCCGGTGAGGACCTGCGTCAGGCGGAAGGTGAGGACGCCGTGGCGCCTCTCTAGCCACTCCTCAAAGAGGGGACTTATCGCCACAATTGTGGCGTGCCCAGCGCTGGGTTGCGACAATCGCACTCTCCATGTCGCCATGAGATCCCGCCGGAGCTCTGTCCGCCGTGCCGTGATTTCTCGCGGCAGCGGAGTTTCACCCCGGCGTTTTGCCTCCTCGCGCCACTCCCAGATGTGCGCGAGGACTTTTGCCTCCAGATCCCATGGCGGCAGTCCGGCAAGGAGGCTCGCCGCCTCACGGGAGACCGTGCGGTAACCCCGTACCAGCCTGATGGCCATGACCCTTTGGGACGCGTTCAACCGCTGAGCTGGTCGCAGCCTTAAAGAACGCGCCCACACCGGTGCCCCGTAAAGGGCCATGGACCGCACGATCCCCGCGTAGAGCCTCCGGCAGGAGGCGTTTGGACCCCCTAGATTGGGTAGGAGCCGCTTCAAAGCAGCCCCAGCCCGCTCCAGTCTGGGAGCCAAACGTCGAAAATGCTCCACGAAGTTCCACCGGCTGTCGAGGACGAGTCCCAGGTACTTCATCGTCGACTCGACGCCGATGTGAACCCCTCCCGCCGTTATCTGGGAACCCGACAGTGGCGCGTTCCGAGGACCATAAAAACACATGGCCTCGGACTTGTGCAAAGCCACCTCGAGTCCCAATTGCCGGATCCTATCGACGATTATCGCAACCCCACGTGCCGCCAGTTCGGCCGCCGTCTGATGCGACCTCCCCTGCGCTAGGACCAGCGTGTCGTCAGCGTAGCAGACTACGCTGACGCCGCTAGGGAGGTCGGTTATGTTGATACCCTACTCGATCAATTTAGTAAGCTTTTTCACGCCTAAAATCCGCCATTTTGTTTTTTTTCAAACACCTGGATACTTGAGTTTCTAAGACGAATATAAAAATACCGTAAGTGTCGAAATCCATCCAGCCGTTTGGAAGATAGGAGGTAATAATTAAGAAATTTAGAAACAAATATACATACAAGATACGCGCGAAAACATAACCCTACCTAGGCAGTCGGTTATTTTTGATTTTTTTTTATAATATTTTAATGGCCTGGTTGTAAAAAATAAATACTAACTTAAACTTATTTATCAAATGTTTTTGAAAAATACAAAAACCAACATGGGCCTATCACGGATTTGAACGCACATGTCTTTTGAGGGGTAACCACTTATTGGAGCTGTGTGTACCTAGTCGAATCGCAACCTGTGAAATACTTAATTATTAAGTAGTTCCGGTGGCCATCTATGGTCTTCATCATCAGTTCCAATTCACCAAATGGTGCTTTGCTTAGAGAAAATGCGACGAGTTACAATAAAAATGCCCAAATCGCTATAAGTGGGCCTATAAAATTTGAGGGTTTCCCTCAATTTTCGTGGGAGCCCCATCTTCTTCATCAGATTCTGACTTGGTGACAATGGTACCACTTCGAGAGCAGACCCTTTCAAAACAAGAAAAATATAAAATAAGAAAACAAAAGACGAACATTTATTCATACAACATTCCTTTTTGGAAGTCGGTTAAAAATACTACGTTTAATTGAAAAAAAAATACAAGTTTACATTTGTACCAAGAGTAGCTTTATAAAACAGAGTATTTTTGTTACTAGGCAGTGGGTTAGCTAGCAACATAAAATAAACCAACTGACGGACTCATTTTCTGCGAGCCGAAAATATCGAATGTTCACGCAAATATGCCTGTGTTGAGTAAATAGAAAGGAATTTATGGGGTAATAGTGAGAAGGCGTACTTACCTATATTGCGTGGAAGATTTACAAGCATAACTTTTTTTTGTAACTCTCTATAAACCGGAATAAATAATTTCATATAAACAAAAGACGCCGCGTAAAAAATACTCTTCAGTTGAAGACGAATATTCTCCTTACCAGTATGGTTTAAGGGGAGGTCTATGTTGTAAGAAATTTATGTATGAAGGATTTATCTGATTGACATAAAGTTTTATAGCCGGTAGTAGGTTGTCGTAATAAAATGTATCTTGTATTATCACAAGCGGAACAAGCAGTAGCTGTGTCCCAGAGGACGGAGAGACAAAGAAATTGTGAGTATTTCAATATCTATGTCTTTATGAATTTAAAACCAATCAGTAATCATAATAATAATAGTATAATTTATTTCTGAGTATATGATAAATTAAAATTGAAGTACATATAACATTATGTACATCATCATCAGCCGAAAGACGTCCACTGCAGGACATTGGGCTCCCCCAATGGGGGGGTGTGGTTGCCATAATCGCCACGCTTGGCAGGCGGGTTGTCGATCGCAGTATGGTGTTAAAATGCATAGAGAACGCTGCTGCCCATTCTCTAGTAATTAACCTTAGTTGCCTTTTACGACACCCACGGGAAGAAATAGGGTGGTGCTATTCTTTACGTCCGGCTCCACACGGATCATAGTTATAGGTTATTAGTTCCAAGCAGGATGTTATCGTTGTATCTTCTTCCTATAACTCTTTTATCTATTTTTTATTTCAAATAAAGACCAGTCCTAAACCAACTTTAAAAAACCTGTTGGCTTTCTAAAACACACTAAAATAGTGCTAATTTATAGGAACAATACAACCTGTAATATTAAAAATATATCCAAAGTACCGGAACCATTTCGAACGTCCAATTAGGTACTACCGAATGGCGACACTATAAGGGCCTGGCACACATGTTGCCTTCAATGGCAAATTAACAATATTAACTAAAGGCAGCTCCTGCGACAAATAGCCGCCTCCCTACCCTCTCTAGGCTATTTGGCTATTCGGCTATTTCCTTGGCTACTTTATCACCTGCTCTAATGGATGTTGCAGAGACTTATTATTTATTCAACTGCTGTTGTTTAATGTAAACTTGTACTTAGTGTGCGAAAGGGGTCAACTATTTTTTCATATTATGTAGCAAAAGAGCCTGCATTTTTAAAGAGTTAAGTAGAGGCAACCGAAGTGTGAGTACACGGTTTGCTAAATATGCTTATTGCTAAAGCATTAGCACAATAAACTCCGCAAAACCAACAATACGGTCATATGGGTTTGGTGGTGGTATTGTGTGGTCCTAGCATGGGGGCATTGATCATCTATTTTGTACTAGCCTATTTCCATGCTTAAATTAAGTGTCTTCATGTATCAGTGTACCTTTATGGCAAATAAAAAACTAAGTAATAACAGCCGCACGGGTCGATCGATCAGGTTAAGCTACGCGTACCGTGGTTGGTCCGTGGATGGGTGACCATCTTTACATACCGAGACTCCTCCGTGCCTCGGAAAGCACGTTAAGCCGTTGGTCCCGGCTGTCATTCGTGGATCTTTGATAGTCGTTATTGGTCGTCAGAAGCCCGAAAGTCTGACAGCCAGTCTTACCAAGGGGTATCGTATTACCCAGTTACTGGGTTGTGGAGGTCAGATAGGCAGTCGTTCCATATAAAATACTGGTATTCAGCTGCATCCGGTTAGACTGGAAGCCGAACCCAATATAGGTGGGAAAAGGCTAGAAAGATTGATTGAAAAAAAAATATTATAAATTAAAGTCGCTTTTCGTGTCTGTTTGCGTGACCGCGTTGTTTTTCAAAACTACGCAACGAATTTTGATGCAGTTTTCAACACCATTTAGATAATTTATTCCGGAAGGTTCATTTGTATAATACATTTATATTAAACGTACTTTAATAAAGAAATCTCCATGTTTTGTCAAGTCGTAAAAACTGTGCGAAGTACGGCGTTTCGCTAGACTCTTTATAACAATAAGTAGGGGTCATTAGTTGCACTCAAAATATTAACTATAATTTACTAAATTTGATTGATAATCAAATGCCCAAAACCTAACACTAAAATGGTTAATTAATAATTTATGGTTCACACCGATCATCGCACGTACCATATAATTTTGTCACGAATTGAAAACCGCATGCAAATTACACTGAATAAACTGAAACAATGAAAACTGTGAACCAAAGTTGGGTTTTAAGGGAAAGTTACGGGGTATCTCGTACTCATGTTGTTTAAGGCTGCAGTTACACGACCTTAGAATTTTTTTGGGATCGTAAGTGCTCGTGTCAAAAGATATTTGCACAGAACGCACATGCCGCAGGCCGCCGCTATCTATTCCCTTTATCGAGTTATCTCTATCCAATATTCAAGAAACGGAATATTTTGATAATGATTACCTTGTTTAAGTGTACAGTCAACCGCAACTCAGCGGTAAACCCTTGCACGACGGAAATCACCGTTACTGGTATGACATAATAATAAAATAAATAATAAATTAATTTATTTCAGGTAAAAAACACCCATTGACAAACATAAACTAATAGAAACAAACCAGCCGCACTCACACGCGCACTCGCGCGCTAAAGGCGCTGTCATTGTCACATTGTTACCTCTATTAAGCGGTTGACTGTACGTTGTAGTCACAAATAAATAATAATCTTTATTTAATCTTTAGTTTTACAATTTTACATTTACCACATGATAAATTTTGTCTTATAAATTGTAGGTTAATGCAGAGTTATAAACCTGTGACACCCAAGCTAAGATTAAACTTGTGTTATGGGTGTCAGGGCTCTGACGTTAATACCAATTAGACAAGTAAAATTAAATTGGATGGTGTGTCTATCGCTTAATATTGTGCACTTGGCTTGTATGTTGGCGTGTGTGTATTAATTGAACAGTGTTACGATTGTAGGTAAACCAATAAATAAATAAATAAAAGTTCAATTTTTTTTTTATCGTTGCCCCACAGGAATTTCTCCTGTATCGTGGGTGCGTTAAAAACATTTAAACTCACATACACAACTACTTGTAGGTCATACAAATATTTGTTCCGTTCGGGAATCGGACCCGCGACACGCAGCGCAGCAGTCAATCGCTTAACCACTGCGCCAACCGCAGTGTAGATATTATAGATAGAAATTGAAGAATAACAAGAGAAAATAAAAAGGAAACGAACGTTCTCTTCTTTCGAGGTATAAAATGACGGAAAGAATTGGTATTCCTGAGCTAAAGGTCGGCTGTAGGCGTTTCTCGATCTGTGCTGTCGCTGAAAACTTATCCTACAATCTGGTACGTGCCTCTACAATTTACAAGTTAGCTGGAAATCTGTAAATAGGTTTCAGGCATGTTTGAGATCAAATATGCCTGAAACCTTTTATTAAAACTCTTTACTAAAGGCAATCTACGTGACATTTCTTTGGTTTCTATTGAAAGAAAATTACTGAGTTATAATGTACCATATACAGGGCGTCCCACGGATGTGCCACATGGAGGGAAAGTACCTTGAATATTGTAGATGGAACATTTTACTGAAAGAGACATTATTTGAATTTAATAACAATTTAAACTGCATTCATAGATATTTGAATAATTGGATGGTTGAACCGGAAATCAAACCCGTTACACGAGAAAAATAATCACCCTGTAGTTTTACCATACCGATCGAAAGGCTTCATCATAAGGATTATTTTTTGCTAAATAACATAGTGTCACAAATAATAAAAGGAAGACCATGATTTAAAAAAAAATAAAAAAATAGTAGATTATTAACCAAGGGGATAAAGCAGTGTCTTCTGTCGCGGATGACGATTTAAATCGCGAGCGTAACGAAGGACTCGAGGTTTACTCCCGAGCGTAGCGAGGGTGTTAAAAACTTAAGGACTCTTTAAAAACTTAAGGACTCTTCTTAAATCCCTCGCTTCGCTCGTGATTTAAGACGAGTCCTGAGTGTAGCGAGGGATTTAAGTTCACCCAAGACTAAGACAGGGATTTAAGTTCACCCAAGACTATCACCGAGGAAAATACTCTACTTTTCGTACCATTTGCGAAAAAATTAACACAATAATAATATGAGATAAGCATTTATTAATAATAATGACAATTAAAAGTAAAAGTTAACATTCGAAACATTGGTCCAATTATTGATAGAGAGAGAGACATATTTGTTTGGTACATTTATTGTTGATGAGTTGATTTGAGTACTTCTCGGTTCTTGCGTCTGAGGAACTTGCGTTTCATTGTAGATAGTATACGTCGGAGATAGTGGTGGTGGTGCATTGTGAGTTACGGACGGAGATAAGATGCCGGAAGTTGATGGTTGTGGCTCTGATGGATTAAGTTTTATATTTTTGTTAATTTGACTGCTTAATATGGTTTTATTCGCCATTGAGCTTTCGATATAACCCTCAGCTACTCTATCAGAGCTCCAACCACCGTGTCTTTTTATTGACGTAATATCCGCCCCTGAATCTGCCAAGAAAGTCGCCGAAGTTCTCCTAAAGCAGTGACCGGTGTAGAGTTTAACATCTTCAAGTTTTAAATATTTAGCAATTTCCTTTGGCATATTGTTAATTTTATTTTTGCCGATGGCTTGTCGAGTACATTTCCCATTCCGATAGTTTATAAAAAATCTATTGTTTTCCATGTTGGTGGGACGTAATGCTTGGTATTTATGAATGATTTTAGTATATTGTCCTTGTACAATGAATTACCGATTTTTCTTTGTCTTAGTTTCCTTTACATTAATCAGCAGTAACTCATTGGAATGATTTTCAACGTCCTCCACCTTTAAGTTTACAAATTCACATCCGCGGCAAGCACCATTGAGTCCAAAAATTCAGGCCACAAAGATAAAAAAAAACAGGTAAATATATAGAATAATTACCATTACTAAGATACGAAATATTCATAGTTAAATCATGTATAATTACTTTTGTGGCCAGAAAAATTTCGTCAGGAGCTTCATTAAGAAATTTTTCCACATTTTGAGTCGTAAAAATTTTAGACTTCTTTGCGCAATGCCCTTCTGATTTTCTTTTTAAAAAAGCCAGTAATTTCGTGAATCTATTTATTTCAATGCTGTGTTTGATGCTTATTGTAGCTTTCAGTTTTGAGTATATGCACCAAAGTGTATTCGGATTCTTTGTCTTGGATAAATAATCAAAATAGACAAGAAGTAGTGATTCTGAAATTGATAGGCCTTTCGCACTTCTCCACGTTGAAAATTCTTCATAAGTTTTTAAATAATTTTCCTTGGATTTTGTTGGAAGCAAATTATTTATAATTGCGGCAGCATTTGCACTGATGGAATCCGACAATTCACTGTCACTGTCGCTTTGATTTAACATCGTAACGTATTTTTAGAACATTAACTTATTTATAAAAATAAATTAAAATAAACTTAACGTTTATGTATTTGAAGAAAACAAAAACGCGGCTAATTCCTAGACTAATATTTTTTTGTCGGAAAAGCAAAGGCATCAAGCTCATACGGCCTCGTCGGTTTTCGTAATTTTATTTAATAATCATAACTGCATAATAAATGCGTATTCCTTTTCCAAAAAGATGTGCTTAATATAATAATGATGCTTTATATACAAACTCAATGGTCTAAACACAGATGCAGTTCAATATAAATTTCGGTAAGTATTCCAAATTTAAATCACATTCTCCCCCTAGAGGATGAATGAAATTCAGTACAATTTTCTTTCCCTGTTTTTAACAGATTAAAAATGACTATTGTTATGTTCGCTTTTTGTGGCATAGAATGTCACTTTTTTGAGCAAGTGGTACGAAAAGATTATTTTTCTCGTGGTTCGATTTCCGGTTCAACCATGTAATTATTTAAATATCTATGAAAGCAGTTTAAATTGTTTTTTAAATTCAAATAATGTCTTCTTTCAGTAAAATGTTCCATCTACAATATTCAAGGTACTTTCCCTCCATGTGGCATATCCGTGGGCCGCCCTGTATATTATCTTTATCGACCAAAGTTGTCAGCTTGAGCTCCGCATATTTCTTTCGATCTGTCGCTATGATATATCAGTCTTTGTCGTTATCACCAGCGCAATCACACTAATATTATAAAGGCGAAAGTTTGTGAGTGTGTGTGTGTATGTTTGTTACTTCTTGACGCTCCAACGGCTGGACCAATTTTGATAAAATTTTGTATGGAGGTAGCTGACACCCTGGAATAAGACATAGGCTACTTTTTATCCCGATATTCCCACGGGATCGAGACTTACGCGGGTGAAACCGCGGGGCGCAGCTAGTGCATACATAAACCGTTTTAACATAACCTTTGCAGCAGCTGCATCATTCTTATGCATTCACACGTAGGTCTGCAAGTGGTAATGTCGTCGCATATGTCTGATAATTTAAATCTCGCCGCTGTACACTCGCTGTAGGTAATCTAATTGCAAATATTCACGGTAGCTGTGAGTGTCGGCTTGCGTGGGGTGAATCTCGAATTAGCGCTGTATGACCCCGGACACTTTCGTGTTGTTAGAGGGGAAAAAATCAACCATTTGAAGGGAAACAAGAATCATCTTTATTTTATTACCCCTAAGAGCACTATAACGAACGGTCGTCATTTGGTTCAAGCACCATGCTTGACAAACAATGTGGTTCTTGAATAATAATAAGTTTACAAGTGCAGCCGTTTATGCTCACTGGCAGTTATATACAATTATGGAAAGCGCAAGATGTATGTTGTGCTCTCGGTTGGAAATTATCAAATAACTTCACCCGCTCTGGGCGGAACGGGAGGGCGTGTCAGACTTTTACTGAATAAATCCCACCCGTGTTCCTTCGGTTGCATGTGTGCTAGGGCCACTATATCCCTTTCGGACAAACTCTCAACCCTGGCAGTCATTGGCCCTACTGGACCCCGTCAGTTGGTGCTGACATCTCTTTGAGGCGCGCGTGGAACACAACGCGCCGTCGACCCGGGCCTGGTCCTTATCGGACGGCGAGCTACCCATCGCTCACCGTCCGCAAGCCAAAATTGTGGGCTGAATCAGTAAATTGTTCTGTCTATTTGCTAAATCGAAGCTTATCCAGTCTAACACAGAATGTGTCACCATATGAGTTGTGAAATGAAGAGACGCAAGCCCTCAATCATTATAAGAGTTTTTAAAGTCGGAAGATGTTCATATACCTGATGAAAAATGAATGAAACTAGATAAAAATAATGTATAACTTATCTTAGTAAGGTATGAGAATGGCAAAATTTTTGATATTGAAAGTGGAAAAATAACAGCCAGTAGAAGAAGTTTAATAAAACATTTGGTTCAAGAAATCTTACTCGTTTATTAATTTAAAACATCTGCCTTAGTAGGTTATGGGCCTAGATAATGATAAAAAAAAGTATGGAAAGGCTTAAACTACAGTCCTCAAAAATGGATTCGAAAGTACCTAGTTGTTTGTTTTGGGGGCATCCATATCCATTAACTTAGTGTTCTTATGACACGATGTATTTTATGTATGTAACAAGCTGTAGCCAGTTGAGTTGAGCGTTCACATAATAGTTCAGGTCAGTAAACGTGTGATCCATTTTCAATAGAGGATGAATACTTGCCCCCATTTGACAAATGCGTTCTTTTGTTCATTCTTTCTCACTTTGTTTATATCTTTTTGAAGAAGTTAGTCGATTTGTCACCGTTATTTAAATCAAAACTTTATTCCGCTTGGTCTCTGTTCGTGATATTTATACGGGCTACAGTCGCAACCATTCCAGTCGTTTCATTCCGAGTCTGAATAACAACACAGGTGCCATTGTTATTCTGCAGGGTTGTACAACTTCCTATGCTAATAAAAGCGTGTTAAAATACGACAGCTCTCCAAAGCCTATATTTTTGACCCATTTAAAATTTTCAAAAAATGAAAAAGTAACATTTTTACTTCTGTTGTTACCTTATCCCGTGAGAATATAAATTATATATATTTTCCACTTTTGACAATGTAATGTTCCTCTGATGGTCTATATTTATTGTGTCGATAATATAATTTGAGCCGTATTCGCACGTGAGGGCCGGAAATATGAACAAGTAAATTTTCGTTAACATGATATACGAGGAAAATGCACTCATTGATACGCGGATATCGATATATGTTACGTTTGCGATAGCAAAATTAAATTCAACAATGCGGGTTAAAAGGTAAAAAGCTGGCCCATCATAAATAAATGCTGATTTGGACCGTATTGTATACTAGATAATATTAATTATACACTACCGTCACAACTAACTACCCAGAGCAACATTTTCATACAAACGAGGTCATTTCGAAGCCTCGGTTCTTCGTCAGGTAACGATTCGGATGACATCTGATAGCAGCTCTCCAAAGTACGGATGAAGGAGGTCTAGAGCGACTAAGGCACCCAACCGATCAGACAAGCCATTTACACCAGAGAGTGAGTAGTTCTGAGGGTTCAGATTTCTATACATTTTGATGCTATTTTTGAGGTTTTTGTTTAATGGACAACCCCGGTATTAAATGTCAGTTTGACCAGTTGGTGCCTTAGGCGCTCTAGACCTCCTCCATCCGTACTCTGAAGAGGTGCTATCAGATGTCATCCGAATCGTTACCTGACGGAGAATCGAGGCTTCGAAATGTCCTCGTTTGTATGAAAATGTTGCTCTGGGTACTTAGTTTTGACGGTACGTGTATTATAAGATCGAAATACGTAACGTAAAAAAATGGATTGCAAACAATTGCCTTACATTATTTTCTGTGTTCATACCCCAGTTCATAGGTACTGTATTTAAATTCCAAGCAGAAATAATTTAAGTTATTGTTTTGAGATAAGCGCGCCTGCAGCCATTACGGCTTCTATTAATTTTGATAGCTTAAAGAGATTTATGAAGTTATTTAACAAGAATGTAATTAGCAAAATATGTGAAAGAACATCTAATGCTACGAAATATTTCAAATATAGATATAATTTTTATTGCTTACTGGGTGATCCAACAGACATTGTCCTGTTCCAAAAATTCACACAAAAAACCATTAAAAAGTTTTTCCTGAATTTTCAATTTTACGGTCAACATTTCCATTTTTCTTTCCCTAAAAACCTTATAAAAATTAAAAAAAAAAAACAAATCAGTTATACGTTTACCAACGAACAGCATTTCATTTTTATTTATATAGATAATATATAGATTTATGCCGATTTATAACAATTGAATAACCTTACCCTCCCCTTACCTTCACCCTCCTGTGTATAGGTTTTCAGCAACTTTCCCCATGTGGTATCTTTTGAGGACAGAATATCCTGGCAGTCTGCCTAATCGCACGGCAGAGTGTTAGTGATACGACTAGTAGAAAAGGCGAATCTATCTCCCTCACTCTAAATTATATTCCATGTGCTGTATAGTAAGGTTATTGGGTCCTAGCACTTAAATTATTTAGGTACAAAGAAAAACACCGAATACAAAACAAATCCTAAATCACATCACACTAATATTACAAAGGCGAAAGTTTGTAAGTGTGTGTGTGTGTTTGTTTCTTCATCACGCTTAAACGGCTGGACCAATTTTAATAAAAAATTGTATGAAGATAGCTGACACCGTTTTTTTTTTTGGGTGGGAAATCATCAAATAACTTCTCCCGCTCTGGGCGGAGCGGGAGGGAGTGTCAGACTTTTACTGACTAAAACCCACCCGTGTTCCTTCCGTTGCCTGTGTGCCAGGGCCACGATATCCCTTTCGGACAAACTCGCAACCCTGGCAGGCATTGGTCCTAACGGACCCCGTCAGTTTGTGCTGACATCTCTTTGAGGCGCGCGTGGAACACAACGCGCCGTCGACCCGGGCCTGGTCCTTATCGGACGGCGAGCTACCCATCGCTCACCGTCCGCAGGCCCGTGCCTACGGTGGCCGGAAATCGGCTTGCGACTCCCGACGCCCGGGGCGTCTCCTGCGGCGACTAAGGGCGCGAGGGCGCGAACCTTGTCTCACCCTCACGCGTTCCGCCTCCTCCTTCGCTAGCATAACTGCTTCGCAGAAGGAGGTGACGGCCTCCCATGCACTCTCGCTCCGAACCATGGCCTGAACCAGGGCCGGACGCGAGAGATCGCCGCCGCATAGCTGACACCCTGGATTAACACATAGGCTACTTTTTATCCAGATATTCCCACGAGGTCGAGACTTACACGGGTGAAACCGCGGGGCGCAGCTAGTAATATTATAAATGAGAAAGTGAGTTTGTTTGTTTGTTTGTTACGCTTTCACGCTAATATGGCTGAAGGGATTTGGATGAAATTTGGCACATAGGTAGACTATGACCTGGGTAAGGGCTTTACTTAATTTTCACGTACAAGTCACGGCCTACAACAGCTAGTTGTTTATAAACAAATGGGTTTAGGTAATATTTAGGCACCGACAGAAATGTTTGTTCCGGTCCAACAGTTCCTTTATTCTTGGTTCAATTAACTGAAGCAAGTCTATAGAGTGGAGCTTCCGACATGCGTCTCTGACACAATTTGGTTATGATAATCCCTCAAACGAACCCCATTCGTGAGACCGATGTGTCTGTTGCAACAGACATATGCCTATGAATATGTAGGCATAGCAAACTTGGCCACCTATGCCCGTATATTTTAATTAACACGTGTGTTCCAAAAAGCGTGACAATTTTAAATGTCCGTGTGAAAAATATGGATGGAGTTTTTGTAGCTGGTAAACGAATTTTGCAGCGCAGACAAGATGAAAAATTTGAGGTTGCAAACTGAAAACAAATAAGTAATCTGTTGCAAATTAATAAACTTGCGGCAGTTTGTAGTTGTTCCACGCACAATATCACGTAAACAGAAAGGTTCTAGATTCAAACTCAAACTCAAAGCATTTATTCCAATTAAACCATTTACAGGCACTTTTGAGTCGATCAGTTAGAAATATGAAGCTAGTTGCCCATTCCAAAGCGTAGTAGATATATATGAAGAAGAACGGGCAAGAAACTCCATGGGCACTTCTAAATTATAATATTACAAAAATATTGTTACATCTTAAATTAAATATAATAAATAAAATATAATCTTAAAAAAAATAAAACTAAAATAATTAAAATAAACCGTAGCAGTTAAGGATGACCAGTCCCAACTGACAGCGCTCGTTCACGAACATGACGCATGGATCAGCACCATTCAGCTCAACCATTTTAAAGGGAGCTAAATTGCAACCTAACATTCCTAGCGTTAGATATTGTTTATGTAATAAAGAAACCTAATATAGATTTTGATTAGTTATAAGTGGACATTATATTATATGCATTTGCATGTTTGCTTATGCAAATGCATAAAACGCTATTTTTTATAGCGGTATTGCATATTTTAGCACTTTTTCATTGATAGTGCTTATTTCAGTAGTTAAATGTGTTAGGCGGGTCTTGATAGAATAAAGAAAGTTAACGCATTTATGAACGCTACCGCCCAAAGTCTGCTTGAAGAGGTTTCTGCAGAAAAGTTCTGTCCAGTAACGTCATTTGACGCAGAGAGGTAATTTTCAGCCAAAGACATTACATTATTTATAGTATCTATCTTAAATCTCTTTTTTTTCAGCCTACAAATTAATATTAAGTGACAAACGTCACAAGTTTGCTCTAGAAAACCTTCAAAAACATTTAATTGTTTAATAACACAAGAATTACAACTGATTAATTATTAGTGTAAATATATCATGGAAATAAATGTAAATTCCAATAATAAATAATCCCCTGCTAATGGTTGTTTTTGGATATGTGAAAAAATTCATGGTAGTAGTAAATATAACGAAATTAAAAGGAAAACTATCACAGCTAAGTATGCCACAACCTCAACTAATTGATTAATGAAGATTGTAAGACTATGTTTTCATTGTATGAGAGTATGTCATGCTCACTCAGATGTCTCGCTGATGGTGGCGTGTGTGTTGGATAATTTAGCTCCCTTCAAAATGGTTCAGCTGAATGGTGCTGATCCATGCGTCATGTTCGTGAACGGGCGCTGTCAGTTCGGACTGGTCATCTGGGTAGATGTAAGAAGAAAAATAAATAAATAAATCTCTTAGCTGTCACGGCTTATTTTTAATTATTTTAGTTTTGATATTTTTTTTTTATCACGGACGGTTCTGACGTTTTGCATCGTTGTCACATATATATCTATTTTCAATAAGAATGATGTAAACAATACTTTGTAGCAAATATTTTATTTTAAAAGAGTGTCCGTGGAGTTTCTTGCCCGTTCTTCTCCATAGGAACCTACTATTTGGAATGGGCAACTAGCAGCATATTTGTAACTGACCGGCTTCTTGACAATTCCAAAGTGCCTATAAATGGTTTAATTGAAATAAATGCTTTCCCCCTTATTACAAAACAAGGTTTATCTTCAGATCCAGGTTTAAAACATGGAGCCATTATGGAATTTCGAACTTTATTCCGACTATGGTAAAGTTCCTAAACACAAAACTGACATCTTAGTACGTACCGAACTAAGTTTTCAGTTTTGTATAAAGAACGGCATTTCAATCACTGTTACGTTCTTATTACAAAAACTGACTGCATGGTTTAAGCCATGTCAAAATATAAAATCTTGTTTTGTAATAAGGCGGTGAGAGTTTGAGCTTTACAAGTTAACGAGTAATACAGCACATCAAAAGTATCTAGGGATCAAGTACGTTTTAGAGTATCGCCGCAATTGAGAATTATTATTTTAATCATCAATCAATTATCATCGTTATTGATTATTTTTACTGAATTTCGCTATTTAAATAAAGAATTTTCTTTAAATTTTGATTAAAAATTGAAACTCCACCAGGATTCCTATAAAAGTGTGTAATAGCGTTTTTACATTAAATTTCTGCATTGGAACTGAAAAATATTGCGTCGATATGGAGCGACGTCATCATTTGACACGAGAAGAGATGATGAAAGCCGTCGCAATGTTGCAAGCTGGTTCCAGACAACGTACTGTGGTTATCGCTCTTGGCACTACACAGAACGTCATAAGCCGCCTCTGGACACGCTATCGTATCACGGGCAGCGTGGCTGAGCCATATGAAGGACGATCACCGCTCGCGGTGAGTATCGCATCACCACTCGCAGACAGGACCGGTATATCCAAAATATTGCTCGACGGAATCGTACCATGACCGCCATGATGTTGGCTACGAGGCTCCACAGCTCTTCAGGCTTGTTGATAAGCGACCAAACTATCCGAAATCGTTTACGTGAAGTGGGTCTGCGTTCCCGAAGGCCGCTGAGAGTTCCACTTATAGCACCCCGCAATCATAGGTCCCATTTATAATAGGCTCGCAAACACAGAAATTGTGAGGAAGAAGACTGGCGTTGGGTTTGCTTTTCCGATGAATATCGTTTCGGTCATGCCGGATACAAGACATACTCAAGTTTGGAGGACCTCTGGATGTCAAGAACGTTTGGAATTTTGTAAGGAAGTTCATTCATGAGGAGGGGACAATGATGGTTTGGGCCGGTATTTGGATCGGTGGAAAAGCCGATCTTATTTGGATCAGGGGCAACCTCAATGCTCAGATTTATGTGAAAAGGATTGTTTCAGACGTGATTATCCCTTTGCGAAGTCGGTTGGGTGATTCGTTTCGACTAATGCACGACAATGCACGTCCACACATGGCTAGAGTCGTAACACGCACTGGCTGCCGTGGCCAGCTCAATCGCCAGACTTCAACCCAATTGAGCACGCATGGGATATGCTCAAAAAAAGAGCTCTGCTGAGTATGGATGCCGAGTATACCCCACAATTTTTTTGACTTGTTAGAAAGAACGTGGGCGGCCATTCCTCAAAGTGATTTTGATGAACTGATTTTAAGCATGCCAAATCGCTGTGATTAAAATATGCACTAAAAAACCGGCCAAGTGCGTGTCGGACCACGCATAATTAGGGTTCCGTAGTTGGGATGTATTTATCCCAAAAACAAATCCCATTTATTATGTAAATAACTCGGTGGATATATAGTATGCTCCCCGCAGGCGGGGTAATGACTAATGAAAGTCATAAGTCGATAACGCGGTCGGTACACCGTCTGCGGGGAATCCACGAAGCGGGCGCCCGGGAGTAGCGACCAATGAAATTCATCGGTCGGTAAAGAGCGTGCGGAGACTCACACCCAATGAAAATTAGTAATGATAATGGGCCTTCAAAGCAACTGCCAAACGTGCGGTGCAGATTCCCCGTGTACCGCAATCGTTCCCTATCGTCTAATGAAAACAGTTCCCCGAATACGGGTCCTATGGCATGTTATAATGAAATCTACCTCACCCCGCATACGAGCCATATTGACCAATGAAAATGAGCCTTTACATAGGTTTACAAAATGTCACGAACAACATTTTAGACATCACCAACTCTTTGTAAAGGCTCCTTTTCATTGGTCGATAGGGCTCATTTCTCTAAAGCATGCCATTGGGCCCGTATTCGGGGAACCGTTTTGATTAGTCGATATATAGGGATTATTACGGAATCCGGATAATCAGGCTCATTTTCGTTGGTCATTTCATTGGGTGTGAGTCTCCGCACGCTTGTTATAGTCGCCGGCACGTAACTTGGCAAGGTTTTGGCAAAGTGGGAGTAAGTTTACGCATGTACACTTAGTGCAACAAAAAAAAACCACTTTTATTGCTTGTCATTATTCTATGATTATTGCCAGAATTTATTTTTAAATATGTCTATTTAGAAGAAAGTTAAAGAAAGGAGAGAAACATCTACCGATTCTTGCCAAGTTATGTGCCGGTGACTATACCGATAGATGAATTTTATTGGTCATTACCCCGCCTGCAGAGAGTCCCCCGTATGCTGTATATCGACCGAGTTATCGATTAATGAAAATGAGCCATAACAACCAATATTGTCAGCTAATTAAATCTGTTTACCCAGTACATCTTCACAACCGGAAAATATTGTCAAATTATTTCTGTTGTTTGTTTCTCATTAAAAAGTTTCCCAGTGTTTTCAACTCGATCAAAAACACTGTTTAAGCTAAGTTTTTACCGACGTTGCACTTCGTTCGTTATTTACCATTCGGGAGATGATTGAGTAACAAAGCAGGAAATAAGTCCTCATTCCGTATCCCGAAAGGGTGGGGGGGTTGTTAGGTAATTTTCTCAGCATAGGTATTTTCCGAGTGGGTAGTTGTACTCCTGCAGAAGTGCAGTGCAGGTGCCGTTTTTCGCAAAGTTCTTCGAAGTTTTATCGACACAAGTTGCTTTGAGGAGTAATTGAGTAGTAAACATGCTGCCTGACTATCTAACGAACGCTGGTTAAAACGTATCACGGACTGGGAGTGTGAAAGTTCAACAGTCTTTTAACACTGCGCTCTTCTGAGGTCGACGTGAACTGTCAGGGGCCCAATTCTGTAAAATAACCAACTTTTCAATAGTGTGTCGGTAGTGTCTAAGTAGTGTCTCAATAGAATAGTCATTGACTCTATACGGTATTCTAAAAACTATTTATGGTCATTTTCTTGCAACTGTACTGCCAGTGAAACGCCATAGTAAGACTATTGTAATAATTGGTAGTCTGGTCCACTATAATGTTACAATGGCATCGTGATGGCCAAAGTTACGGTAGTCTGTGAATATTTTAAGTGTATTTGACAGTTGTTTCTATTGTGTTTGAATAGTGGTTTGGCCATCGAACCGCCATTATGAAGCCATCGAACAACGGCACCTTTTTTCCCTATTGATTTGGTTCAATTTGTTTACTTTATAAATTTAAAATAAAGTGTCCATGTGTGTGTGCGTCTTACGTAGCGAAGTTGATAAAGTGGACGTAGTTCTTGGCGGGAAAGTGAAGCGTCATGTTTGCAGTTTTGTTTTATTTTCTAAAATTTGTGTTTAGCCGAATATTAATGTGTAATAGTGGTGGATTATTAACCATTAAGTGTTCGTGAACCTGCATTAATGTAGGCAAATGGAACAAAACAGTGCAACATCACTTTAAGTTCTCTCAAGAAGTCCGCGCGAGGTTTCAGTAAAGTGCCGCGTCTTTACTTAAACTCAAGGGGAGCGGGGCGGGATATCATCAATCATCTTTATCATGCATTGAGTGGAGTTCATTTCATAATTATTTAAATAACTTTGAACTTGTTACCTAATTATACATGACACTGGCTAAATGCACAAACCGTGCGAAGCCAAAAAGAAAAAAAAAAAAAAAAAAGTGGACGTAGTTTTTCGCCAGAATGAGTCATTCTGTACCTACTTCTGGCTTCTTATTTTTCTGTGTATTTCGCTAGTGGCGTAATGTTTAGAATTATAATAATGTATACTTACTGTCAACTGTGGAGCTACCTTTATGATATAAATAAATAAATTATTATACAAATATACGTTCTTGTTATTAATTAAATACCAAACGTACGATACTTAATACAGATATTTTGGAATAGTTTACCGTTAATTTGTATAGAGATTTTTTTTCTAAACGTGTTTTGGTAACAACTAACTTCTGAGAAATATGTTCAAGAATAACATATATTTTTGCCGCTACCACAAACTATAAAAATTTGGCAATTTTTTTGTTAATAGACAAGGCTACTTTTATCATTTGCCTCCTGTCAGCGCCTTAAAATGATACAATTTCAAACCTAGGGCAAACCTGGAGCAAAAGTAAAAAAAAAAACATTCTCCATCCTGTGTTTTCCTGTGTTCGTTCTGAAAACCACTGCCCCACGCTTACTATAGAACGTGTGTTCATACATCAAACAATAACACCGAGCAACTTTTCGTGCATCTAAACCAAAACGAACGTATTCAATTAGTAGTTTCGGCTTAAAACACTAACGAGCTAGCAGTCGGCAAGACAATTTGGTGCCATAGTTAGCGACGATCGCTCTGGCACGTGACGAGAGAAACTTTGTCGGTTCCACTGGGCCCTTAAATTGATTACCGACGCCCTTCTCCCGACCAACCCCTGTTAGCGTTTTCGATATGAATAATTGAAACTGTGATTGAGCTTAATTGTTATCAGCTAGTGAGATGGTGAGATGTGTGATGTCATGTAAACATAATTATGTATCTACTAGCTACGTAGATAATTAGCCATTATAATAACGAACATCACTTCGGGGCCCGAAGTGATCTTCGTTATTAGAAAGGTTGCTCCAAGTTCTACTTTTGATGTTCCAACGTTACTTTTCTATGTCGTAACGTTCCTACTTTTCTCTTTTCTTTTATCACTGTTTCATCTCCCCCACTATACTCAGGATTACCGCTGGAATACCATGAACCATGAACCTGCTAATGTCCACAATTCTGTAGCTTTTTACTCTTTTGACATACATTATCTGATTGTTCAAAGAGCTTTATTTAAATTGTGAGTTACCACGATAGCTTATGACAGTTGTTAGGCCTAAATAAAATGTGTCATAAACATTATGTAAATGACTGAACCATTTAACACATATTCAATTTTATATTCGTGTGTCTGGTTATTTTGAGTTTATATAGCCTTTTTTATGAAAGGATTAGGGCCATTTTTGTAAAACATTTCCACTGGAATTTGTTGAGAAATTGTGAGTCTGTTTTGTTTACCAACTTATCTTCTCTGTTTGATAACACTTTAGTAAACTCTCGTAGATATAATTATTCTAATAGGTCCAAAAGATATTTTTATAATAGGTATTGAAGCATTTGGTTTTGACAAAAAATATAATTTTTGAGATACTTTGTCTTCGTTACTGTAGGTGCAGGCACGAGCATATAAATATATTTCTATGGACAAATCGGCAATAATATCTGATTTCATGATTCATCTTTTAATATATGACGGCAAATATACCTATAATTGTGTCTGTTGACTTTATACTAACATTCTCTGTAATTTGTGGTAAGAAATAAATAAATAAATTATAAAAATTATCGCTTATTATTGATATTTCTGTTTTCAAACATGACTGTCAGATATTTAATCTTTCAGTGGGATGTCACATATTTTTGTATTATGAGCGGCAGTGAAGAAAACTCGAAACAAGCTGGTACCTAACAATAATAATACTATTCTGTCAGGTTTTTATGGAATAAATTTAATATTACAGGACACTAGTAAACTCGTTTTACTGTGCACATCAGACTTAAAAACTAAAAAAAAAAACCGTCTAGAGTAAGTTATAACACTTTATCATTCTGGTACCAACATTCATTCAACAATGCACAAGGTTCCGTACAAAACGTTAATATAAACATTAACGTTTCAAGTTCACAACTATGCAAATTTTATTTCATAAAAGCGGTGAGGAAAATTACGTAGATTGAACACTTCCGCCGAAGTTTGAGCTGAGCAGTAAATCGGGAGACTGTCTGTGTAACGACCTAATGGCGCATCCACAGAATGGCTCATTCAGCGATGGCTTACGAAAGTTCGTTCATGTTCGGTTGTTCGCGGTGCGCCTCAGAACAATGAATGTTCTGAGCGGCAATTAACACACAATTCTTTAATAAAGTCTCAAAAAAAAATCAAAATCAAAATATTTTATTTCACATAAACCTACATGGGCACTTACGAAACGTCAGAACCTAGGTGCATAGTTCCAATTGGTCGTTTCCAATGGAGAAGAGCCGGCAAGAAACTACACGGTTACTCTTTTAGAAAATAATTGCTATGTTTTAAAATTACAGTGTTAATAGGTAGGAGAGGACAGTGTAGGCCCGTCAAGGCGTCAACAAGTATCAGGTACTTAACAAAATGGAAATTGGTCTAAAAATCTACAGTCTAATAAGCCTACAACGTTCTCACATTCTCATAATATTAAAAAAAAAATATATATAAAATTATTAAAATAACAAAAGTAAAAACCTTGTTGAAATAAATATTGTAGGTATATAATGTCAAATACAGAAATAAAAGATTATGTCAAGAAAGTATGTTAAAAATAGAATTAAAATAAGCATCGGAATTTGGGAAATAGACATTTGCATAGTTTTGCCGTTAATGAAATACCAGGGAAGCCACATGTGCAGAAATAATTAATGCCAAACTTCATGTCTTCAATGTAGTCTTTAATCTTATAATATGCTTTTTTGATGTGGACACGTTTGATGTGGGTTTTGAATTTTTCACCTCTAAGTTCTGTAACCTACTGCAATTTGTTATAAAAGCGGATACTGTTTATAAGAAATTACTTGCTTGTTTTAGTTAATCTAAATTTGGGTATCACAATTTCATGTTTACTACGTGTATTTATATTATGGTCTGATGTCTAATTAGACAATTCTACAGGAAAAGGAACTTTTGAGCCTTCTAAGAAACGTCCCGAAAAATACATAAGTACTTTATTTTTTTCACAAATTACAGTTTTCTGAATGTCTGTCATTCAGAAAACTGTAATTTGTTACCTTTCCAGGAATTTTACTAACCGCCAATTTTTGTCTGAAATTGGTTTGTTCTTCATTTTCTTACCTCAATTACAATTTACAAGAAATACCAGTTTCAGTTCGTTGGAAATTGTCCGTATGATGGTAATTTGAGGTCGATGACCTACGTTAATTATAGCCTTTTTGATGGTTATTATTAAGTTATGAAAATTGCCTACGAGCGTGTAACGAGCTCCGATAATCAAACGAGCACGAGCTCTATGCTGTATATTTTCAAGAGCTTTATTTATTTACATGCAACACTTAATGAACAGCCGGGTTTTTCATTGATCCAAGTTTATTCAGAAATGGCTTCAAAAAAGTACGATAAATTTTTTATTTTTGTGTTTTAAATTTTCTATTGACAGTTGCCCTAAATATGAGACATTTATTGCATGGAACGCAGTTGCTTAAATACCTTTGATAGTAGAAAATAAAGGATAGCGGTATCGACATTTTTGGTTTCTCATCTGTCGAAATACTTGATACTGTAAAATTACAACCGCCACTACAATATACAAAAAAAAAAATCAGATTCACCAAAACCTATAAATTAATTATAAACCTCCCAGACTTGTCATAAAACAGAGAGAAAAATCAGTATTCCATTAAAAAAAAACTATGATTTCCACATTTAATCGAATAAGCGGAGACAAAGATAAAGTTGTCGCCTGCCCGCTCAGTAAAAAGTTAAATTGCATGAACCCTCCCTCCACACTGTGGCGCTCGAGAATTTGTTTGGACGAAGGCACGACCAACTACAATCGGGAAATCAGGATTAAAGTGGCGAATAGTTAGAGAGAATGTTGTTACGCGAATTATAAGTTCACTTGTGGACAAAAGACGTGTGTAGGATGTGCGCTGAGTTGTATGTGCTTTACTGTCTGTGGTGCATAGTCTTTTTTGTTGTTTATTGTTAACAAATGAAAGATGGTGAAGCATGTATACCTTTTCTTAAATGCGTAAACATCCTATGTACCGTGTTTCGGAAAAATAAATTACTTTGTGTTTGACACACGGAGTCACGATGTTTTTATTTAATAACATTCTAAAGTTTGTTCTTTTTTTATTCCCAGACAGCAATTTGACAGGTGCAAATGGGATTCTGGGAATAAATTTTTCAAACTTTAGATCTTTTATCGTTATACTCGTAAATGAGGAAGGAGGTAAGTACCTGTCTTGTCATAATTATGTTGTCACATAATTAAATTAAATAAACATCAACTTTCCTAAATCGATTTCTTAAAAAAATATCATTAATTTCACGCACACTTTATCGTTAACGAATCGCTTGGCGACAGCCAAATTACCGGTTGAAACCCCTACCCCATGCGTTAGAGGTCGCGACTCGCGTCCTTGTGCGGTTCAACTACAGTAATTTAAACACTGAAAACAATTTAGCTAGGACCTCAGGGAAATTGCTAGATGTCAACAGAATGACATTGCATTGTCCGTGTTAGTGACGACGACGAGCGGCCAACAAGGGATGGATGGCTCAAGTTGAGCGTTGTTAATTGAGCACAGCGACGATAAATGGGCAGCATCCCGAAAAAAGTGTTTGTGAAACTCTGTTTTTCACGCATACCACAAAAGAGAATAGATCTTTTGAAAGGGTTTTCTACGTAATTGAAAGATTGCCGCTAGGATAAAGCGCTACTATATGCTTAAACTTTCCTTTTCCACAAGTGTTCACAAAAAATCACTTTATATCGAGTTCTTATCGTAACACCCTATCCAATATAAATTCACCATTACAGTGAGCTACTAGCTACTATCAGACAAAGTTAGGGCTCTATCAGTTGTCTAAACTTTCCTCGGTCGGCTATTCTATTCTATATAAAGTATGTAAAATCTCACTTCTCACGGAACGACCAGGGTAAGTGAACCGTGGAGAGTGTCAGTCTAGTATCAGATTTTATGAGGATGTAAAGTTCTTGCTTTAACGGTCGGAACAGCCTGACATACCTAGCATGTTTTTTAAACTGTTTCCTAAAACTGGAGCATGGCCGGAAGGCCTCAATTATTTACCTCCGCTACTACACATCGGATCGCTTCACTGTTGGTATTAGGTATCTTTAAGCCACTTACGTTGTTTAGTTTTTAATTTGTTTCATTAGTTCGGAGTAATCGAAAATGTTTTGTGTACATACTGTTCAATTTCCTACTCCATAGTTCTGTTTTTATATTATATCAAAGGTAAAATAGTTTTGTAGAACGTAGATAATGTTTGAAATAAGTAAATGTCACGAACGACACGTGCAAATTACGTGGATGATTTGATGTTTTCGAAACACGTGAAATTATCGCAAAAATTCCGGGTCGCTAATAAATGGCGTGAAGGTTTCTTAAATACATAAGACTAATTTGCGAAACTATAGTATATTGTAGATGACTGGTTAATATAATATATAAAAAATGTGTAACACGTTTTGTACACTATATAACTTTAATTAAATACAAAAAAAATAAGAAAATTCCGCTTCTAACTTATGACAACAAAAATACACTTCGCAGTAAATCTTAAAAAATAAAAGACTTTTTGTCAATTTAATATTTTGTATTTCCTCCACGAGCCCGTATCACTTCATTAAGACGATGTGGCATGCTGTAAACCAAATTTTTAATACGATTTTGGTCTATGTTTGCGCATTCTTCCACTTGCGCATTCCTTAACTCGTGTAAGGTAACGGGAGCAGGAGAGCGTTGTCTCACGCATCTCCCGAGCTCGTCTCATGCATGTTCTATGGGATTTCAATCTGAGCTGCGAGCTGGCCACTCCATGCAGTTAATACCGACGTCTTGAATATACATATTGACCAAACGAGTAGTATGTGGTCGCGCATTATCGTGCATAAAAATGGAATTTGCACCCTCGATACGAAGACGTCGCAGAATCGTATCAGAGCACACATTGTTGTGGTGAATTTTTTGAAGACTGTTTCGGATCTGAACAGCCGTGAGATGTCGATTTCTTAACATAGTGCTCACGATGAATCGGTCTTCTCGTGTAGTTGTGCACCTTGGCCTGTCATTTCCTGGTCTCTTGATGTTCATCCGGTCTCATGAAATCGCTGGAGTACTCTTTGGACCGTTGATAAAGATACTCCTACTGTTCTAGCAGTGCTATGCTGACTTCTTCCTTCTTGTACCATGGTAATAATCCGTGTCCATTCTTCAGGTATTAACGACATGCTATTGCACTGAATACTCTGATCAATCCAAGGAACCATTTATATTGATAGCTCGGTTTGAAACAAAAGCAGAAAAAATATTCTTTTCCTAATATTAAATTTTGAAATTTTTCGAAATACATTTTTTTTGAAATCTGTATCTTGTACTACAAATGAAACCTCTTTAGAGATTTAGCACAAGCATTAGTAGCCTGCTTACTACATATTATTTATTCTAGCGATCTCGGTATATAATTTATGGAGATATCACGGTTTTTATTAGTGACCCGGAATTTTTGCTTTCCAGTGTATAATGGCGCATGACGCGTAAAGAATGCACTTCGATGGAAGTTGTTCACGTTCTTCTTTTATTACTGTGTGAAACGCCATACTACATTGCAGTTCATTGCAATATTAAAATAAAAGATGTGTATATTGTTTAGACACGACAATTTGGGAGCGTCCCTTTGTGTCGGAACGAAAAAAAAACCGTATGGAATTTGCCGCAGCTGTCGGTATCGGCCCGCATAACCCGATGTAGGTTTAAAATTTAAGCAAAATTCCCGCATACATGAAACTGAACGGCTAGACACAATTCCACTGACGTTATCGTATTTTGCAGTAACACCCTCCCCCCGCCACCCGCTCCCTGTGGCAAAGAGAATGCTTGTTTTATTCTCATGGTCTATACGTGATTGGCGGACATCGAATTTTTATTCTGAGCTAGATATTCCAACATGACATACTCAAAGTATAGGAATTTATGAAATGCTTGTGTGCGAAATGGATAGTGGCGTGTATCGAGCAGGAAATTTGATCATTTTGTGAATTTTTTCGACTGTAACGTCGGCTCCTCTTTTATCCATTTTTATGTTTTTAGCCGTCAGATCGCTTCTTAGCACGTATTAAGATATCACTTCAGTTCCGACTCGGCTCTCAAACTTGACGGAATTGATCACAAGTAATAAATACCCATTTAAAGTATCCGCTTTTTGGGACTTCTATTTTTTTTCAGTTTGTATTATTGCCTTTGATATTTCTCAGCGCATTATTGTGGAATTCGCATTAAGTATGTTTTGCAGTTTCTATTTTCCGTTAGCAGAGATTTGAGCACCTATGTACAAGTAGAATATTTACGCAATATTGAAACCTAAACATAATAGTTTAATCATGTACCGGCCGTTGCTATTCGGATCGCAAATAATGGATTTGAATTTGATATTCATCATGTTGAAATTCTAACATTTTTAACGAGTAACCCGTACTGAATTCCCATTTTTCGATGGCAAAATCCACACGAGCGCGTGCAAAATATTACTTTCATTTAGTATTTGTTTAATTCCGAATTCAGAATACATAAGTATTTGAATTATTACGTGTACAAATATTTAATTGTGTTCATCAAACTGGGATTACAAAATATCAGGTCCCATAATTAAATATTGAAATTAAATGAACGATACATATCACGATATTTGTGGGGGAAATACTTCATCTATCAAGTGACAGTTGTTTAAGGCCGTCTTGTAGTGCGGTGTGTAGCCGGCTGTAACTGGCCGGCCGTTGCGAGCTCTTGAACTGCTAGATTTTGTGTATATTTGCTCCATAGAAAAAAAAAGTAAGGAAATTATAAAATGTGTTCTCACCAAGTACTAAAAAACAATAAGGCCTATCTTTTGGTATAACTTTTACATGGTTTAACGAAGTAATCTCTTCAAGGTACACGTTTTAAATAGCGATTTAGTGTCATCTTTGTGATTTTTTTTTATCGAGCCAATTAATTTAATTCATGTTTCTATCATCACACAGTGCTTGATAATATGTTCAATTTTCTTAAAATATTTTCTTTTTGCGCAAAATTTATATTTTGCTAGATTTACAGAGGTTTAAAAAAGTTTAAAAGTACTGCAACCTCGCCTTAAGAGCAGCTAAACTTTGTTAAACACAGATCCACTTAAAAGGATCCGAGAGGGCCGGATGACAACGTTAACCTAAGGCAAACTAAAAGGAAATAAAAATACGAGTGAAGCGTTCCGAAGCTTAGTTAACCGAAGTGTCACCTCAATTCTCACTGGTGCTTACGTTACATCACCATAAATACATATTACACCATGCTCGGGTTACGTAACCACGTAACAGTGAAATATTCAAGTCGAGGATCGCTCTGAAATATGAGTATATTGTTCTATTCGACCCACGATATTTGTATTGAGACCGCGTCGATTTGAATTCACGTCTCACGGCGGGCGGCGCCCTTTCCCTGTCTAAATCACAATGTCAGTATTTTGTAGCTTTGCGTGTCAGATACGTCTATTTTCTCAAGAGGTTTGGCTGAAGTCCGCGGTGACAGAAGAATAAAGACTGCCTTTTCCAAATGTGCTTCGAATTCCATATATATTTTAACTAGCTGCGCCCCGCGGTTTTACCCGCGTACGTCTCGACCCCGTGGGAATATCGGGATAAATAGTAGCCTATGTCTTAATCCAGGGTGTAGCGTGCAAAATTGGTGTAGCCGTTTGAGCTTGAAGAAGTAACAAACATACACACACTCACAAACTTTCACCTTTATAATATTAGTGTGAGTCTACATCCAAAAACAAATTGGTTTAATTAAGTTTCACCAACGATCATTACCCGCACTACTACAATTGCGAACAATTACAAGTTTAATGTTATTCATCGACGTTATCCACCAGGCTTAACAGCGCAATAAATTAGCAGAACAAAACCCAGGTGTCTGTACGTTTGAAGTTTAGAGCTCGAGGTGGGACGAGTGGGGGTTATCAATTAAATTGCGCACGTCGGCAGCTGCACCACAGCTCTGTGATGGATGCCCTCTGCGTCCTCAACAATATCCATTCCCCTCCTTTATTACCTTATTTGTACCGACATGCAGTGTATTGCCATTTCTCTAATAGAAATGGGTGGCCACTTTCCAAGTGGACGTTGTTTGCAATGTCTTCCAAAGTTCATTCAACCACCCCTTCTCGTTACGTTCATTCTGTTAGCGAAATGGTTTAAGTTAACTCGATTGTCTTTAAACTCTAGCGATAACTTAGGTATACGTAGCCATAGTGTGATTATCTTACTTTTCGTGATTGTGTTTCGAAATGATACCTATCCAAGATTCGTTTGTGATGCCAATTGCCGAGAGGATTCCCAATTTCACCTCAAACAGTAGATACATAGGCAGGTTCTGTGTACAGGAAGTAATTGATTGTAACTGAAATCGGTAGTAATTTGTGGAACTGTTTGAACGTCACTGAAATAGATGGCTTTACCTCTTCCGGCGCGAATTGTGCCCCCATACGTGATGACATGCCCGAAGCTATCAAGTCGTGTTGTTGTATATTTGAATGTGAAGTGAAACTCGACACAAAATTCTAGCGACGGATGGACAAAACCACTCACAACTGAAGGGCAGCACTCCACCTGCTATATTTTTTACGTAAATCAGGTCTCTGTTATGTTCTACAGGAGTTAGTCGGAAAGCTTTCGGCTTTTATGTAGGCTGTGAAGTCTGTCTACTTAGCCAAGTAGAATATTTGTATCTCTGATTATTGCGAGCCATTTATTTATCTCTTATTAGGGTCCTAAACAAATACCTACACAAAATACTTGGCATTTTTACTAATAGGTTTACAATTCTAAAGCTGAATCTGTGAAATATCTGGGGGTAACAGTTGACAACACCCTAAGATTTCAACAACATATAGACTTACTCATTACTAGGCTACGTAAATTGACATTATAGTATGTTTTTAAAACTCTGAGACACATGGCGGATGACAAACTAAAGAGATCAGTCTACTTCGCCCTCGTTCTGTCATTGTTAAGTTACTGTATAACAATTTGGGGTGGTGCACCTAAAACCACTATCCTTGAACTCGAAAGAGCCCAGAGAGTTATCCTAAAAGTCTCTAATTTTCTTCCTTACCGTTACCCTACAGATCTCCTATATAAGCAATCAAAAACCCTAACAGTACGCCAAATATTTATCCTGAACACTCTACTAAAACACCATTCATTACTCGCCTATCACCCCTCATTTACACATGGTAAGAGACGATATAATCCCGTAAGTCGCACTCATTCTCCTCTTTCGACAGTTTTTTCTAACCGCTTCTTTTGCCACCTGGGACGATTTTTGTACAACAATATCAATAGAATTCAACCTATATTTAACCTCAATAAGGGACAATGCAAAAAGAAGCTTACCACGTGGCTCCTGGAACTCAATTATGATGACACCGAAAAACTACTTACCACTGTATACGAAATGACCAAATGCTACCTAATAAATCCTCACCCACACCCCATACACACACCCCCACATACGCACTTTCAGACACACACACGAAACCCATCTACTCACGCTCTCACTACAAATGTTTACTAACAATACTAACACATCACCAAATCATACTATAATTATTTTTTATTATTTCATTTTTTATTTCTCAAACTTTTGTGTTGAGAAACAGACTTAATTTGAAATTGTTAACTCACTCTTTCTTTATTTTATTTTTATTCAAAATGTTCTAACTGCTAGAGGGTGGAGACCTGGTGACCTAAAACACAGGCCCTTAAAGCCTAGCTTAGGCACCAGTCTCCCACAGTAAATTTAAGCCTTTTCATGTACCTTTATGTTAATAATGTCTGTATGTTTATTGTGGTGAGAAAATAAATAAATAAATTAATTCAGTGATTTTTTTGTTGAAATAACAGGATTATCCCACAGAAAGGTAATAATACCATTGAACTCAATTTGCATTATTTAACCGAGATTACTACAATTTAATAATCCACATAAATGACGAATGTAAAACCTTTATATCAATAGGCACTGTATTAACAATATGCTTGCCATAAAATATTTAACTGCCACATAAAATTGACGATAAAAATCAATGCGTGTATATTATGTAAGTCGTTTGCGTATAAAGGTAATGGGCAGACATATTTGGTATAATTTTATGTAATAGTAAGCTATTTCGCTAGACACGTCTACGTCTCTAGAGAATTTTTACGGGACTGCGAACGATGTGGCTTTATCTGTATGACCCTATGTTATATTTAATATTGTTATTTAGTTTGTTGGAAACTTCTTGACTAATTCTAAATGTATTACCTATAACAATTGTTTATTAATCGTCCTTTCCAAGGCTTATCGATAAACTATTGTTTTGTTATTGTAGCTATGATGATTAAACGAAGTCATCAGTTATTGGTGTTAGAGCCAGTGATTAGTTGTACTAATGAAATGCTACTACCATATTATTATATAAATCAATGTCTATCTACCTAGCCTTTTCCCAACTACGTTGGGGTCGGCCTCCAGTCTAACCGGACGCAGCTGAATACCAGTATTTTACATGAAGCGACTGCCTATCTGATCTCCACAACCCAGTAACTGGATAATACGATACCCCTTGGTAAGACTGGTTGTCAGACTTTCGGGCTTCTGACGACCGTGACGACTGACAGCCGGGACCAACGGCTTAGCGTGCTTTCCGAAGGCACGGAGGAGTCTCGTTAAGTAAAGATGGTCACCCACTCACGGACCAACCCCGGCAAGCGTAGCTTAACCTGATGGATCGACCCGTGCTGCTGTTATTACTTAGCCACGAGCTTCTAAATCAATGTATCCCTCATTTATAGTTAACTACATGATTTTACACAGTTAATATTTTAGAGCGAATACGTAATAGCAGATAAAGGAAAATACTAGAATGTTTCCTTAATTTTTCGTGTATATCCTTACCTAAGCTTATTGATGATTTAGGACCAATGACAACACTAGGCTACGTCGTATTAGAGATACGGATTACCTATTAGTCGCTACGGTAAGACGATTATTATGAGTTCCTCTGTAAATACATGGAACATAGATATTGTTATTACTAAGTGGATTAAGCGGTACTTAAGTGTTTGGAAAAGTGGCTTTATTTTTATCTAAATGCCTTTTCTTTTCCTCTTGGATCTTCCTCTTTAGTAATAAATCCGCCCATTAGTTTTTAATTTTTTTTTTAAAGTATACAGGGTTTTTTTTTTTTTTGGGTGGGAAATTATCAAATAACTTCTCCCGCTCTGGGTGGAGCGGGAGGGAGTGTCAGACTTTTACTGACTAAAACCCACCGTGTTCCTTCAGATGCCTGTGTGCCAGGGCCACGATATCCCTTTCGGACAGGCTCGTAACCCTGGCAGGATACAGGGTGAAATTGAATTCATGATTGTACTCATCATTCATCGTTTAACTCGTTAAAATGTAGGGTACAACAGTTTTTTTTCGCAGTTTCACGTTTAGTCCCATAATAAAAGTTGTTCATAATGATGAGTACAATGACTCCTTAAGAGGATGCCCATGAATTCAATTTCACCCTGTATATATCTTATATCTTAGCGTTTGATCGCTATTTTACCTCATGTTAATATTCTATATTGTGTCTGGTCAACGCCCACTTTAGATAGAGTGTCGCGTTGCAAAAGAACTAAAACAAACAAGCCAACTTTGAAATGCTGGTGTGAGTGACAGCTACGTGATACAATCGTATTACGTCATTGCAATTTATAATCTCCGTCGCCGCGAATCTCTTAGGGAACTATTTAAAAGGATTAATATTATGACGGTACCTTACCAATTCATTTATGAAAATATTATGTATGTAAGGAAAAATCTACATATTTTTAACAAGATAAGCGATAGACATAATTTTAATACTAGAAATAAAGATAAAATAGATCAACCATTTTTCAGATTATCTAAAGTACATACATCTTTTATGGGGTACTGTGTTAAATGTTACAACAAAATACCTTGTGCTATATTGAAATTAAATGAGAGAAAATTTAAAACACATATTAAAAGTACACTTTGTAAACAAGCATATTACAAGTTAGAGGATTATATCCAGGACAGGAATGCTTGGAAACATGCTGGTCCAGCTCCATAGGACAATCTAGAGTCTAACAAAATCAAACTGGTTGCTATTTTTATGGTAAAATCAGTTATTTTTATGATATTGATTTTACATTCTGTGATAACCTATACTCACACACTGAGTTATTTTTTTATTTTTTTAGAAAAACATACTTGTATGATGTTTGTAAATATGTGAACACCACGTATCTATCTAATAATTAAGTTATTTTTCATTGCTTAGTTTTTAATTCGTTTTACCTATTATGGTATAGTAATTTTATTCTAGGTGCATCGTCTTCACATATAATCATATAATTAATGTAATCAAACAAAATATTGTAAAACATTTTTAAAAGAGTACCGGTGGAGTTTCTTGCCCATTCTTCTCCATACGAAACTACCTTTTGGAAGGGGCAACTAGAATCAATTCTATTTTTCTTGTAAATTTTGACGTTCAAAAGTGCCTCTTATGTGCCTATTTGAAATAAATGGTTTGACTTTGACTTTGATTGTGTTATTTTTAAACACAAGATTTCCATAGGTAGTAATAGAATCTTGGCAATGCCATTCAATTAGTCACAATGATAAATGAACCGACGGTATTACCCATTCATACTTTACACAGCGTTGTTTTTCCATCCCTTATATCCCCACCCCGCTTTTTTGTGTGAGGTAGAAAAACTATAGCACTGAGTAGAATGTTTACTTCAGTAGTAGCGTAATGTTTACGCTACCACTGAAGTAGTTTCTCTATAGAAGGTTTTCTACCCACTAAAAATACATTTGACGACAGTGACAAGTTACATGACGGGAGTATCAAATGTCGTTAACATGAACACCTACCTATTGCAAATGTCAACTAGCAATTTCGGAAACCCTTTTACTTAATTTCACTGGTTAGTACATTGAGATGGATTTTCGTAAGGTAATTTTGAACGACTTAGGGTGGCCGCCCACGAGCGATTTTCTCGGCGATTATGTCAGAATGCATTACATCTGACAAAAATCGCTCGTGGGCGAGCACCCTAAGTCTTGCCTTATCAAGCTGAAACTTTGTATAATAATTCCGTTTCGATGGGAATACAAATATTGCCAGAAGCAAGAATCGATTTTTACGACACCGGTAGTGCTATTCTGTGCAAAACTGAAGGTAGGTAAAAAAAAAAGGTGGAGTCAGTAGTAAAGTGAGCTGTCAATAGTGCCAACCTCTAGCATCAGATGGAATGACAGGTCTTTTCATCGTCCTGGCGTAGCAAAACTTTATCAGCAAGACAAATCTAGGTAGAGCAAGATTATGTCTGGACTTTAAAAGAGACTGTGACCTCTGAGTTTGTTTCGGCCTTTCTTCTCAGAGTAGTCAGATAGGAAACGCCGACCTCATCTAGTTTTAAAAATATGACTGACGTGTAAAAGTGTTTGTACAAACCTACTTACAGAAATAAAAATCATTTATCATTTAGAGCATTTTTCTACCTAATTCTACCCAAAAAAATCGTAACAGGTTGCAGAATTTATCTTACAGTGATACGGAAGATTTACTAACGATCAATATGCCATATTGTAGCGTAAAGAAAGGAAAAAAAACACGCAATCTCTTCGCCACTGAATACGTTTAATTTATCTTGATTATAACCGATTATAAAAGGTATCAAAAATAACATAAAAACCGGCCAAGTGCGTGTCGGACCACGCACAATGAAGGGTTCCGTAGTTAGGACGAATTTATCCCAAAAACAAACTTAAACTGGTACCTGTAGTGTACCATCGATTACTGTTAGTAGTGGTACTAACACTACTTTTGATACACCTTGTAGTTTAAACTATTAGGTGCGACAACGGGTCCCCACCGAGTGTGTCTCCACGTTGTCGTCGTGGTGGGGCTTGCGTGTCTCAATGATCTTGGGGGCTTTGCCGGTAGAGTCACTCATGCCGGAAGGCCTCAAGTGAGAGACCTGACTAAGAGAGACATGGGGCGGAGTCAATAACATCTGACTTCCGCGAGGGGCGCGCCGTCTGAGGACTTCAACAGCTGTTGGTGTTCTTGGATGGCGCGCGTTTCTCTCCTCATCGTTTGGAGAGTGGGAAGAGTGGTTCACCTCTAGTACGTGTCTGCTCATCAGACATGACTGAGGTGAAGGAGTGGTCTGGGGACCCCACCCCATAAAAAAGGCAAAGCTGTGTTCAGCAACAACAATGGAAGCGAGTCATCAAAACAAACTACCCCAGGAGGGTACCTGCTGCTCCGCAGTAGGAGAATCCCTCACCGAGCAGAGCTCGGTCAGTCCCTCGTATTCTGGGGGGGACAATGAACGCCCAAAATCCAATTCGGATTTTTACCCGTCCTTCGGGGACGCATTGAGCCAGGGTGGCTCACCTACCGGTGCCGAGGAGTCGCTGGGTTCTATTCCCAGTACATCCACGGCACCGAAACAAAACAAAAACGCACAGGGAGTGCCAAAGACCCGAGCACAATTTGTGCGCCCGGCTACCCCGGTTGCTGACGAGGTGGCTAGTGACACCAGCGAGTCCTCTTGCTCGCAAAAGTCGACAAGATTGACTCAAAGCCGAGCGCGCAAGCGTAGACAGCAACCGAAGAGCAAAGAGTCGATCGTGACGAAGAAGGCTGGGAAAGAGCAGGACAGAGACTCCGAGCCTGTGAGTCCACCGACAAAGCAGGCAAGGATTGGGGCACCAGGAACTGAGTCGTCCGGTGGTGAGCCGGATGCCGCTGGTGGCTCTAAGGAGCGAGCTGCCAGCTTTGAGGAGGTTGTGGTAGCCGCAATCAGGGGTGTGGCCTTGAAGAGGATTCAATCCTCTAAAGACAAGGTCGTACCCGCTGCCACGGCCTCCATAATTGCGGCAGCGAAGGCCCTTCAGGTCGGGCCTTCGTCAGGCGAAGTGTCCGAGATGCGGGCGGAGGTCGGGCGCATGACGGCTGCTATGGAGCTTCTCCGAAAGGAGAATGAGGAGCTCCGAGCGGACCTGGCCCGGCTTCGAAAAGCTGGCCCTCCGGAGGGGCCGCATGGAGGGGTGCAGCAAGGGCAGGGTGTGCCCTTGCCGGCGGAGGACCGGGTTTTGTCCCTGGTGCGGCAGGAGCTGGCTGCCTTCAACAGCCGGTTCTCCGTACTCGAGGGCATTGTCTTGCGCCCCCCGCTAGCGGCGAGCAGACCGGCCACCTTTGCGGCCACCGTGGCTGCCGCGGCCAAGCCTGCGGCCAAGCCTGCGGCCAAGCCTGCAGCCAAGCCCGCGCCTCTGGCCAAATCGGCCAGATCGGCGCAGCCTAAGCCCAAGAAGGACGGGACGGCTGCACAGGTGGCTGCTAAGAAGGCAAGGGCCCCAGCCACTGCGGCAGGACGGTCGCCCCCCCTCCAGCCTCCTAATTCCTCTCCGGCCGACGCCGAATGGCAAGTAGCCGGGGAGAAAAAGAAGGCGGCTAAAAAAAAGGAGAGGCGGCAACGGCGCAAGAAGCGAAGCGCCGCGGCTAGGCTCCGCGCCCCAAAGTCCGCAGCTGTAGTGATCACACTACAGCCGGAAGCGGAGAAGAAGGGCGTGACCTACCGCGAGGTGCTCGCCAAGGCGTGGAAGGCGGTGAACCTGGAGGAGATCGGCGTCGCCGCGGGCTTCAGGATGAAAGTCACGGCAACTGGGGCCCGGATGCTCGAGATCCCTGGTGCGGCAAGCGGCCCGACCGCTGACGCCCTGGCCGAAAGGCTCAGGGCGTCCCTCAATGCGGGGGAGGCCCGAGTCTCCAGGCCCACCAAGTGCGCTGACATGCGCATCCTGGGCCTGGACGACTGCGTGACGGCGGAAGATGTTGTGGCCGCCGTGTCTAGGAGTGGAGAGTGCTCTGCCGAGCAGGTGAGGGCCGGCACCCTCCGTCCTGACAAATCGGGGATGCAAACCATTACGGTGAGCTGCCCCGTGTCGGCGGCCCAAAAAATATCCGGGGAGGGCCAAAGGCTCCGGGTGGGCTGGGTATCCGCGCAGGTGAAACTGCTGGAACCCAGACCTCTGAGGTGCTTCCGCTGCCGGGTGGGAAACCACGTGGGAGCATGCTGTACCTCGGAGGTGGACCGCAGCGATCACTGCTTCCGCTGCGGTCAGCCCGGTCACAAGGCCGGCTCCTGTAATGCCACGCCGCACTGTTTTGCATGTGCGGCGGCTGGCAAGCCGGCAGATCACCGGGCTGGGGGCAAGGCCTGTGCTCCTCCCCCCAAACCCAGGGGCAGGGGCAAGCCCTCCGCCACCGCCGTCACCGCCGCAGCCGCCACGATTGCCGCCGCCGCTGCCGCCTCCACCGTCGTCGTTGCCGCCGCTACCACCGCGGCAGGGCCATCCCAGAGGGCCCGGGAGGAGGCTGATATGGAATGCCAATAAATGGCCCCATTACGCCTCCTCCAGGCGAACATCAACCACTGCGCCGCCGCTCAGGATCTGTTGCTCCAGAGCATGGCGCAGTGGTCGATTAACATCGCCGTGGTTGCTGAGCCGTACTTTGTCCCGCCCAGGGATGACTGGGTGGAGGACCTGAGCGGCTCAGTGACCCTAATTTCGTCGGCCGCCGCCGGTACCCCGTCCCTCGAGGCCGTCAAGAGGGGACAGGGTTGCGTGGCAGCACGGTTCGGGGAGATTGTCGTGGTAGGAGTTTACTTCTCCCCGAACCGAACTCTCGCCGAGTTCCACAACTCCCTTGGGGAGTTAAGAATCGTCGTCGTCGGGTACCATCCCCTCCCAGTGATCGTCCTCGGGGACTTCAATGCCAAGAACGTGGCTTGGGGTTCCCGGTATACGGACACACGGGGCAGGATGGTGGAGGACTGGGCTCTGGAGACAGGCCTGGTCGTCCTAAACCGGGGTTCTGTCCCCACGTGTGTGCGGATGCGGGGTGAATCAGTGGTGGACATCTCGTTCGCCAGCCCCGCTCTGTCACCGCGTGTCATCGACTGGCGCGTCATGGAGGGGGTGGAGACCTATTCCGATCACCGGTACATCCGGTTTGACGTCTCCGCCCAGACCTCGGGCGCGCCGGTCCGACAGACCCCGAGTGGTCCGCGGTGGGCGCTGAAGCAGCTGGACCGGGAGCTCCTCCTGGAAGCCACGATCGTGCAGGCCTGGGTGTCATCACCGGACAGGCCTGCCGACATCAATGACGAGGCGGAGTGGTTCCGGGAGGCCATGTCCGAAATATGTGACGTGGCAATGCCCCGGGTCCAGCCCGGACGTGCCCGGCGCCAGGTGTACTGGTGGTCGCGTGAGCTGACCGCTTTACGCGAGGCGTGCGTTGCTGCGCGCCACCGGTACTCCAGGCACCGCAGGCTCCGTGTCCGCCCTCCGGATACGGAAGCCATTCAGGCGGAGCTATACGAGGGGTACAGAGCAGCGAAGACTGCCCTCCGAGCAGAGATCCAGCGGGCCAGAGGACTGGCCCGCGAGGAGACGCTGGAGACTCTCAACAGAGACCCGTGGGGACGCCCCTACAAATGGGTGCGAGATAAACTCCGCCCATGGGCTCCCCCGCTGACGCAGAGTCTCCGGCCCCAGCTCGTGGAGGACGTGGTGAGCGCTCTGTTCCCTTCGCGAGGGGAACATACTCCCCCGCCCATGGCTCCGCCTCCTGCGGTGCCAGATGCGGACCAGACCGACGACGACGATGCTCCAGAGGTGACCGAGGTAGATCTGAGAGTGGCGGTACGTAGGCTGAATGCCAAGAATACCGCCCCAGGACCCGATGGCTTGCCTGGAAAAGCCTGGGTTCTGGCTTTAGAGGCTCTCGGGCCTCGACTAAGGGGGCTCCTAAGCGCATGCTTGGAGAGGGGCCAGTTTTCACTTCGTTGGAAGACGGGGAAACTGGTCCTCATAAAGAAACCAGGGCGCCCGGCGGACTCTCCGTCCGCTTACCGGCCCATCGTGCTGCTCGACGAGGTGGGCAAGCTCTTTGAAAGAGTAATTGCAGACCGCCTTGTCGGGCGGCTGGTGCGGGTGGGGCCGGATTTGGCGGAGAGCCAGTTTGGTTTCCGTAAGGGGCGCTCTACGGTGGATTCCATCATGCGCGTTCGAGCCCTCACGACGGGGGATGCTGTTGCCCGGGGTGGGGTCGTCTTGGCGGTGTCTCTTGACATCGCCAATGCCTTCAATACCTTGCCCTGGAGTTGCATTAGGGAGGCACTTCGGTATCACCGGATGCCGACCTACCTCTGTCGTGTGGTCGAGGCCTATTTGACGGACAGGGCCGTCATCTACCCCGGTCACCACGGAGAGTGGAACCGGCGAGAGATGTCGTGCGGTGTCCCACAGGGATCGGTCCTGGGGCCGCATCTGTGGGACATCGGGTACGACTGGGTGCTGCGCGCCGACCTCCCTAGTGGCGTCAGCGTAGTCTGCTACGCTGACGACACGCTAGTCCTGGCACAAGGGAGTTCGCATCAGGCGGCGGCCGAACTGGCGGCACGTGGGGTTGCGACAATCGTCGATAGGATCCGGCAATTGGGACTCGAGGTGGCATTGCACAAGTCCGAGGCCATGTGTTTTTATGGTCCTCGGAACGCGCCACTGTCGGGTTCCCAGATAACGGCGGGAGGGGTTCACATCGGCGTCGAGTCGACGATGAAGTACCTGGGACTCGTCCTCGATAGCCGGTGGAACTTCGTGGAGCATTTTCGACGTTTGGCTCCCAGACTGGAGCGGGCCGGGGCTGCTTTGAAGCGGCTCCTGCCCAATCTAGGGGGTCCAAACGCCTCCTGCCGGAGGCTCTACGCGGGGATCGTGCGGTCCATGGCCCTTTACGGGGCACCGGTGTGGGCGCGTTCTCTGAGGCTGCGACCAGCGCAGCGGTTGAACGCGTCCCAAAGGGTCATGGCCATCAGGATGGTACGGGGATACCGCACGGTCTCCCGTGAGGCGGCGAGCCTCCTTGCCGGATTGCCGCCATGGGATCTGGAGGCGAAAGTCCTCGCGAACATTTGGGTGTGGCGCGAAGAGGCGAAACTCCGGGGCATAACTCCGCTGCCGCAAGAAATTGCGGCACAGCGGACGGAGCTCCGGAGGGATCTCATGGCGACATGGAGAGTGCGATTGTCGCAACCCAGCGCTGGGCACGCCACAATTGTGGCGATAAGTCCCCTCTTTGAGGAGTGGCTGGAGAGGCGCCACGGCGTCCTCACCTTCCGCCTGACGCAGGTCCTCACCGGACATGGATGTTTCGGGAGGTACCTGTTTAGGATTAAGCGGGAGGAAACGCCCGGGTGTCACCACTGTGTGGATCGCCCGGAGGACACGGTGGAGCATACGGTGGAGGTCTGCCCAGCTTGGGCGGAGCACCGCCGTGTCCTCACGCAGGCGATCGGCGGCGGCGATCTCTCGCGTCCGGGCCTGGTTCAGGCCATGGTTCGGAGCGAGAGTGCATGGGAGGCCGTCACCTCCTTCTGCGAAGCAGTTATGCTAGCGAAGGAGGAGGCGGAACGCGTGAGGGTGAGACAAGGTTCACGCCCTCATGCCCCTAGTCGCCGCAGGAGACGCCCCGGGCGTCGGGAGTCGCAAGCCGATTTCCGGCCACCGTAGGCGCGGGCCTGCGGACGGTGAGCGATGGGTAGCTCGCCGTCCGATAAGGACCAGGCCCGGGTCGACGGCGCGTTGTGTTCCACGCGCGCCTCAAAGAGATGTCAGCACAAACTGACGGGGTCCGTTAGGACCAATGCCTGCCGGGGTTGCGAGTTTGTCCGAAAGGGATATCGTGGCCCTGGCACACAGGCAACGGAAGGAACACGGGTGGGTTTTAGTCAGTAAAAGTCTGACACGCCCTCCCGCTCCGCCCAGAGCGAGAGAAGTTATTTGAAGATTTCCCACCCAAAAAAAAAAAAAAAAAAAAAAAAAAAAAAAAAAAAAAAAAAAAAAATTAAAAAAAAAAAAAAAAAAGGTGCGACAACGGGTCAGCCGCATATGTTGAATGTTGTACATCAAAATATGCAGGGTCTGTCTGGCAAAGAGCTAGAGTTAAGTTTATTAATGGAGAACTATGATGTTCAGGTCTTATGTTTGACTGAACACTGGTTGAAAGAACATGAAGTGGTATTTATGAATGATAATAATTTTACTGTTCAAAGTGCATTTGTAAGGAAAAGTGCTATTCGCGGTGGATCTTTAGTTCTTGTTTCAAATATGTTGAAATGTAAACAACGCTTAGATTTAGTTAATCTTTCCATCGAGCGTACTATTTAGTTGTCTTGTGTTGAACTCGAGCGATACGTTATAATTTGCGTTTATCAAACCCCCCTCTGGGGATTTTATTCATTTTGAATCAGTAATGGAGGATTCACTGAATGGGTTAAAATCTAGTAATAAAAGTATAATTTTATGTGGAGATTTTAATATTAATATTTTAGATGTTACTCCAGTAAGTATTAGACTACTCAATCTGTTTAGGTCTTATAATTTAAGTAACTTGTTTTTTGAACCTACTAGGATCACGGCATCTTCGTCGACTTGTCTAGATAATATATTTAGTTATTGTGATGCCAAAAATAAATTAGTGTTAAGTGACTTAACGTCTGACCACTGTGGTTTACTAGCTAGCTTCCCTATGCCATTACGTAAAAATACGCATAAAATAAAATGCAGGCCTTATACAGCTAGTCGTTGCAACAAGTTTAAAAATAATATAGCACATAAAATTACACCATCTATAGTAGAACACGAGAATCCTAATGACATCTATGGAGCCCTTTTTGATGTTGTACAAAAGGAGTACCAATCTACTTTCAAGACCAAATCCATTAACATTAATGGTACCTCCGTTGGCTTTAATCAATGGGCGACCCCAGGTATTTATAAAAGTAGAGCGAGACTATACGAGTTATATGGTTTGATACTCCTTTTCTAGAGTATGTCAAAAATTATTCAAAATTATTTAAAAATATTTGTGTTTTTGCTAAATCTAAATTTTTAAGCGATACAATTAAAAAATCTAATAATAAAGTAAAAACCACTTGGAAAATTATTAACGATGAAACTGGTAAGTCTGTTAAACAAGAAAAACAACTAGAAATTATGGTCGAAAACAAATTAGTTAATAATGCAGCTGACGTAGCTGAAGCATTCAATGAGTTTTTTGCCAACATACCTATAACTACGACTCGCTCCTTAAATTCATCCCTGTCTAAAGCTGAAAATCTTTTGCATAGTAGTGTGCCTAAATGTAGTCGTTTATTTAGCTTCGAACATGTAACACCTCATGATGTAGTTAATGTTTTTATCACACTTAAATCTAAAAACACTGGTGATTACTGGGGCATCTCCATTAAACTATTAAGTAATATAATAGACATCGTAGCCCCCTATCTAGCTGTTACTTTTAATAAATGTGTTGATTTAGGAACTTTTCCTGACCTTATGAAGAGTAGTAAAGTCATACCTTTATTTAAATCAGGTAATAAAAATGACGTTGGCAATTTCAGGCCTATTTCTATCTTACCTGCATTTAGCAAAATATTTGAAAAGTTAATACTCAAGCAGTTGCTAAGACATTTTAATATAAACAGCCTCCTTCACAATGAACAATATGGCTTTACAAAAGGTCGTTCGACTACAGATGCGGGTGTTGCACTGCTGAAACACATATTTAACGCATGGGAGAACTCTCAAAATGCTATTGGAGTTTTCTGTGATCTCTCCAAAGCCTTTGATTGCGTGCACCATGACACGCTTTTGCGTAAACTACATCATTACGGCGTCCAAAATGAAGCTCTTAAAGTAATAAATTCTTATTTGTATAATAGGTTCCAATGTGTAGATGTTGATGGTGTGAAATCTTCCGAGCTACCAGTTCAGTTAGGTGTACCTCAAGGCTCAATTCTAGGCCCATTCTTATTCTTAGTGTATATTAACGATTTACCATTCTATATAAAGGGTGTCTGTGACGTTGTACTGTTTGCAGATGATACCTCTCTTATTTTTAAAGTAGACCGGAATAGACAAGATTTTGACGACGTAAACATTGCACTCTCAATGGTTACGGATTGGTTTACGACAAATAATTTAGTTCTCAATGCCAAGAAAACGAAATGTATAAAGTTTGCCTTACCGAATGTTAGAAATTTAGGTCCCAACATCGTTTTAGATAAAGAGGTGCTTGAAACTGTAGACTCGGCAGTGTTTCTGGGTATAACAGTAGATGCCAAACTTCAGTGGGGACCTCATATATCAAGCCTAGCGGGAAGGCTCAGTTCGGCCGCTTACGCCGTCAGGAAAGTAAGACAATACACTGACGTTGATACAGCCCGATTAGTCTATTTTAGTTATTTTCATAGCGTTATGTCCTACTGTATTCTGCTGTGGGGTAAAGCAGCTGACATTCAAAATATATTTGTACTCCAAAAACGAGCTGTTCGAGCAATTTACCAGCTGGGTGCCAGAGTTTCTCTAAGAGATTTTTTTAAGGATATTGGTATACTCACGGCGGCATCACAATTCATTTTCGCCAACATCTTATATGTTAGGCAAAATATACACTTATACACTAAAAACAGTGATATTCACAATATTAACACCAGAAATAAGGATAAATTACGTGCTCCTTTTCACCGGCTTCATAAGGTTCATAACTCATTTGTTGGACTTGGTATAACTTTTTATAACAAGCTACCCTCTTCTTTGTTAGATTTGCCTTTTAATGCGTTTAAAGTTAAAGTTAAATCCAATCTTTGTTCAAAGGCATACTATTCTATCAATGACTACTTAAACGATAAGAATAGTTGGTCGCTGTGATTAACTCAAGACAATGTTCATGTTCTTTCTCCAGAATTAGCGTACCTACTGACAGGTTATATGAGTTCATATAATTGTTTATTTTTATTTGACTAAGTCAATTTATTTTTATTTACTAGTGACATAATATACTCATGAAAATGTTTTTTTTTATGAGTTGTATTGCAATAAGTGGTTAGCTAGCGACCTAGACAATTGATTATATTATTCTTGCCTGAGCAACCGGCAGCAAGTTCGTCATGCTCCCTTAGATGTCACTGCTTGCGGTAGCGTCGGGGGTCGGGTTGCCTCCTTCCCTCAAATATGGCGAGGGGGGTGATGGCTGATCTTTGCGTTATGCTCGTGAACGGGTGCTGCTTGTGGTGACTGGTCGTCTTGCTGACCATGGTTTTGTTATTGTTATTAATGATTAAATGTTTTTTATTTTACTACGATGGTGCTAGTTTATCATTTTTGTGACTTCGAGTTGCAGCTATAGCTTTGTGTGGGCGGGCACGCCCATTATGCCTGGAGGCTTTTATTTAGGTACGTTCTGTTTACGTTATTTCTGCTTGAGTATAGTTTTCGACGATTTTTATGTTTTTTTTTGGTATAGTGGCGTGTGCTAGCTAACATAAGGCAAATAATTTAATGTTGTGTTGCGTAATGCAAATTCTTTTACATTTTATTGTATAGATTCAAGTTTTATATCTGAACAGACAGCTGTGCTGCTGGGGAGTTTGTTGCGCCACTTCTTCTTCCCAGCTAAAGCACTAGGAAGTGGTGAAGGGTGGGAGTTTTTGGGGGACTGTCTTATGTAATTTTTGACGTTCGAAAAGTGCTGATTCTCAGCCTAGTTTGAATAAATGACTTTCGATTTTGATTTTAACATAAAAAAAAAAATAACAATTGAAAAACATGCTCTCCCATACATCGATATACGTTACGGTCAATTCTTCAACTGCAAATTTAAGTTGGTGGACTATTACTCGTTAACTAGTAAACCCTACTTAGCTGTGATAGTTTTCCTTTTAATTTCGTTATATATACTACTGCCATGAATTTTTCACGTATCCGAAACCAACCATTTAGCTGGCAGGGGGGGGTTCACACACTCTTGACTCTAACAAAAAATAGCACTTTAAAGCTTAATATTACGCAAACGGATCAAAGAATTGAAAAATGGCTTACACGGACCCACAATATTTTTAAACGGCCTATCCAACGATACTCCACACTATGTATTAGATGAGAAAAAAAATATCATCCCCGTTTTACGTGCAAGGGAGGTACCCTAAAAAAAATGTTTTCATGGTTTTATTTAACGACTTTTTTGGCGTGATGAATATGTACACCCTTGCCAAATTACGGCCTTCTAGGACGAAGCGTCTCCAAGCTAAGCCGGGGACAGACGGACGGACGGACAGACAGACAGACAGACGGACATGGTGAAACTATAAGGGTTCCTTGTTTACTACAGAACCCTAAAAAGGAAGAAAATACAAAAACTCGCAAAAAGTCACATTACACTGTCGGGTTTGTAGTGCTCAAAAGGATGAAAGAAATGTTTTAGATTTTTGTACCCTAAATTATATTAAGATTAATTGAGTTAAATGACAAGTTTTTAATTGTGGATGCATTTAAAAAAATACTCACACCGTTCACGGGGCTAAAATTAGGCAATTGAAACCACGAACGAATGATTAACATCATTCGTTCGTGGTTTCAAAAAGCTGCAGTATTCAGTGTTTTACAGTTAGTAATCACATACAAAATATCATAGACTGGTAATAATGTATCAAACCGTAGGAGTGTGGTAAAAAAAACTAATGGGAGAGGAAAAAAACGAATAAATTTCTGCCAGGACCTCGTTTGGGAATTTAAATCTTGACGACGCGATACAATACAATACTTTTCTAAATAACCTGTAATTACTGAGTCACTTTAACCTGATTGCATTTAAGTTATTTTAATCTGTGTATGAGGAACTTTGGCTTTTCAGATACAAGTATCTTTTTTTTTTCTTTTTAAAACGTTGCGCTACACTAGGAATTTCTCCTGTATCGTGGGTGCGTTTACAAACAAACATTTAAACTCACATACACAAACAGCCACACCCGGAACAACTACTACTACCGGTCATACAAATATTTGTTCCGTGCGGGGATCGAACTCGCGACACGCAGCGCAGCAGTCAATCGCTTAACCACTGCGCCAACCGTGTCGTCAACTTAGTTCCAGGAGCCAGCTGTTCAACCTGATTTTGACCGCCACTTGTACAATCATGTTTTGTGAATGACTAACTTTATGTGTTTCTCTTTGCACAATAAACTTTTAATATTCGAAAGCTTGTTCTAGAAACTAACTTAAATTATTCACATTCATCTTTCTTGAGACTTGAGCCTACTCATTACAGTAACTTAGAATAATTTCTTCAAACAATTGTGGGATTACTACCATCCTACAAGGCTACAGCGGAACTGAGGCCCGTTCACTACACTTAGCTTTAGTAAACTACACTTAACGAGTCCGATGTCGTTACGATAGCCGCGATAGCCGTCAGTGCCGGCGACTACCATCAACTTAACATTGTATGTACTTCGTAATTCGAAGAATCGTGCTGAAATATTTTTTTAACTTCATGGCCGTGCCTGAAAGTTTAAAACTTTAACTGCATTAAATTGCAGTTTGTACGCAAGGTTTTTATCTTTATAAGAACCTTGCCTGCAATTATAAAAAAGAACAGCAACAACTGCAATTATGAAGACAATTAATCCGGTTCTTCGTTGTTTATACTGGATTGTGGAGGTCAGATTGGCAGTCGCTCTATGTAAAATACTGGTATTCGGCTGTATCCGGTTAGACTGGAAGCCGACCCCAACATAGTTGGGAAAAGGCGAGGCAGTTTTTTTTTTAATACGGTTCTTCGTACTACGGTTTTAGAGTTACGAGTAGCCTTACTCTAAATTTTGTTACCTGACTCAAGTTACCTAAGAACAATGTCAGTATAATAAAATTTGAATAGCTTGTTTTGATATGTAACTATTTTGTCCGCATCGAGAAAGAGTCATGGTTCGAAGAACACGCAACCCGTCTGTCCCAATTAACATACAGAGTTTATGACAGTCGACACGGTTGCTCAAAAGCCCGGAGTTTTGAACGTTGTCTTACCTTCAAACATCGGTTGTACTCAGTGATTGGGTAGTGGAGGTCGAATGGCAGTCGATCCATATAAAATATTGATATTCAGTCTCATCTCTGGTAAGTCTCGAAGCCGACCTCAACCTAGTTCGGAAAAGGCACAAAGTAAAGGCTAGGCGGATTATTTACTGCAGATCTCAGGCCACACAAGGTAGTATAAACCGTAAATGGTTAATAAACATTTTGAAATATTTAAAATGTACATTCGTGTGCAGTTTGAATTGTGCTGCGCGGATTAGTCGGCCTATTTGTTAATTGGGAGCCGAAACAGCGGTAATCCAATATAGCCTTTAAAACCGTTGTGTACGTTTTCTGTACAGTTAAACTACGATTAAACAAGTTATTTTAGGTATTTTATTACGTGAAAAAGGTTATTTGACGCATTTGGTTAAAAAATTGGCTTCGTTAACCTTTTTGGCTAATCTAGAAATGTATTTTTAAAGTGTTAAAGTCAAATAAACGAATGTCGCATTTTATTTAATACATATTTATCTTTACGTTTCCAAAGCTTGTCAGGAACGTTCAGAGCAAGTCAGGGTAGGTATGAGTACTAACTGAAAAAAAGGTAAGGCATTAAACGTAGGTTTTGTAAGATATTCAGTTTGACCTTTTTATATCGACGGCACGGTGGGCGCAGCGGTTAAGCGATTGACTGCTGCGCTGCGTGTCGCTGGTTTGATTCCCGCACGGAATAAATATTTGTATGACCTAATTCTTTTCATTTAGTTGTTCCGGGTCTGGTTGTTTGCGTATGTGAGTTTAAATGTTTGTAAACGCACCCACGCTACTGGAGAAATTCCTAGTGTGGGGCAACGATGTAATAGTGGTCAAAATTCGCCCTACTTACAAGCTTTATAGTATAACACTAATTCCATGTTATTATAAAGTACTTAACAATATCCTGCTATAAAAAAGTACTTATATTCCGTGGTCAAGTTGCATACTAATAAAGAAAATTTTAACAAACAAAATACATTCACAAATCACATTCAAGCACAAAACTCACCACTACTATACCAGGAATACGGATAGTATAGAACTGCGTTCAGTTAGGACTTTGTACGGAAGAAGAACTATTCAGTTTGAGGGAGCGCAGCTTTATAATAATTTACCGAAAGAAATAAGAGATTCTTCATCAGTGAACATTTTTAAGAATAAGCTGAAGTTGTATTTGGCTAATCAACAATAATAAAACATTACTTACTCGATAGATTGAACGACAATTATGTTTATTACTTAAGATATTTTGTTTAGTTTCTCATATTTAAGTGAACTATGTTTTCTTTTTGAGAAATAAATTTCTTTAAAACGAAGTTGTAACTTCTGTTACCTATCTATCTTCAAGTCATGAGGCCCTGGTACTATGTGTGTGTGTCAAAAGCATGGTAGTTGTGTGTGATGTGTTTTTTATTAGTTTAATTTATTTGTAATTCATATTATATCAACATATTAACTTTCTGCACTCCTCCTCCGTATAAACGTTAACTGTGCCAAAATTCATACTCCTCCGTCCGCGTAATTTTCGTAAAAGGGTGTACAATGTTTTCGCTTCACGTATTAATTATAATGATGATGATACTTTTAAAACGACATGACTGATAGTAGGCGTTTTTATACGGAACTGAAAATAAAAGGATGTTGAAATTGTATCTTAACCTTAGGGCCGTACCATACTAGCGGTTTGCGAACGGCTGCAGGGCGGGCCGGGCGCGCAGCGAATGCATCGCGAACACGCCGCGGCTGCACAGCGAGGACGTTGCGGATGCGTGGCAAATACGTAACGTTTTCATCGCTTGTTTGTAGCAAGTGCAAATGGCGTCCACGATGATATTCGCGGCGATCTTGTTGCGCGCCCGCTCCGCTTTCAGGACGCTCGCAATCCGCTAGTATGATAAGGCCCTTATGAGTAGATATATTGTGTTTCGCCCACCTTGGCCTAGTTCTTATGAACAAAAAGCATTGTTTCACTTACTTCCTTTAAAAGTCTTTGAAAGCAATTTCCTTCCGCACTGTAAAAGTAGGTATCTGAAAGGAGACTCATCTCATATGCTAAGTTATGAACACTTCGATATTAGCGAATAGGTAGGAATACAAACGTTTTAGCAGAAAATGTTTGGTAATAATATCTCACATGACGCACAAAACAAACCGTGGTGAATTAAGTTAAGTTAAAAAGAAAACTACAAAAATATTGACTGTTAAAGTGTCGTTACTTACAGAAATAAATATTAATTTCAAAATTCACATCAAACCGTGACAATATTCTCTCTCTTTAAACATAGGTACATCCAATGTAAGTCGTACTTACACATTTGCAAAGAGTATCTAAGTGTTAGTGGTCTTAAAGCCGGCAATCCGGGATAATGCTAAATGTCAATTGTCCTCACGATAGCCTAGTGGGTTTTAGTATTTTGTTACTTTTAATGCGATAACACCTGAAAGGTTCTTCAGTTAGCTCGTTGTTTGAGGGGGTATCAAAATGTATTTCATATTGGGTGTTATTGTTTTGTGCACTGTTTCTAGTGTCGGTAGGTACCTAAGTAGGTAAATTTGTGAGTAGATAATATCAGATTAATGCTGAAATCATGAAAAAAAAACGAGCGGGACTTTGCAGTAGTCGCTATGATGTATAACGATTTATTCTTCGTTCGGCCCACTAAGTTTTGTCCTACATAAAAAAACTTGGTTCGTCCCACACAATATGTTTCGTTTGTCCCAAAATATAATTTTAATTATTTTATTCTCGCTTCGTCCTATTTTATATTCTTTGCACGGCCCATATTTGTTTTTGTATAGGCAAAACTTCCTTTTTTGTACATTCGCCAAAAAAGGGATACGTTTAATAAATATTTAACATCAATCAACTGTTTAAAACAACCGCTCCTCTCTGTCTTTTCCGCGAGACAAAATTCACTCGTATTATTTTATAATAACATTCATGAAAGCCTAGTACTTTTTGTTAGGTCTAATGATTGAAATTGTGCACAACGTGTCGTGTCGTGAACAGAATACCGTCTTGTCAACGTATTACGGATAAAAAGTATCTAGGTTATAAACAATTTCATCCAAATCCTAATTAGTGGGATAACACTAATGATTGAAATACTATCTTGAATTCATACAAGCCTAGTACTTTATGTTAGGTTACTGCTATTACTACCGACAAATAAATTATTATTTGCTATTTCTGAAATTTTCTGCACAATTTTCTTAATTTTTCTTTCCGTAAGAATCTTCTACAAAGTATTGGAAGACTTGAAAAAAACATGAATGAAATCGGTAAAGTTATTCTCAAGTTGTGGCGTGATCAAGGGAAATATTTCTAAAGATTATTGTAGGTATACATATATCATTTTTATGAAGATTATTGTTTTGAAAAATTTCAAATAATTACATGTTTTTTTGTTGACTGTACCTTTTAAAGGTACAGGCAACAAAAAAAAATGTAATCCTTCCTGTTACACACTTCCGTCCCTTTTCACGAAATCACTCCCACAGAAAGCGAGAGGAAAGATATTACACATAAAAAAATCGAAACTGACCAGCCATAATGTACAGACGCCAGCAGGTCAGCTACCCGAAACTGTCAAATTTTCCAAATCAACATTGAACCTTATACTTTAGGGATAAAGTTGAAAATCTATTAAAGAAATTTGACAGATTGTAGTAGCTTCATGTGCTGGCGTCCGTACCTATTATTATGCAGTTAATTCAGGCCTCCTCTATTTTTTATAATAAACAACCCGACCCGCCTAATCTTCGTAAGGTGTTTACAACTTGACAAAACATTTGAGAATTCTTTATTATAATCATCATCATCAATTCAGCCGAAAGACGTCCACTACTGGACATAGTCCTCCCACAAAAAGGGAGAGGGTTGCCATAATCGCCACGCTCGGAAGGAGGGTTGGCGGTCGCAGTATGGTGTTAAAATGCATAGAGAACGCTGCTGCCCATTCTAGAGGAAGTCCCTTAGTCGCCTTTTACGATACCCACGGGAAGAAATAGGGTGGTGGTGCTATTCTGTACGTCCGGCACCACACGGCTATTTCTTTATTTAATGTAAGTTTAATAATAATGTATTGTACATGTCGTTCTAGGCTTAATAGACTGTAGATTTGTAGACCATTTTCTATTTTGCTAAGTACCTGGTACTTGTTGACGGGCCTACACTGTCCTCCCATACCTATTAACACTGTAATTTGAAATCATTGTAACAGCCAATTTTTTTTTAAGGTTAACCGTGGAATTTCTTGTTGGCTCTTCTCCATAGGAAACCACCAGTTGGAACCGTGCACCTAGCTTCAGACGTTTCATAAGTGCCCATGTAGGTTTGTGTGAATTAAAAAAAAAGATTTTGATTTTTGACACCTGAACCTTTCGGAGTAATTAATGCTCTAAATGATGGCGAAACTGCACCAAAATCCGTTGCGTAGTTTAGAAGTAAAACACGGTCACACATACAGACACGAGAAGCGACTGTAATTTATATTATGTTTAGTTATAGACGTAAAAAAAAAAAAAAATTTAAAAATTCAATATTTATATCAATATATTTTATCATTATTATTATATCGTTTAATTCAGGTATTAAACCCATAGTAAAATTACAAAAAAATACAATCCATTATAAATTTAAATCAAATTATATGCATCAAAATTAAATTAAATTACAATATAAATTAAAAATTAAATTAATTACATTAAATTAAATAAAAAATATATCAGCGTCTTAGCATGTACACACAGCGAAGTATTACAGATACTATTTGATTAGTACATGCACATAGTCGAGTCAGGAAGGATGACTTGAGTTTCCTCAAGAGCCCGTAAAAATCGGTAACTGTTCTCAACGAACATGCCAGTCGCACTACACCGCCAGGGCAGCTTTAATATAGCTCTAAAGGCGTTATTATATTGTACACGAAGAGTGTTATAACCACTTTTATGGTGTTGTACATAATAAAGAGTATTTTTCCTTTCAGTATTTTGCCTTTTCATATTAGCAAATGAAGCTTTTAGAATAGATTCTAAAAGCTTCATTTGCTAATATGAAAAGGTTTCCCAGGTAGAAGATGTAACCATTATGATATTTACCTGGTCATACTTTGTACACAAAGACATAATGCGCAATCCCTAGCTTAGTAATACTTTATGATCCCCAGAGGAAGTAAAGGGGTAGTTTATTTGCAGTTGAGACAATGTGGCTGAAATATACTCACTTATATTGCGTTTATTTTGTGTCTAAAAGAAAATGTTTCACGCATTTAGTTAGAAAACACCTATAATTATTTACATACTATCATCCCCACTAAAGTCACTAAAAGTTATTAAACTAATGACCATTAACTAATTAGTTTGTATTTTTTTTTTCTTATTTAAAATCTCACTGTATGCTGCACCAGTCGATTTCATCACGTCAACGCCGGCTGTCTCTGAAAACCAGCGCTGGGGCTCTGTCTCGCATAGGGTCGCAGCATTATGCTGAGCGATGGCCGTTTTGCGTGTATGTGTCGCATATTTTCCCCCAACTTGTTCTTTTTTGTATTTGTGTTCTTTCTTTGCGTTATGTTTACCACAAATAATCGTATTTTCTTTCTTTCTCTTTTTTTTCTTTACCATGTTTCTTTGAAGGAAAATGTGTTATGGGAATTGAAGTTTCAAAGGATTTATCACCAACACTAAACTACCTAACTAAATGAAATGTTTTGTTTTCATACTCTTTCACTCAAAAACATCCCTTAATCGCTAAATTGATTCGCGAAAACCCGCCAATTGAAATTTCACGATTCGAAAATTTAATGCCCTGTAGCACAGTTTCATTTATTTGTCGTAAGTAACAATTTGGGGTGAAATATCTAAAGTGAGGGTATAGCGAGCACTGTGAGCAGGGCTAATCAGGGATGCTGGCTCTATGGACTCGTTACTACCGCGTCGCCGGAATTACCACCAGTAACTATTTACTCACATCTATCTGAGAAAAAGAGTGTCTTTTCTTTTCTTTTTTCGTTATTTGTGTACAGTCACAAGAAAAGAATAGAATAGAATACTCTTTATTATGTACACCATAAAAAATTCAGATATAAATGTAAACATGTTACATAGGGTGACAAAATGGGCGGTCTTATCGCTAAAAGCGATCTTTTATAGACAACCTTTGGATGGATTAAAGGGGCAGGAGAGACAATACTGCAGGTAGTCTGTGGTGTAGGTACTATTTAAATATACACCGTGGTATTTTAGTCATCTTACAACGATAGCCCACTTCATGTATCCAATGACTAGATACTAATCATTCTTGAAAGTAAAAAAAACTGTGAAAGATGGCGTGCCAAGTAGGCAGAGACGGCTGATAGAGATGTAGGAAAGAAGCAGACTTTCTGCGACAACCCTCGATAAATTGAGACAGGGCAGAAGAATCATAACGATAAGCGTTTTACAAGGACTACGTAATGTTACACAAGTTTTATAGTAACGTCATATTTTTAGGTTGTAACCAATTATGAAAATTGTTCGTCTCCCACGCTCCCAAACGTAAAACGAAACGTCTTTAGGGAATTTAAATATTGACTAAGAAAATAGTTCAAATTACTAAAGCTTTTTAGTTTTATTTTTGTTTCTCTGTAGCGGTTTGCTGTCTTCGACAAGCCTGGTAATTAGGTACAAAAAAATGTAATTCAACATTTATTTTAAAGTTAGCAATCTGAAGAAAATATTGAAGTTACCAACCAGGGTTCAAAAGTATATCTAGAACGTCGTAAAAAATAATAAAAGAAATGGTTTAGAGCTTTCATTAATTAAAAAATATTTTAGGAGCCATCACTTTAAATATTGCTGCTTTTATGATGCATACAAATATTTGATAATTAGCTCTTTTGAAATATTTATTCTCTCCAAACTATTGGATTATTAATTTATGAACGTGGACGGCCACGTTCATAAATCTTGTCTGTTAGCAAATGGAGTAACTAAAATTAAAAGAAAAATAGTAAGCTAAGCTATGATCAGTGGTTACGCCTGTTACGAGAAGTAGCAACGGCTATGCCATGCCAGTGGCAAGACGTCGCAGTAGGTGGCGTTCTGGTGTATCTGCCTATCTCCATGGGGAAACGGCGTGAGTTTTATGTGTATAGGTATTATCAGATAATAACTCAGTTTTAGAAATATGATTGACGTGTAAAAGTGATTGTACAAATAGGTTTGTACAACAATCACTTTTACACGTCAATCATATCTTACAGAAATAAAATAATTTATCTTTTATTTTATTTTGTGGGTGTAGTACACGCGCCGATCCTACAACGTCGTGCGTGTACAGTATAATAATGCTTTTAGGATGCTGTTGGGACTGCCATGGCGTTGTAGCGCTTCTGGAATGTTCGCGGGGGCTCGCACAGATGGTTTCCACGCCATCATGCGAAAGAAAGCGGCCTCCATGCTACAGCGCCTGCATGGTTGTGACAACAGCATTCTGAAAATGAGCGCTGCCAGAACGGACTGTCCCTTTCAGGGACACTGGGTGGGGACAGTCATAGGTCTGATACATAAGTAATTTGTAAAACTAACAATACTAACCTATATACCTAAGCACCATTGTTACTAACAGCAAAATACTAACAAAATTATGGACCTTCTTAGTCTGAAATAAAGTTTTATTTAATTTTTTAATTTAATTTGTCACGAATTGTGATATTATGAAAATATTCATAAATTAAAAGCTGTAACCAACTATACCGTGGTTTCTCAGTGCGTGCAGTTAAATGCACTGTTTTACAGCGGTACACTAATAGCTACGCTTGGATTTATAGTTAGGCGGTGCAAACTACCTCAATCACCTCTTCGAAGGTGCCGTAAGAAGCAACTTGAGAAATCTATCAAGATGTTGTACCATAACATCGTTCTTCGGTATTAAAACCTATGACAAATTAAACACATACAAAAAAAAATCATAGATTTATCATAGGAATTCTAGGAACAATAGTTTTTAATAATTTCATTACCGAAAGAAAGCTCGGTGGTCTAGGCTTGTGCTCACATTTATCAAATACATATATCCCTACATACGTATCACATATTCCTACATCTTTTAAAGTAAACGGAACCCGTCAGCCGAACCGCTTACCAAGCGGAGTTATATCAAAACCCTTAAGCTAATAAACTCAACATCTCAACTAGCTACTTGAGTAAAACGAAAACAGATGCTCAACTCTTGTAATTTCACCAGCAACGCTAATTTACTAATTACACAACTAATTATTTAGTTTAAATATCTCGTACACTTGCGAATCCGTTCTTACAATTTTAGCCCCGTTATCCACACATAGATAGCCAAGTATAACAAATTTGCCTAATTACGACATTGCAAAAAGGTACTCTTGTTTACGTATAACACCACTTCATTCGATTAATTTCGTGGGTAAAATCGTTGATACTCGGTATTCGGGTAAAAGGTCCCCCCTCCTGTGTATTCCTTTGTACTTAATTTTTAATTGATTATCCTTTACTTCGTTAATTGCTATCGTATCATTTACCATAGAGGTTATATATCTAAAATTTTAATGATATGTCGAATTTAGTTTCGACCATCAGCCGTGATCATTTATAATTTAAAGTAAGTATAGTTTATTTGGGAAGGCCGTCAACTTCTGAGTGCTTAAATAATTAATGACTGTTTTCAATAGTTAACCCTCATTTTGCTAATAGCCGGCTGTTGATATAGGGCTCTCCCAAATTACGCCACATCATCCGGGTTGGCGCCCTCATGTACATACTAAGATTTGGACCGACTGTCATGTTCAGATTGTCGGTTCGTTTACTGATTTAATTCTAAGGCAATATGAAGACTAGTCTACAATATATTTCTTAAAAATTTAATAAAGTATGTACATGGTTAAAGATAGCTTTAATCAATATTTACCAACTATATTCAACAGCACAATGCTATATTCAACAGCACAATGCTATAAGAGAACCTTATAATCAAAGCGCTATTGACTATCAGAATTCCTTGAAAATCAACGACTATTCTCATTTAAAATCGTACTAATATTACAAATATGTGAAAGTTTGTATGTGAGGATGTTTAGATGTTTGGATGTTTGTTACTCAATCACGCAAAATCGGCTGAACGGAATTGGATGAAATTAGGCACACAGTTTAAGACCTGGATTAACACATAGAATACTTTTTATTCCGGCGGTACTGTAGCGGCATCAACATCGCCACATGCGAACTACGCGTCACACTGACGTCACGCAAATCCTGCATCGCGCAAGCAGAGCTTACCGCGCAACTAGCATATATAAAACGTCCCGACATCAACCGTTGGGCAATTGCCCACCAGACACAGCACCCGTCTGGTCGGAGGATCCTCCCTTTTCTATGGTGGATGATTGAACTTTCCACCCTGTTCCTCATACCACCAAAGTTACGTTTCCGTGGCATAATTTCCGATCTCCACGCGGGCGAAGCCCCGGCAAAAGCGAATTATACCATAAACAAAGGAACTGTATATGTTGAGAAAATAGAAATAATGCAACTAAACATAACAAGGTTCGTCTTGGATAGCCCAGGAATCAGTAACACAAAAACGTCTGGCTCTCAAGAAATGTAAACTTAAACTGAAGATTGTTTCTCAGTATTAGATGTTGTTCCAACATTGCATGATCCATCTCTATGTGCATTACTACCCTTTGTTTTGTTTAAGATAAACTTCTTTGTTGTCTATTTATTTTGGTTAGTGCTTTGGTACTGGCAGGGCGACAAAAGTTGTTGTTTTTGGTTCTTATTGAGCGAAATATTGATCTATTATGATCAAATAATCGTATGTTGTATCTTAGAAATATGCGCGTATTCGAATGATTTTCAAATAAAACATTATAAATTACTATTGTGACTTTACAAAAGTCAGGAAATACAACAACGGTGTCATCCGGTATAAAGGGAAGTATGGTAATATCTAATAAATCTATTTGATATGCTCTGAGAGAGAACAAGGGAAACTTGTTAGGGAAGGAAGCAATACTAGATACGGGTTGTTAACTTTTGATGTTTTAGCATTAAGACGCTCACACCAGGTAAACCGCTGTCATTGTCAGACTGCATACAAAAGAAAGAGAAACGCGATAACACAACACTTGTAATTTATTGCAAATTATGAAGCAATTATTTATTTACTCAAAAATGAGTTGAGTAATCGAAAATATAGAACAACCAAGTTCTGCATACAAATAAGACGTTCTTGTTATTAATTAAATACCAACCGTACGTTGAAATTTAGTACAGATATTTTGGATTGAAACTCAAAGTAAAGTGAGTGAGTTAGTTTACTGTTCATTTGTATCGAGATGTTTATTTCTAAACGTGTTTTGGTAACAACCAAGTTCTGAGATATGTTGAAGAATAACATATATTTTTTCCGCTACCACAAACTATATAGATTTGGCATTTTTTTGTTTAAGACAAGCCTACTTTTATCATTTGCCTCTTGTCAGCACTTTAACTGTCCCTTGTAGCATTCAAGTAGGATCCTTTGAAGGTCTAGAGTACTCACCAAACTATTGACGAACGAGTACCGACATAGCATATTAATAGCATAATCAGCCTATAATTTTCCCACTGTTGGGACACAGGCTCCCTCTCGGTGAGATGGTGTGGGCCCTAATCCACAACGCGGGCCCAGTGCGGGTTGGTAGATGTCACATGTCTTCGAATTTTTGGTTCTAGAATATGCCGGTTTCCTCCCGATCTTTTCCTTCACCGTTTTGAGAGCAGTGGTAATGAAAATGAAATAATTTACACAAACTAAACCACCTGTCTGGGTTCGAACCTTGGACCTACATACAACTCGTAAGTTGCGGCCGTTACCAATGAGCCACCACAGCTGTCGTACCTACATAGCTATAATGTAAATGGACAAGCGGACGGACGAACTTAAAAAAAAAACTAAGTATTTAATTTCGTAATCCGATAGTTGACCAAATAGAATAGAATAAACTTAATTTCCAAATTTACATAAAGGCGATAGGTTAGTACTATGACAATATTGTTTTTTTTTTTAACTGCATAAATGACTGATTAATAGCTCCGACACCCAAGCTAAGATTAAACTTGTTATGGGTGCCAGGGCTCTCTCTATAACTAAATTTGTCCAATTTATACAAACTAGTACGGAGTTTCGTTATGTTAATAGCTATCGTTTGAATACAAAAATAAAACAAAGATATTAAACTAAATTAAATAAAGAAACAGGAAAAATAAAGTAAAAAAATTGTATGCCTCTACAGTGTTAATTTGGGAGTGTAAGTGTCGGAGGGGTGTGTGAGTGGTGTATGTTTTGAGTTGTCTAAAATGAGCAGGATTTTATATTTATTTTAAAAAGCTTACCGATGTGATGGTGAAATGGATTTTTTTGTGGATTTTGAAGGCTCTGTAGGTAATGTAACTGTGTACAGTCTAAGGCTCGTATTACAGAACCTCACTCAAGATTACTAAAACTAGTTTCAACCAATTTATCTAATTTTAAGTAATGCTTGAGTTTTGAGTGAGGTTCTGTAATACGGGCTTAAGGGTGTCTATATATCTGCGAAAGCGTAGATACATTGCATGGAAACACACGAAACAGAAGCACGTTTGGCGTACATTGGCAAGTTTGTAAACACACCCTTAAACCTGACCTATGGTAGGTTATTATATAAGCTATCGAACGAGGTCATTTTCTATCTCTAGATGCTCCATGAAATATAATATATATTCGTTTGTTTGCTCACCGTTTGAAGTGGTTGGTTCGTATTCAACGTGAAGCAACCTAAATATCATTTGGTGAATTTTTCATGTTCTGGAAAGGTCTCTGCTAGTCGAATATGCCAGAGGTTAATAGATCTATACGACTAATTTATTACGAATCTATAAAATTAATGTCGGTTAAATGTTATTAGAAATGATTCACGTCATAATTGTACTCTATTTAAAGAACTTGGAAATTATGTCGTCAGTTAACTAGACGAGTTCTGTTATTTACTGAAATTCCTGCTCGCGAAGAAACGCGAAACAAAATGCTTCCTTTTTTATATTTGTAGAAGTTAGAAGTCAGTTTGTATGATAGTTGTCTGGCCAAACAGCGACATTCTAGAAAAATATGAGCCACCAATATTTCAGTCGCTTGATACGGTAGAATAAGAAAACAAACGAAACACGTCAAACGTCGAGGCTGTTGTTTTTTGCAAACAGTTTTTTTTTATCTATTATTTTTTTAAATTTATTTTCAGACAAAGTCCATTACATTACAATAAATTAAATCAAATCAACAAGTTACCAATTATACGATGTTAGGATTAGCTTGAAAACTGTTGGTGATGAATTTCTACTAATATCTACCACTATCTTTGTTATTGATGATCGATTTACTTTATTAATAGTTAATTCAAACGGTACAACACCAATTACATTAAAAGCGACACAATTATTACGTTGACAATAATTATGTTGTATAATATCATTTTATTTAAAACTAACATGGAATAGTGGACTCATTGGATACTTTCTCTCACAGAACACCAGACATAAACGCATAATTTTTCTCCATTCTTCCACGATCACCATCACATCAGGGTTGGTAGTCAGAAGGGCGTTTAGCATCTTTAGAGTACGACAGACTGGGGATTCGGCTCTGGCCAGAGTTTTGTATGGCAGTAGTGCAAACAGATTGGGCGCGGCTCTGACGGTGTCCTATGTATTTGTCGGGCACAAATAATTGGCAGAAAAGGCAATCAATGGAGCTCTAGGCAACCGAATAACCGAACATCCCCGTAAGGAAACAAAATAATGTTAAAAAAAAATACTCCAATGACGAACAATCAGTCAATGACCTTTCACTCAAAGCCTCTTTCTTTGAACAACTGATAACCGCCAAACACATACTTACTTTCATCTCTTCTCGAGGAAAAAAGGAAGTCGATAAGTCTGACAAAGGAAATAAAACTCGACATAGAACTCGTAGAAGCAACGGTCATTATCTCATGTTGTACACAAAAGCCAAATCTGAAGTACCATTGGTACAAGACGGCGGCCACTTGTCGCGAGAGCAGTTAGGCCGAAGTTATCGTGGACCAGTTTAACTGGAGCACCCTCTGTCAGCAAGGTGCTACGTGCCTCGGATGCCCGCCAAATACCGAGTACCTACTACAACTTACACTAAAATTATATCCAACTATTATCTTTTGGGTTAACGGAGCGTCGTTGTGTAGTTTCCTAATGTGCATAACGAATTCTTAACTACTTGTGGTATTTTTAATGAAAATGGAATTTAATTTGATCAGACACTGATGAAAATGGTGACATTCTAAGTGATAACAAGTCGACTAGTCCCTTATTATCACTTTCTTCACTACAGAATGTAGAAGTTCGTAACCAATTCACAAAAGTGGATAGTTAGTGCTATGTACCCAGAAATCAGCAACTAACTAAAAATAAACCCACCTTTACGGCGTTTTTCACCACACAAGAAAATGCGAGAGAGTTTAACCCGTAAATAAAATCCTGTCACACTTTTCCCATCCGGTTTTTCATAGCGAAACTACGCTACATTTATCTGCTAACTCCGACCAAAAATAAAATAGTTGCGAGAGCAACTAAATAGTCGGAAACTTGAAAGATACAAAAAGACCGTTGCGCCGAGTTTCTTCCGGTTTTTTCACGCTAAAGAAAGAAGCTCTTTTTCCAAACTGTTGGTTTCGCGACTTTTATATTTCATTCCTGAGGGAATTAAAGCGTGTGATTTATATCTCCATTTACTTTAATGAAATATCAATTTGGTAGCTGCTGGCTTTGAACAGGTCACTTTTTCAGAAAACACATTATTAATGTAGTGTTAGTAATTAACTACTCATTATAATAAAGTGGATGGCGTTTACTAAACTACTCATTGTATTAAAGTAGAAGACGTTCTTCAGTACTGTTTTAACCTTTATCTATGAACATCTTTCTCCGGTCATTAATCCGATTGATCATCAAAGCGATTATGACAAAAATAATCCTCCTAAAATCGTTTACCGTCTCAGTTACCAGGCTTATCGTAAAGATTGTTGATTATATAATGGAAATATCAAACAAAAGCTCATAACAGACGCCAAAATCAAATTCAGAAATAACTTCGTAAAGCTTCTTCTATCCAATTGGTTTGCTTATACAATTTACCGCCAACCATTCAATAAATCTGCCGGATATACATTAAAACACGCTCCACAAATTGTAAAATAAATTCCTTTGTCTCACACTTCAAGCAAAGATTAATTGCTCTAACAACATCACCCTTTTAGCTCGCAGCTTCATGAAGCACCTTATACTTGTTAGTGCTTTAAAACTACACCCTTCAAGCATCAAACCTCGTTGGGTACCCAGGTAATGAGGGCCAGACTCCAGCCAGATACTGCTTTGTCATTGGAATTGCTCTATCCGAACAAAATGGCAACCAAGTATTAAATTGCTCCAAGCCATCAGTCACCTGTCACCCGGATAGTGGGCATCAACCCCGCCTGGAAACAAATTGAACTATTACAAGTTTTGGCATTCACCTTTATATTTACATGTACGCGAGAGAATTACTTAACATTAAACTAAACTCATTATGTAGAGGAGCTAATTTTTCGTCGCTAATTTGTGCGAAGTCGTTATAAGTTTACACATAATTTGTAAGATTTGTTTGTGGTTTGTTTTGTTTGTTTGTTGTTTGTTTGTTTTTAAAATGTAAGTTGATGTTGGATTAAGAAAAAACCTGGCTTTATTAAAACTCACAAATCTGCAAAACGCCAAACACCAAAGCCTACAAAAACTAGTTCATTTAATTAAAACCATAAAAAGTTAGCGGAAAACAATAGGAATATGTTCTTTATATTCAGCTCCGCCATTCCTGAAGTAATGTCTGCTCGCGCGCCTCATGTACGTCTCTATTTGTTTGAGTAAAATAAAACTAATTAAAACGGCTGTAAGTGTTGTAACACGGAACAAACGCCGCCGTCCCGGCAAATACATGCTTCATAATTGAGTACCGGGTAATTATAGTGCGCAATGCTAACGTGGACTTGATTTATTATCTTTCTTTGAATTGTGCCACAACGGAACACGTTTGTTTCACAGTGAAGGATTGCTTTTCCACTACCTCGAGGAAAGTATTGAATTCACTTCGCTCCATTCTTTACAAATTCGCCGCTAATTCGAGCCGCGAAAACTTGTATGAATAATAGTCTGCTACTTGTGGAAAGGTTGAATCAATTTCAATGTTATATTCACTTATACCGCTTTCCATTACCATATCATAGAGGGAAAGATAAAGGTCTATTTTTAGACACATCAGATTTATTTTTGGAAATATATACAGCGTGTTACGGAAAGGGTATATCCATACAAAGCGGGTGTAGAGTACATCTTATTCAGAATCTCTGTACAAAATTTCAGCTCAAAAAGAATAACTTTGTAAATGTTTGATATTTTTTTATTTCTATAGTTTATTAATTTTAAATTATAATAAATTTGTCACCGCACTACAAGGGTTATTATCCATTATCTGTGTCGGTGCGCCTAGTACACACACACCTGCCACAGCTCTGCGACACGGCGCCGCACCGTCACGCGGCGGCGCGGGCGGTTCGATTGGCGGTGGGATCAAAGGAATGGATTAAAAAGTGTATCGATCAATTGGAAACATTTGATTTTTACTAGTTAAATGTTTCTTAACTTTATAAGTATGTAAGTATTATTATAAAAATGTTGCCATGTAGTTTGTTGTCACCAAAAGAACCCGCGCCTTTGATATGTATATTATACCCTTTCCGTAACACGCTGCATGTGTAATATTCCCACGGGGCTAAACATTTATTTATTTATTTATTATTTATTACCACTTACATTTGTTTTTACAGATGGGAACCCAACATAATTTACTCAGTAAACAAGATATATCAAAATCTCGTAATAAAAAGCCATTTTATTATAATGTGGGTTGTGTCCATCGTAATCGAGTAATTTACGGCAAATTTGTCGACGAAGTTTTGTTAGCATTTTTACCAAAGTGGTGTAATGTAAATAAGAGTAAGCGCCTTCACTTTCCTTATTTGCGTCTATGGTTTTTCCCACAAAATGCTTTTTGTTCGTGAGCTTAATATATTTTCACGTAATTTCCACGACGGTGCAGATGTGACCTCAGCGCTTTGATGTATTGCTTAGATTTCCTATCACATGAGAATTTCATTAAGAGAAGTATACACGCCGCGACTAAGCCTGACAGTGGTTGTCTTCGTTATAAATTGTTGTTGTTCTAACGTTATGAATTATGATGAGGAAATTTCCTCTGTTAGAATCGTTCTTAATTTTCTCAGAAATCTAATCAATTTTTATGTATGGGTTAGAATAATATTGATATTTAATTAGCTATCTTAAATTGATTGAGGCAGTGGTAGACTTTATCGGTACTTACTGAACTTATGAATTAGATCATGCAGGCAGAAATGAATGAAAATAAATAAAAAAGATTCTAAACAAGGCGTGCAGTGACATATTGTAGGTAGTAATGTAATCCATTTAAGTTAATGAAAACAGCAGGTTGACATTTATTTGATTGCCATTACTTAATTTTACCTTCTCAATTAAGGTGATGAAGCGAAAGATTTCAGCTTTATTTTTGCTCTACAATTGGATAATCTTAATAACCTTGTTCAGTTGTCGTTTAGCTCTTTAATTAGCTGCGATATTAATAAAAAGTACAACACGATAAAATAAAAGAGTATAACTTCCAAGGATACGTTCGCCTTTTGGTTATGTAGAACAATAAAAACTTTGGCAGTTTCTCGAACACGCAATAGTAAGCATGTTGTGTTCAGCCGTTACGTCTATATTTGCATGTACGACATTGACGTTTGGCGTGTCCGGATTGCGTGGCCCCTGATGGCCGTCCTTGGCCTAGGGTGGTCACCAGTCGACACCAAAGTGTCATAACTCCACCAAACAGGCACGCCGTTTTTATGACCGCTCTATAATGTGACTGTACCTTAATAATTAGCTTCGTGCATCTATTTGGTTTAATTAAAAGGGGTTAAACGGTCAAGGCCGTGACGTACGGGGATGTCACCGCGAGGTCCTTGTTTTTGAATATTTAAATACTTTATTTATGGTGACGCCGCGGGTAGCAAACTGCCAGACATTAGCATAGAAACGGGAGCTTTGTATTGACTTATTTAAGTTTATAGAATGGCATAATATCACGTTGGATAGCGGGTATAATTACCATTATTCTAATATTAATTGAATTAAATACGCCTGTAAATGGTGTATAATTTTGTAATCGTATAATACATGTGGGTATTTTGGCGGTAGCGGCCAAATGATAAAACTTTTGTTCTGGTTGAAAAGTTGTTATTAAACTGGCGGTAGAACACATTTAACTTAGGTGCGAACTGGGGTATTAGTACAGAACGTGCAGGGTTTGTTTCAGACAAAGAGACTCGAATATGTAATTTTATTTGAATTTCAACAGTTAGATATTTGTTGTTGCTACACGTGGCACTTTATTAGTGCCGCTAGAATTTGGTACATAGGTACCTACTTAAACCAGGGTAGTATCTACTGTACGGTTTATTGTATCTGTCTGGAACGAACTTATCCATCTCACTCACAGTTGTGAAAGTTGGGTTCCCATAAGGATTGAAAAGGTAAAATAAGTTTTTGTTGCACACGGCAGATACCCGGTAAATTGAGAAAAACAGAAAATATGGGTACTGAACTGATCAATCAAAACAACGGAAGCTGTCAATGTTTCATCAATTATTTACCTCCATCAACTAACGTTATTCTCAACAGCAAACAAAAGCAAATGCGACTGTTACCATTAGTACGTTCGATTCGTGAATTAATTACGTCCACATTACGTCCGATCGCTGGGCCAGGACAATAATTATACGAATTAAATGGGAGCCGGCTCGAATTATTCTTCTATTTGGGGCGAGTGAGGAAGTTAACAAATTGTTGGGGCGAATTAGTGAGTCTGTGGGTTGTTAGATACCTTTGTCTAAGCTTTGTGTGGGAAAAAATCGGTCCTTTTTTAGTTTTTATCTTTTTTTTTATCTTGCTTTCAGTTGTTTCATTAGGTTTGTCTGTGTGTTTATTGTTATCTGGATGAGTTTAGGAATGTAACTCAATTGGTTGTTTAATTTAATGTTCCGTTTAAAAATGATTTGCTGATAACTACGACGTATCTTTTGTTAATTCAATTTACAAAAGAAATAAGGCATGAAAATTGGAAAAAAAAATGGTTTTGATTTTCATCATCTCTTCTTATTATAGGTTACTTATGATTAGCATTGTTATGATTTAATTAATCTTTTTTCAAGAATGTGTAGTAGGTATTTAATAATAGAAAAGTACTCGTATTTCATGAAGGTTCATTGTGCCCAAGGTTACTCACGGGGTCTTAAAATAACGAATAATTGAGCCAAACACTTATTGTCAACAATTAATGTACATTCCTTCAGGAATACTTCAACTTTCTAGCCCTGGCATACTTCCAGCGCTGAAACTAATGAAGTGGCACGGACTTTATTAACATAAAATATTATTATATTGCACACTTATATCGCTTCCACGAGACATTATTTTATTTAATTACCTAATTTTAAAGAGGCTTCTCGTTATGTATTGCCTTTTACATGGTCGAGTATGACCCTGTATATCTTCGTTTACACTAATTAGAATTAAAGTGATATTATCAGACATGCTACTTTTAGTAGCGGCTTTAAACAGCGATTTAGTGAGGCTTTGGCATTTGTGAAAAACCCGCAATTTTGGTATCACGACCGCATACACGTATGTATGTAGTACATGGAGAGTTCTCAAAACGCGATGTAGCATTGCTAAAATCGCGAAATTGCCGATTGGTGATATTAACGCTGGTAGCACATCTCCGCCGCGAAACAATAGCAGCGAAACCGCAGTAGTTAAATTGTACTGGTTCGCGTCATGTTTCGCTACTCGCTTCCGATTCGAGTTCCTACTGCGGTTTCGCTGTGATGGTTTCGCGGCGGAGGTGTGCTACTGGCGTAAAAGTAGCTTGTCTGCTAAGGTCCTAAGCTTCTTAGTTGATTGATTGACACAAAATGCTAGTACTTAAAGTATGTTTTTATACACTAGTGACTCGTCAGTTATATTTGAGTAAATAGAGTGTATTTAAATAACATTATAAATGTATTATTTTTATTTTTAAGCTCTCAAACAGGTAAACAATAAGTTAGGCTTCACAATATGCCTGGCAGGAAGGAACGCTTAAATCTGAGATACAGGACACGTCCTAGTTTAGGTGTCAGGAGTTTCACGAAATCGAGCATGTACTTAGTCTCATTACTACAAGGATCTAAGTTACTTATGTAATTCATTGGTAACCATTTGTCTCCTTATGTATTAGGCATAAATGAAATAAATTAAATTAAGTGGTCGGACTCTGAACCTTCTGATAAACCTCGTCATTCTGATAAACTTCGTGATTCTATTTTCTTATGATTGTGTTAATATTTAAGTGACGGTAAATACATGTTTCAATTGAATTAACTATAAAAAACATAAATCTGACATTGGAAAAGATGGCCCCATTTTAACAACTTTTTTAGATATTAGAAATAGGATAAGTTGTTTAAAATGAGCAGTTGAAGCTGTTATAAACGGTCCGTATAAGCGAATGAACTTTAGTACAATTATTTCTTGTAGAAAACTTGTAGAAAAGACTCGTTGGAATTGAAAAATCTTTCATTGCTATTTTTACTAGTCTATAAAAGAAACATCAGAAAAGGTCCCAGTTGTCCTAGCCAATAATACTAAAGATAAAATAAGGATAATGTATTCCAAAGGTCTTGCTGACCTTAAAAAAAAAGTTGCCGTTTAAGGGAGCTGGTACAGTCAGTGCTCTGCATAACCCGACCCCCTTCTTCTTTGTCAGGTAATGCAGAGCACTGAACGTACAAAATGACGAAATAGGCGTAAATTGAAATGATTCCGACTCTCCCCCGTTGATAGAAGTTTTATCTCCCGCACATTCGCAGAGGCTTTGAGTGTCAAAACTCGATGGAGAGGAGTGTTCTAATTTTAAAAGTAAGATCAAGTATACAGAAACTCCAATAAAGTATGTATGGCTGAAGTTTGCACTCCGCTCTCACTAAGTAAGCAAAGAAACGAATGAAAATGAATGAATGAATGATGTGATCCATATCACATTACTACTCGTTTGAAATACATTTTATATTAATCTTGTTAATTGGTATTTGGTACATATTTGCGACAGTAATTATGTTAAACTAGATGGTGCCCGCGGCTTCGTCCACGAGGCTTTTTCTAAAATAAAAGCTTAATTTACTTCTTATTTCATCAGCTATGTGCCAGTGAAAGTCTTGTCAAAATCGGTCCAGCCGTTTCGGAGATTAGCCGGAACAAACAGAATGACCGACAGACCAAATTTTAAAAATTGTACCGTATATAATTTAATGATATGCATTTAGTAAATAGCTGTTATTTTGACAATATAAACAGACACTAATACAACGTGACGGGTCGTCAGAAGCCCAAAACTCTGACAACCAGTCTTACCAAGAGGTATCGTTATTACCCAGTAACTGGGTTGTGGAGGTAAGATAGACAGTCGCTCCATGTAAAATACTGGTATTCAGCTGCATCCAGTTAGACTGGAAGCCGACCCAAACATAGTTGGAAAAATGCTGGGCAGATGATGAGATAGTAACGATACTTTTAGCCAGCAATGATTACATTTCGTTTAGGTTAACTTTATTTCTGCCAATTAGGTTGTTTAATTAGTCAAATTGATATTCAACATGGAGTAGTAAAAAATCGAATCACCGTTCGTCAGTGAATTCGTCGCAACACTAGAAAAAACATTCACATCGGGTTTTGTACTGTACGTGTTCAAATATCGAAACCTGTATGAATAATTTTGCTGAATTCTCGCATAGTGACACGTGCCTTCAAGGAGCTTTCGTAAATAAAATGGCTCAAACATAAAAAGGCACAGCCTCAATCTACTAATTGCGTTACGGAATATTTAATTAAATTAATCTTCTCACGCATGGTTCATAAGTAATAAATTCACGTAGGCTCTAATCTTATAAATTACCCCGGAAATATTCGTGAGCAAAATCAACGCACCAAAAACGTTACCGAAGGTTGTGGATCCCCAAGATTTATGTTACGAAATGGCAACACTGTAGAATTAGTTGGTCCGCGGTCGGCGAAACGTTAGATCGTGCAGGGGTATTAAATTAAAGGGATTTGCCGGAGCCTATTCGTCACGTTGTGTCATATGAGGCCCGGGAGACTAGTAGCTTTGTTTTAACTCTGGCGAGATTAAACCGGGTATTTGGCGAGATCGTGCGTAATACTGCCGTGTCGATAGCCACGCGTGTATGAGTTTTGATATTAGTAAGAGACGATGAAACTGGTTGGAGCAGTTTGTTACAGGGTTTTCGTTTGTAACATTATAAGTAAAGCTTGTCATAGTTAAACGAATGCTTTGGGATATAAGTACAAAGCCCCTCGAGACTAACACTTTTAATGAGTTTGTTTGTATTATTACCTAATGCACAATTATTTTGTGCAATTGTTTTAGCTTCAGGGCTGACTGAGCTTAGAAGTTAATTATCGTGTAGCATGAGAGCGATTAACACAAAAGATAATTCTACAGCTATATACTATAAATTTTCACCACAATGTGGTTGCTATTTAAATAAATATTTAAAAAAAAGTATTTATTCACGCTGCATCCATAGAGTTAAGTTCAAAATATAAATGAAATGTAATAACATCTTCTCAGGACAAAGCGAATTTAAGTACCTAATTTACTTTTTAAATACATATTTATGTTCCAAGTAAGTGCCGTTAATATTCATAAAGAAACTCTGTTAACTTTGTACTTTTACGACGACGCGCGACGACACAAATGAATTATTACTTCCTAGAGGTTGTCGAGCTAATACGAGTGTATTTTACTTTAAACAAAAGTATCTACGTATGTATAGCCTCATTTTATTAGTCCCTGACTAAAACTAGCAAAAAAAAATCTGTTTTATACATTTTCATCGGGTAAATATTTCATTTTTGTATGAAACAGCAGATATTTTATTCGATATTTCGGTGTTAGTCTTATAGTGAAAGTTGCTCATAATAATGAGTACTTTAATGCCCTGAAAGGTTCAACAGTGAATTTAAAAATCACCGTGTATAGCTATATATTAAGTAAGTATTTATGCTTGTATTTTATAGTTATTTCCGAGATATCTATCCCGTACGTTGCACCTGCCATGTTTTGTCTCTGCATCACTCTAAGGTTGACTGGTAGAAAATGCCTCAGGCATTAAGTCCACCTTTGTACAGTGTTTTTTATTTGTGCATTAAGTTTGAATAAATAAATAAAACAATATTTATCCAGAAAATTTAACTTTTATTTATCAATTTGTTCTGAAAAATATTTACATAATATATACGCTAACAGAATTAAAATAAGAATATGTACATGTATATAAAAAAGGAGGGGGACAGAATCATAGGGCATCAAAATGAGAAACTTTAACTTGAGTTTATAAGGAAAAGTTATGTCGAATTGATTCATACTGCCATTGATTTGATCAGCTTAAGGGTGTAAATTAAATTAATTATAACATTATGAAAATATATACTATTTTTCTTCGTTAAATATGACGTCCTTGAGTATATCCCTCCCAGTCATACTGACTATAAATAAAATCACAAATTATACAAGCTGTTACAGGCCATTATGGTTGACCGATTTCAATGACGGGTTATAGAAATCGTCAAATGAATTCGAATTTAAATGTCATTGAGGCTACATAATTCGGTAATTTGATGGTTCGATTCAGCTTTTAAACAATTCAACGTGATCCGCGTTGGGATTCGTATTTAATGCTTGATTCAAGGTAATTTGATGATTACCTACTTTGTTCATTGAACAACAATTTCACCTTGAATTCCTATTCCGAACGTTTTAAGTACATATGGAAGTTTATTTACACAACAGTATACTACTGAATGTTATTTCCTGCAAGTAAGGAAAAGATGTATAAGTATAATATATATATATATATTATATATATACAGCCACAAGATTTTTATAAGTTCCATATAATAAAGCGTGAGCCTTTTGTTAATATACAATATTAGTTTTAGTATATGCGAAAGCTGAAACACATGTCTAGTATTTTCATGTAAAGAATCTATGTACAAAATTTCAAAACTGCATCATGAAAAATCACAAAGTTATAAGGTTGTTATGTTACCGGGTTGTCCGTACAAAAACATGCTAACGGAATGCCCCACGCTTCCAGGGTCGTCGTGCAATCATTGATAATAGTTTGGCAGTAGGTACCTAACCGTACGGCGATTGTATTGTAAGTAATTAAATGGGGATAACATTTTCCATCACACTTAAATATTATTGCGACAAAATATAACATGGTGTAAAAATTATTGAAATCGATTCAGTTCCTTGTTCTGAACAAACTATATTCAGGTTTCGCATATATACTAAAAATAATGTTGTATATTTAATAAATCTGACTTCATGCTACTACTGTGAAAAATGCAATATCGCTTTTAGTTCATTTAATTACTTAAAATTAAGTTAGAAACAAAACAAACACCTATGACCTTAATATTAACAAGAATGTATTAAATTTTATTTTGTTTCTAAATTAAACAAATGATACTTCTTGATTGATACTGATTGATCAGACAGCAGGTGATCCCTTGTTGATCTTTAAAAGTTAACAACAAACACGCTTCAGTTTGAGCAAAAACTCAATCCCCATTTGATGTTCTTGCAACTTTGTTATGAAAAATATCATTCATCTGTTTGGTTTATTCCGTATAACGTGAGATATTTTTCTTTATTACGTTCCGCTTCCTATAGCTTTGTTTGTGAATGAATAGGTTAGGTAGGTATTACATATATACCAAGTTATTTTTGGGATGTAAGTTCAGGCGTGATTAGGAGTAGATCTCTGCAACTAAAACGGTCAGCCTTGCAACATCAACTACGTAAGTGGGTGACTTACGTGGTTGATGTTGGAAAGCTGATCGTTTTAGTTCTAAGATATTTTGGCGTGTAAACGACAAACTAGCTAGAGGAACGTGGATTTATTGAAAACTAGCTTCTGCTTGTGACTTCGTTCGAGTGAAATTTCTTGTTTAAAATATAGCTTTCCATTTTAAGGAAGGATTTTTTGGAATCGTTCCGAATATCTCCCCGTACACACAAACTCACAAATTTTACCTCAATTATTATTTTAAAATTTGTGAGATAAGATATAGAAAATATTACAATTACAAAGGTTTTTATGTGGAACAGGAAGTGAGCGAAGAAATATTCTTCATAGAAAACATCTTCAACTGCATCATTATTTATTAATTGATCAAACATGCATCTGTTTGCTGAAAGTTACAGAACTACTAGTTAATATTGGCAGAATTGTCTAATTAAAAGCAAAATTGATTGAAACTCTTTTGTAGAATCTGCCGGTTTTTGATTAATCTTTTTAGTTCCGTGTGATGCCGGACGTAAAGAATAGCACCACCCTATATCTTCCCATGGGTGTCGTAAAAGGCGACTAAGGGACTTACTAGGAATGGGCAGCAGCGTTATCTATGCATTTTAACATCACCTGCCAAGCGTGGCGATTATGGCAACTCCACTTAAATTTGTTTGGGGAGGCATATGTCCAGCAGTGGACGTCTTTCGGCTGAAATGAATGATGATGAATTATTTCTTTTAATTTATTTATTATAGTATTACCACTTACATTTGTTTTTACCAGAGACCGTACAACCCCGGTTAAGGGTTAAGCCTTTCGAAGGGGTAACCCATTCAATGGGTTACCTTTATCATGATGTAACCCATTGAATGGGTTTTATACTAGAAACCCAATGAAAGGGTTACATGATAACCCATTGAATGGGTTTGATACTTGAAACCCAGTGAAAGGGTTACATGATAACCCATTCAATGGGTTCTATACCTACTTGAAACCCAGTGACATGAAAAAATCATAATATTATGTTATTTCAATATCCGCCCAGAACGCGTAGCATGGCCAATTCTATCTCTATTCTATCCAGGGTCCATTTTAGAAAACCCTATCGAAAACCCTTTCAATGGAACGGGTTTTCGATAGGGTTTTTCTAAGCAGTTAATCAAAAACACATACGGTGTGGGTAATTTTGAATGGCCTAAAGTAAGCCGTTCAAAAGGGTTACCCATACCGTATGGGCTTTAGTGTTGCCCAAATGCAAGAACAAGACGAGACTTAGCCAGTCTTGGTCTTGGTCTTGCGCCAATACACCTGGTCTTGGTCTTGGTCTTGGTCTTGCGCTCCCAGTCTTGGTCTTGGTCTTGGTCTTGCAGCAAGAGTCTTGCAAGTCTTGCAATTACCTATTAGTCTATTACTATTTATTAAAGTTTACTTTAAATCTTAGAAAAACGTATTAGAATTGGAACATTGTGAGCTTGAATTAACATAGCCAAAGTAAAGATCAAGCAGATTAATAAATAACTGAAGATTTGATAAGAAATTCGAAAAATCAACTGACCTATATGTCGTTTTCCATGGAAGTAACTGTTTCTTAATAAACATTTATGATTTATAAGCTTACATTTGCTAAAACATGTAAAAAAACAAATTAATTACAATAACTTGACTGTATTTTAAAGAACAATACTTATCTGTCTAGAAAGAGATTGAACCCTCAACTTATAAGAAATTTAATAAAAGAGTTTTACGATTTATCATTTATTTGAATAAAAAATAAAATACAACACAAATCAACAGCTTTATCATTAGGTTATGATACTTTATATCAATTTTTTTGACCAAGAATTAATACAAAGTAACCATCTGGCTGACTCATCACTTAACCTATTTCTATGTTTTCTAATTACTAATGATGCTTTAGAAAATAACCTCTCAGCAGGTACTGAAGTTGCAGGTATTGAGAGAAAATCACGGGCCATTTTCGATAAAATCGGATACTCTGTCTCATGCGTCCTCCACCAATCTAAAATGTCTTCCGAGCTGGCAGTTCTTGGTTTTCTCAGGTACTCCTCCAACTCGTCTATCACTAAGCCTTGAAGACAAGATCCAGATGACGTCGAGGGACATTCATAGAGTTTATCAAAGTCTATTACGTCTTCATCTTCATCACATACTTTATTTTCTTTTTCTGGTAATTCCAGAGATTTGTTCAGTGAGTGTAGACTTTTATATTCTTCATAAAGTTCATTGAACTTGCGCAGACTTTCTGTTTTAAGTTGCTTCCCCCACATTGTCAGGTCAAAAGTCTGAGCCTTATGCCTTGGGTCTAAAATTAAAGAAGTACAATAAATCCAGTTGCTCTTCTTGTAATGTTTAAGCATTTTGTCTCGAGCTGCTTGGAAAGCTAGAATGAGCCTTTCATCCACTTCAGATCGATTAGGTTTCTCATCTAACTGTTTTACCATGGATTCAATTTTATCTAGCAAGAGATTGAATGATACAATGACTAGCGGTAATGTAACATATTTGTGTCCACCAAGTTTTGTACTTAAAAGTTTAAAGTTTATTAGAAATTTATGTAATTTTTCGAGTACCTGCCATTCATTAGCTATGATTTGAAAATCATTTAATTCGGTGACAGAACTGCACAATATGTCAATGCCCGCTCTCACTTTTAAACCAAATCCAATCATATCATGTGTGGAATTCCATCTCGTTGGACAGTCAAGAATGGCATTTAGATTTGATGGCACGCCAGCTGCTTCACAAGCAGACTGAAACTTCTTCTTCACTATCTCACTTCTTTTTATTTTACTGGAAATACTGCGTAACTTTGTTACAGATGTACGCGAGTCAGCAATATTTGGTGCAGATTCTTCATCTTCCTCATCCTCAGTTTCGTCTGCATAGTCTTCGTACTGCTGATCTTGCGCGTTAGTGTCAGACTCACAGTGTAATGCTAAGGTCTTTAATAAATCTTGTACACCAAGGTTTAAAATGTGAGCAAAGCACCGGAAATGTTGATTGTCTGAATCAAAGTGTGGCGGCAGCTGTTTGCCCAGTTCATACATAAATTTGGTATTTGCAGTTGCGTTGTCGACCGTGATACCTTGTATTTTATCAATTATGCCATATTCCAATAAACATTCATGGAAAATCGTTGCAATATCTTCCCCAGTATGTCGACCGCGTGATGGTATAAAATCAAGAACTACAGATTGATACTTCCATTCGTTGTCTATATAATGAATAGTAACCCCGTAGTAACTCCTACCAGCAATTGACGTCCACCCATCAATGGTAAAAGACATTTTAGATGATAATTGTTGAAGTCGTTCCTTGAGATTCAATTGGAGCTCTTCAAATCGCTCTTTGACTTTCCTTCTAAGTGTAGACCTTTTAGGAAACACCATATTAGGGCAAATACGTCGAAAATATACTTGTGTAGCTTCGTCATCGAAAAATGAGAAGGGAAGATATTTTTTCACCACCCAATCAACTGTAGCTGTCGTGATGTTGTCACTGCTGTTTTCCGACTGAAACAAAACAATAAATCTTGTGTTATTATTTAAAACATACTAGGTTTGAGCGTATAAGAGGAGGAGGTTTGTTGTTGTTAAATCGAGAAAATCGTTAAATTGATATTTGTTATATTAAGGTTGCACTGTACTGTAATTTACCAAAATAAAGTACTTAGTTGTTACTGGCCGATTAAATGAAAATATGGGTGTTTATAAAAAATATTTAAGACGATAATTACATACTTAATATGTCGCACCCCTAGATGAAAACACCACTAACTCAAAAATACTTACGTAAGTTAATGGCGTTTTTGAAAGTATCGCATGAATAGCTACGCGGAGTTAAAATTCTTTTAACTGTTAAAAAAATATTCTTACCTGTCCACTTCTTCCAGCGGTTACTAAAAAGCTTGTGATATCTCCACTTAATTTTGGTTTAACAGGAAGAAATATTTCTGATTCCTTTTTGTGGAAAGATATTAGATGTTTCCTTAAGCCTGAAGTGTTTCTGTTTTTCATTTTTATTTCAATCTTTTTATGTTGGCACAATTTACAGAAGGCAGTTTGGGATGCATGAATTATTTCGAAAAACTCCTCAAATTTGCTTTTGGGTCTTTTAGATCTGTGACTCAAACTCTCGTTACTCGGACTAGAATAATTTGAATCTTCGTCACTCATATTAAATTGTACACGTGATACGTTTTTAGAAAACAACGAGAATTAGTAAAAACAATTATTAAGTTAGACTCGAAGCACAGCTTAATTGGAAATGACTGGAATTAAAATAATTCCTTTATTTATAGTACGTTTCCTTGCTTTCTACCGCGCCGCCTCGCCACGTGCCGGCTCTATGAAAAGGATGCCGCCGCAAATCAAACAATGCCGCGTGCGGCGTACAAACACACACTAAATATTACCTACTTGTACAGACGCGACGCGTGAATAAAATAGAATTAGTGCCAATCACTATTCTTTACATATAAGTGAATGTTTTGGCGTACATCTATACTAATATTATAAAGCTGAAGAGTTCGTTTGTATGTTTGATGACAGAAGTTTTAAAATAAATAAATAAGTCCTGAACGTCACTATACCTCCAAAGTTACTATTCCTCGTGGACGAAGTCGCGGGCACAGCTAGTAAATACTTACTCTCATCATCTCTCTCAGAGATATTCGGGCTGGTAAGTAATACAAAACTCTTATCGCAGGCTTTTTATTTTATTAGTAGGTAAGTACCTACGCTTTTTATATTATTTTATTAGTTTTGTAGAATTTTTTTACACGTTTCAAGTATATTTAAAAGTGGCTACAATATTTATTAAACGGGTGATGTTTGAACACTTTTTTGCTATTTTTTCTTGTAAAAACTTAAGAAATATAATGACTAAATGTACAATAATAGTACCTAAGTAATTAGTTTAAAACCATATAAGTAATCAATATTATAATATATACTTACTAGAATGAATTAATATGACATCTACTACCTATCCTTACCATTTTATCCTAATCATAATACTACTTGCGTGATCAGTATAATGTATTCATTTTCATTCTAAGCACTCTGAAACTTATTTATTCTTTGGAACACCTGTAGGTACTCTTAAAAAAAATCGAAATTATTTTGCATGAGTATACCTACGCCCTATGGCGGCAATCAAATAGTGTCACAAATGTTATGATTTCGGCGTGGCGGCAACGATTGTTTTAGATTTCAAAAGAAGCCGCCGGCGCGTGTATCATAACCATGTACTTCCGAAAAGCGGCAAATTTCTTTGAGAAGTAAGTACAAAACCTTTGATGCCGCATTATCAAAGTGCCGATGGTTAAAACATAACTATGCATGCACTCAGTTTGATTTTAATAGATATTTTTTTATTCGCTATGTTTATGGTATTAGTCGTAATGCGCATAGGTCCAGTTTTTCATATTCTTTGATACAGTTTTTTGCGTCTCATAGAATTCCTAAGCGTACCTACCTATACACCGAACTGTTACACCTAACTACTCAGTGGTCTTGGTCTTGCTAAAAATACGCGGTCTTGTTCTTGGTCTTGGTCTTGCAAAAACGCAAGAACAAGACCAAGACTGCAAGACCAAGACTGAATTTGGGCAACACTAATGGGCTTTTATCAAAAACCCTTTCAAAGGGTAACCAAAATTTACGTTTAAAAGGGTTACCCATATCGTATGGGTTTTCGTTTAACCGCTTAGAAAAACCCTATCGAAAACCGTTTCAATGGGTAACCAAAATGGTCCCTGGTTTTTACAGATGGGAACCCAATGCAACAATGTAGTGATAATTTCCACACTCAGAGCCGTCACCCAAAACTAATTAGACCCTCCACTTTACCAATATTTCCCACTTATATTACCTTTACTACGGACTCCAGGGGCTTACAAATAAAATCAACAAACACCATTACAATCTTTAACCTTTATTTGTCCGTTCCATACAAAGGGATGTAATAAGCCCTGCACATTAGTATCCTGACAAATGGCGCGGCGGGTAAAAATGTGCGGCTTCCACGGCATGCGTTACCCCTGACAAAGCGATGCCGCCAATAGCGACGTACTTTGTGACCCCATTGTTTGATTTGGACATGATTGTGTTTCTTTGTTTGTTGATTTGAAGATACGGTTTTAATTCGGGAAAAAATATAGTTTTTCAATTAGCAAGAAGTCAAAAAAAAGTACACATCTATCTACATAACTATGCCTGCGTAAGTGTAGCTCTATTATTATCATTTTTTTATGAAATACGATGTTATTTGTGCACACCATTGAAACTTAAACGGACAAATTTCCTTCATGGTGCTAAGTCATGTGACTTAAAATCAAATATGTTTTATTGATTTTTAGGGATTTTTTCCGTAGTCAACAAGCAACCCTTATAGTCTCGCCGTGTCCGTCTGTCTGTCCTGGTTCAGCTCAGAGACTTAGTACTAGAAAGCTGTAATGGCCATGGGTATAAATATTAATCAACAAAGTGGTAAAACAAAATCTTGAATAATATATTTTATTTGTTTCGGATCCCTTTCCCTTGCACGTAAAGTACGGATATTTTTTTTTCTCGTCTATCGCATGCTATGGGGTATCGTTGGATAGGCCATTAAAAAACATTGCGGGTCTGTCGATGCCATTTTTCGAGTCAGGGAACCGTTTGCATAATATTAAGCTTTAAAGTGCAATATTTTATAAGAGCCAAGTGTCCCCCCATTTTTTTTTTGGGTGCCCCCCTGCCAGCTAAATGGTTCTTTTTGGAACCGGTCATTAGTATGGACAAGAAACGAATCGCAAGCGCACTACTACTGGTGACATCACGTGATCTACCGACACCTCTAGCGCGCTTCTACACAGTCGTGAACTCGTGATGTTTTGAGCCGATGGGCGAGGAGGACATTCAAGATTCAGTGTCTGATCGCATCGGAGTTAAGACGTCGCGGAACTGTACTCGATTCGTTGTGCTCAGTTATTGTAGTACTTGTGATTTGTAGTGATTGTGTCAATTTGTGATTTTAATAAACGCTGTGTATCGTACATTCGTACCCAGTGTGTTTTCATTGCACAAAACCCACCTTATGCCATATGGCTCGCATGCAGGGAACCATTTTCATTAGTCAATAGGGCTGACATGTGGGGTGCTGGAGATTTATTTAAAGCGCTGCCATGGGGCCCGAATTCGGGGAACCATTTTCATTAGTCGATGGGAAACGATTGCGGTAAAAAATTCAGAATCATAATATTTTATTTATGAAACGTCCGAAGCCAGGTCCACGGTTCCATTTGGTCGTTTCCTATGGAGAAGAGCCGGCAAGATACTATAGCCGAAAAAAAAAATTAAAAAAAAACAAAAAAAAATGGAAACGTATGAATGAATGAAGATGATGATGATGTTGTGTTTGAATGTTTTCAAATTACTTGTTGCAATAAGGTATACAAACCAATAAAGAAAATATTATGTCATGGAAGTATGTTAAAAAATGGAATTAAAATAAACATTGTAATTTGGGAGCAGTAGTTAATAGACATTTAGGTAGTTTTAGGAGGTACCAGGGAAGCCACACGGGCCAAGCCGCGGTATTTGGAGAACCTGCACCAAACGTTCGGCAGTTGCTTTGAAGACTCATTCTCATTGGTAATTTTCATGGGTCAGTCCATCTAGTTGGGTGCGTTCAAGTTCATCGGTCCGATGAATTTAAATGGTTGCTACGCATGCTACGGAGATTCCCCGCATGCTGTATATTGACATAATTAGCGAATAATGAAAATGAGCCATTCCATTTCCAACTTCCCCTTTACCGGGATAACAATAAAACCCTACCTACAGTTTTTTTCTGGGTTCAGTCATTGTTTTTACCAAACCCCAAAGATTTATAATATACATTTGTATGAATACATGAGCGTAGCCTGTAGTAATCCGGCAGTCGGGATTCCGAGATAAACTGTGCGTTTTGAAGCCGTAAATCTGACAAGATTGATGATACCTCTGACCCCTGTACGCCTTCCTTCCGACAAGACATTGCACCCGGTATACAATAACACCCCTCACACATTACCGGTGATTCGGTTTGTAATTATCGTGATTTGTAGGGGAGGTTATTAATTAAAATTGTTTTTGTATTGGCAGTTAGTAATGTCAATTTCTCATTTTTTTTTTCTTTGTCTTCTCAGGGTGGCTTGTGGCAACTGGATGAGAGTTGCCGAGAATCGAGCTGAATGGCGTGCAATTGGAGAGGCTTATGTCCAGCAGTGGACTGCAATAGGCTGATGATGATGATGATGAATGTCAATTTGTTAATACTAGTTTATTGATGGTAATCGAATAATTTTTAATAGAAATGCTTGTGTCTTGGCCTGGTAGAGGTGTGATTGTTCTTATTTGAAATATTGATTTTGGAATCATTCGAAAACCACTTAATTTCCTAAAGACAGCTTCAAACCAATAACAAAATACAATCCACGAAATAAAATATATATTAGCAGCTAATTCGACCGGACTTGTGAATAATTTGTTCTTTGTTCGGCTCATAAGAACGGTCGAGATATCAAACGAGTCACGTTCGCTCGAGTGGGTGGCGGTGGTCACCCACAAACGTACAATGTACTGCGGAGCACTGTACAGGAAGTACAGAAGACTTTTGAGATGCGGAACAAAAGAAAATCTTTGTATAAGGTGTGAAAAAACGTCGTGCGCGCAAAGGTACTGAAAGAGGGAAGTACTGTTAACACATATCATCTCGCGTGTCTTTCCCGAAGGGTAGGGCAGAGGTGTACCTATAGTACACCCCACATTTCACCAGTTCGTAAGTATTGGTGTTTAAGGTAAAGTATAGTGTATGGTATAACATCAGCTTCATAATTTCAGCCGAAAGACGTCCACTGTTGGACATAGGCGTCCCCCAAAAAGGGAGGGGTTGCCATAATCGCCACACTTAGCAGGCGGGTAGGCGATCGCAGTATGGTGTTAAAATGCATAGAGAACGCTGCTGCCCTTTCTCTAGTAAGTCCCTTAGTTGTGTTTTACGACACCCACGGGAAGAAATAGGGTTGTGCTTTACGTCCGGCATCACACGGAACATCAGCAACAACAGTAACATCAGCTTGGTAGACACTTATTTCAAGCATACTGGGGGAGGCGGACTTAACGCCAGAGGCATTTTCATCCAGTCAACTTTTGGGTGATGTGGACAAACAGTGGTAGGTGCAATTACAACAATGGTAGATGCAATTATAAGCAGTGGTAGGTGCGATTACAACAGCGGTAAGTGCAATTACAACAGTGGTAGGTGCAATTACAACAATGGTAGATGCAATTATAAACAATGGTAGGTGCAATAACAACAGTGGTAAGTGCCATTACAACAATGGTAGGTGCAATTAAAAACAGTTACAAACAATGGTAGGTGCAATTAAAAACAATGGTAGATGCAATTATAAACAGTTACAAACAATGGAAGGTGCAATTACAACAGTGGTAAGTGCAATTCAACAGTGGTAGGTGAAATTACAAACAATGTTAGGTGCAATTACAAACAATGGTAAGTGCAAATAAAAACAATGGTAGGTGCAATTATAACAGTGGTAGATGCAATTACAAACAGCAACAACAATGGTAGGATGCAATTACAAACAGTTACAAACAATGGTAGGTGCAATTACAAACAGTGGTTAGTGCAATTACAAACAGTTACAAACAATGGTAGATGTAATAACAATGGTAGATGTAATAACAAACAACGGTAGATGTAATTACAAACAATGGTAGGTGCAAATACAAATAGTTACAAACAATGGTAGGTGCAATTACAAACAGTTACAAACAATGGTGAGTGCAATTTCAAGCTGTTACAAACAATGGTAGATGCATTTACAACAATGGTAGGTGCAATTACAAACAGTAGTAAGTGCAATTACAAACAGTTACAAACAATGGTAGGTGCAATAACAAACAGTTACAAACAATGGTGAGTGCAATTTCAAGCTGTTACAAACAATGGTAGATGCATTTACAACAATGGTAGGTGCAATCACAACAGTGGTAAGTGCAATTACAAACAGTTACATGCAATGGTAGGTGAAATTACAAACAATGGTAGGATGCAATTACAAACAGCGGTAGGTGCAACTACAAACAATGATAGATGCGAAAACAGTTACAAACAATGGTGAGTGCAATTTCAAGCTGTTACTAACAATGGCAGATGCATTTACAACAATGGTAGGTGCAAGTACAAAGAATGGTAAGTGCAATTACAAACAGTTACAAGCAATGGTAGATGCAGTTACAAACAATTGTAGGTTCAATTACAACAGCGGTAGGCGCAATTACAAACAATGGTAGGTACAATTACATACAATGGTTTTTGCAATTGTAAACAGTGGTAAGTGCAATTAAAAACATTGGTAGGTGCAATTACAAACAATGGTAGATGCAATTACAAACAGTGTTAGGTGCAATTACAAACAATGGTAGGTGAAGGCGAAAAATTGAGTTTTTTATATGTAGTATTTTTCCTCTCGCTTTATGTGGGGGTGATTTCTTGAAAAGGGACGGAAGTGTGTAACAGGAAGTGACAGCATGAGCATGGATTAAGTATATGCTTTTTAATGTCATGGAATTAGTAAGTACTATATAAAGTACTATACTAGTAATAAGTTGAGGGGATCATTTCTGTCACTGCTCAGTTGCTTATTACCAAGGTGAGATGTCAGATGGTACACATCATATGCGACTACTTTAAAGCTTGCTCGTTTTTTTATGTAAAGATTGGCACATAGGGACATAGGTATACCTATTATAAACTATAAATATAGTATATACACTTAATTATATATATATATTTATACAAGCACAAATAAATGCACATAATTACCGCACTAATACACCGCATTAATAAATGCACATAAAGACCCTCCCAGCCGTTCCTCAGTTCCTAAAATAGCAAATAGAAAATACTTGCTATTTTAAGAAAAATTTTTGGTTTTAACTTTTTTCACATTATTATAAGGGGGAGCACAGCTCTTAAAGATCCATTAACAGAACATGTAATTTGAATTATCGTTAGGTACTAAGAACAGTCGGAAGCGGAAGATATCACACTTAAATATGCTGTAGCAAACGGATTGATGACTGCAGTATGTTATCATTAGCGGAAAGCAGAACTGAACATTTATTTTGTATATTAAGATATATTTACATCATCCTGAAACGGGGAGCAGCAATTAGGATTAAAGCTTTTAAACACTTAGAAGCTTTTGTATCAAGTGAGACTACGGCACCTTCGCATTCTAAGATAATACCGTCTGATACGCCGGCTGCTCGTAGCACGTAGGCGGGTTACGGCATAGCGCGTAGGCGGGCTACGGCGTAGCGCGTGGGCGGCCATTCATCTACAGACGGATCTTGGCGTTATCATTGTTGTACAAGTTTTGGGCGCTAAATGCCGATATCTAATTTAATTATAAATGGTCCAATGCTATTATTTAAGCTGAAATCCTTTTGACAATTGTCATAGAGTGAGGTATCTTTGATTTGCTAATATTTGCGACTACTAATAAGGTACGCGAAGTCTGAGCCTGAGTCTGATGAAACAACTATTACTAGACGATGAAGTGCACTAATTTGTATGTATAAACTACACCTACACGTTTACACAGCATTACTTACTAAATGCCGAGTTACTTTATAAATGTAAACAACTAAAAACGCCTCGTTAGTTTCGCTCAGAGTGACGGCTACCGTAATTAATTGAATCATATTTTGACCTCCAGAAAAGCAACGAACGACGTACGTGTTTCCAGATTAACTTAAAAATTCACAAAATAAATACCACATTTGCATACTTTTGATGTTAACCAATTACGTTAAAAATAATGCAATCATAGGCTACGATTACTTGAGCTGATTGAACTCGAATTCATTGGATCCAATTATGTGTAAAATTACAATAACTAAGTAAAAGCATTGTTTTACGTAACTGTAATGATTTATCGAGTAGCGAGAGATTTATTCATGGAATTGTGTGATCAACGTTTTTGGTTTTGTAGTTGGAAGCGTTACTTGGAGGGGCTTGTGGTTAGCCACAGTAAGTAATAACAGCCTCACGGGTCGACCGATCAGGACAAGCTACGCTTCCCGCGTTTGGTCCGTGGATGGGTGACCGTCTTTACATAAAAAGACCCCTCAGTGCCTCGGAAAGCACGTTAAGTTCCGGCTGACATCTTTGACAGTTGTTACGGGTCGTCAGAAGCCCGAGAGTCTTACAACCAGTCTTACTAAGGGGTATCGTGTTACCCAGTAACTGGGTTGTGGAGGGCAGGTAGGCAATCGCTTCATGGTATTTAGCTGCGTTAAGATTGGAAGCCGACCCCAACATAGTTAGGAAAAGTTTAGGCAGATGATGCATTGGAAGCAAAAAAGCTCATAGTAAAAAACGAGGGTTTTCATCAGAAGGGGCTTATTACAGATATTTTTTCAATATTATACGTTACCCCAGCTAAATGTACCGATGACCTTATAATGCGGCCGGGACTGACTGGATCCGGAAGGCGTAAAAAGGGGTGTTGTGGATGTGGTGCAGCTTGGGAGAGGCCTACCTCCAGCAGTGGACTGCTATTATATAGGCTGAGTTTGATTGATAGCTTTTTCGTCATGTTCATGAACGGGCGCCATCAGTAGGGACTGGTCATCTCTTAGCGGCCATGGCTTATTTTAATTTTTTTTTTGAATTGTTTTTTTTAATCTTTTTATTACGGACGCTTTTGACGTTTTGCATCGTTCTCATATGTATAATTTCAACACGAATGATGTAACCAATATTTTGTAACCATGTCAATTTAAAAGAGTGTCCGTGGAGTGTCTTGCCCGTTCTTCTCCATAGGTACCTACTAAGCTTTGGAACTAGCTTCATATTTATGACTGACCGACCCCTTGACAATTCAAAAGTGCATGTAATTGGTTTATTTGAAATAAATGCTTCGAGTTTTGAGTTTTTTAATTTGCGTAAGTTGTGCCATTACTATTTATACCCTACCTTTTCATATGACTTCAAAACATAAACAGAATGCTTTTTTTTTGTCAACGATATGCCAACGATTTCGGATAATTGAAATGGTTTCGAATAGGGATATAGGAAATCTGTAATAGTTGTTGCAGCTAACAGAGAGTATTCAATCACAGATTAGTTAGCATACTGACTACAATTTAGAATGTCTGTTCTCACAAAGACCAAAGGAACTATGTTTTGAGCCGATGGGCGAGGAGGACATTCAAGATTCACAGTCTGATCGCATCGGAGTTAAGACGTCGCGGAACTGTACTCGATTCGTTGTGCTCAGTTATTGTAGTACTTGTAATTTGTAGTGATTGTGTCAATTTGTGATTTTAATAAACGCTGTGTATCGTACATTCGTACCCAGTGTGTTTTCATTGCACGAAACCTACCTTATGCCATATGGCTCGCATGCAGGGAACCATTTTCATTAGTCAATAGGGTTGACATGTGGAGTGCTGGAGATTTATTTAAAGCGCTGCCATGGGGCCCGAATTCGGGGAACCATTTTCATTAGTCGATGGGAAACGATTGCGGTAAAAAATTCAGAATCATAATATTTTATTTATGAAACGTCCGAAGCCAGGTCCACGGTTACATTTGTTCGTTTCCTATGGAGAAGAGCCGGCAAGATACTATAACCGAAAAAAAAAAATGGAAACGTATGAATGAATGAAGATGATGATGATGTTGTGTTTGAATGTTTTCAAATTACTTGTTGAAATATTAGGTATACAAACCAATAAAGAAAATATTATGTCAAGGAAGTATTTAAAAAAATGGAATTAAAATAAACATTGTAATTTGGGAGCAGTAGTTAATAGACATTTAGGTAGTTTTAGGAGGTACCAGGGAAGCCACACGGGCCAAGCCGCGGTATATGGAGAACCTGCACCAAACGTTCGGCAGTTGCTTTGAAGACTCATTCTCATTGGTAATTTTCATGGGTCAGTCCATCTAGTTGGGTGCGTTCAAGTTCATCGGTCCGATGAATTTAAATGGTTGCTACGCATGCTACGGAGATTCCCCGCATGCTGTATATTGACATAATTAGCGAATAATGAAAATGAGCCATTACATTTCCAACTTCCGCTTTACCGGGATAACAAAAAAAACCCTACCTATAGTTTTTTTCTGGGTTCAGTCACTACTTTTACCAAACCCCAAAGATTTATAATATACATTTGTATGAATACATGAGCGTAGCCTGTAGTAATCCGGCAGTCGGGATTCCGAGATAAACTGTGCGTTTTGAAGCCGTAAATCTGACAAGATTGATGATACCTCTGACCCCTGTACGCCTTCCTTCCGACAAGACATTGCACCCGGTATACAATAACACCCCTCACACATTACCGGTGATTCGGTTTGTAATTATCGTGATTTGTAGGGGAGGTTATTAATTAAAATTGTTTTTGTATTGGCAGTTAGTAATGTCAATTTCTCATTTTTTTTTCTTTGTCTTCTCAGGGTGGCTGGTGGCAACTGGATGAGAGTTGCCGAGAATCGAGCTGAATGGCGTGCAATTGGAGAGGCCTATGTCCAGCAGTGGACTGCAAAAGGCTGATGATGATGATGATGAATGTCAATTTGTTATTACTAGTTTATTGATGGTAATTGAATAATTTTTAATAGAAATGCTTGTGTCTTGGCCTGGTAGAGGTGTGATTGTTCTTATTTGAAATATTGATTTTGGAATTGGAACTACTAACATCGGTTTTAAGATTTTGTTATTTTTCGATCCACAAAAACAAATACATTTTTATCTTATATTTTAATAGTGAATTAATCAATAACTTTTATACGTCCTTCGAAAACCACTTAATTTCCTAAAGACAGCTTCAAACCAATAACAAAATACAATCCACGAAATAAAATATATATTAGCAGCTAATTCGACCGGACTTGTAAATAATTTGTTCTTTGTTCGGCTCATAAGAACGGTCGAGATATCAAACGAGTCACGTTCGCTCGAGTGGGTGGCGGTGGTCACCCACAAACGTACAATGTACTGCAAAGCACTGTACAGGAAGTACAGAAGACTTTTGAGATGCGGAACAAAAGAAAATCTTTGTATAAGGTGTGAAAAAACGTCGTGCGCGCAAAGATACTGAAAGAGGGAAGTACTGGTAACACATAACATCTCGCGTGTCTTTCCCGAAGGGTAGGGCAGAGGTGTACCTCTAGTACACCCCACATTTCACCAGTTCGTAAGTATTGGTGTTTAAGGTAAAGTATAGTGTATGGTATAACATCAGCTTCATAATTTCAGCCGAAAGACGTCCACTGTTGGACATAGGCGTCCCCCAAAAAGGGAGGGGTTGCCATAATCACCACACTTAGCAGGCGGGTAGGCGATCGCAGTATGGTGTTAAAATGCATAGAGAACGCTGCTGCCCATTCTCTAGTAAGTCCCTTAGTCGCGTTTTACGACACCCACGGGAAGAAATAGGGTTGTGCTATTCTTTACGTCCGGCACCACACGGAACATTAGCAACAGCAGTAACATCAGCTTGGTAGACACTTACTTCAAGCATACTGGGGGAGGCGGACTTAACGTCAGAGGCATTTTCATCCAGTCAACCTTAGGGTGATGTGGACAAACAGTGGTAGGTGCAATTACAACAATGGTAGATGCAATTATAAACAGTGGTAGGTGAGATTACAACAGCGGTAAGTGCAATTACAACAGGTGGTAGGTGCAATTACAACAATGGTAGATGCAATTATAAACAGTGGTAGGTGCAATTACAACAATGGTAGGTGCAATTACAAACAATGGTAGATGCAATTACAACCAGTTACAAACAGTGGTAGGTGCAATTAAAAACAGTTACAAACAATGGTAGGTGCAATTAAAAACAATGGTAGATGCAATTATAAACAGTTACAAACAATGGAAGGTGCAATTACAACAGTGGTAAGTGCAATTCAACAATGGTAGGTGAAATTACAAACAATGTTAGGTGCAATTACAAACAATGGTAGGTGCAAATAAAAAACAATGGTAGGTGCAATTATAACAATAGTAGATGCAATTACAAACAGTAACAACAATGGTAGGATGCAATTACAAACAGCGGTAGATGCAATTACAAACAGTTACAAACAATGGTAGTTACAATAACAAACAGTTACAAACAACGGTAGATGTAATAAAAAACAATGGTAGCTGAAATTACAAACAATGGTAGATGTTATTACAAACAATGGTAGGTGCAATTACAAACAGTTACAAACAACGGTAGATGTAATAACAAACAATAGTAGGTGCAATTACAAACAATGGTAGATGTAATTACAAACAATGGTAGATGCATGAACAACAATGGTAGGTGCAATTACAAACAGTGGTAAAGTGGTAAGTGCAATTACAAACAGTTACAAACAATGGTAGATGTAATTACAAACAGTTACAAACAATGGTAGGTGCAATTACAAACAGTAGTAAGTGCAATTACAATCAGTTACAAACAATGGTAGGTGCAATTACAAACAGTTACAAACAATGGTGAGTGCAATTTCAAGCTGTAACAAACAATGGTAGATGCATTTACATCAATGGTAGGTGCAATTACAAATAGTTACAAAACAATGGTGAGTGCAATTTCAAACTGTTACAAACAGCGGTAGGTGCAATTGCAAACAATGGTAGATGCAGTTACAAACAATGGTAGGTTCAATTACAACAGCGGTAGGTACAATTACAAAGAATGGTTGTTGCAATTGTAAACAGTGGTAAGTGCAATTACAAACATTGGTAGGTGCAATTACAAACAATGATAGATGCGAAAACAGTTACAAACAATGGTAGATGCATTTACAACAATGGTAGGTGCAATTTCAAACAATGGTAGTTTCAATTACAACAGCGGTATGTGCAATTACAAACAATGGTAGGTACAATTACAAACAGCGGTAGGTACATTACAAATAATGGTAAGTGTAATTGCAAACAGTTACAAACAATGGTAAGTGCTATTGCAAACAGTTACAAACAATGGTAAGTGCAATTGCAAACAGTTACAAACAATTGTAGATGCAATTACAAACAATGGTAGGTGCAATTACAAACAATGGTACATGCAATTACAAACAGTGGTAGGTGCAATTACGAAAAATTGAGTTTTTTTATATGTAACATTTTTCCTCTCGCTTTATGTGGGGGTGATTTCTTGAAAAGGGACGGAAGTGTGTAACAGGAAGTGACAGCATGAGCATGGATTAAGTATATGCTTTTTAATGTCATGGAATTAGTAAGTACTATATAAAGTACTATACTAGTAATAAGTTGAGGGGATCATTTCTGTCACTGCTCAGTTGCTTATTACCAAGGTGAGATGTCAGGTGTTACACATCATATGCGACTACTTTAAAACTTGCTCGTTTTTTTATGTAAAGATAGGCACATAGGGACATAGGTATACCTATTATAAACTATAAATATAGTATATACACTTAATTATATATATATATATTTATACAAGCACAAATAAATGCACATAATTACCGCACTAATACACCGCATTAATAAATGCACATAAAGACCCTCCCAGCCGTTCCTCAGTTCCTAAAATAGCAAATAGAAAATACTTGCTATTTTAAGAAAAATTTTTGGTTTTAACTTTTTTCACATTATTATAAGGGGGGGCACAGCTCTTAAAGATCCATTAACAGAACATGTAATTTGAATTATCGTTAGGTACTAAGAACAGTCGGAAGCGGAAGATATCACACTTAAATATGCTGTAGCAAACGGATTGATGACTGCAGTATGTTATCATTAGCGGAAAGCAGAACTGAACATTTATTTTGTATATTAAGATATATTTACATCATCCTGAAACGGGGAGCAGCAATTAGGATTAAAGCTTTTAAACACTTAGAAGCTTTTGTATCAAGTGAGACTACGGCACCTTCGCATTCTAAGATAATACCGTCTGATACGCCGGCTGCTCGTAGCACGTAGGCGGGTTACGGCATAGCGCGTAGGCGGGCTACGGCGTAGCGCGTGGGCGGCCATTCATCTACAGACGGATCTTGGCGTTATCATTGTTGTACAAGTTTTGGGCGCTAAATGCCGATATCTAATTTAATTATAAATGGTCCAATGCTATTATTTAAGCTGAAATCCTTTTGACAATTGTCATAGAGTGAGGTATCTTTGATTTGCTAATATTTGCGACTACTAATAAGGTACGCGAAGTCTGAGCCTGAGTCTGATGAAACAACTATTACTAGACGATGAAGTGCACTAATTTGTATGTATAAACTACACCTACACGTTTACACAGCATTACTTACTAAATGCCGAGTTACTTTATAAATGTAAACAACTAAAAACGCCTCGTTAGTTTCGCTCAGAGTGACGGCTACCGTAATTAATTGAATCATATTTTGACCTCCAGAAAAGCAACGAACGACGTACGTGTTTCCAGATTAACTTAAAAATTCACAAAATAAATACCACATTTGCATACTTTTGATGTTAACCAATTACGTTAAAAATAATGCAATCATAGGCTACGATTACTTGAGCTGATTGAACTCGAATTCATTGGATCCAATTATGTGTAAAATTACAATAACTAAGTAAAAGCATTGTTTTACGTAACTGTAATGATTTATCGAGTAGCGAGAGATTTATTCATGGAATTGTGTGATCAACGTTTTTGGTTTTGTAGTTGGAAGCGTTACTTGGAGGGGCTTGTGGTTAGCCACAGTAAGTAATAACAGCCTCACGGGTCGACCGATCAGGACAAGCTACGCTTCCCGCGTTTGGTCCGTGGATGGGTGACCGTCTTTACATAAAAAGACCCCTCAGTGCCTCGGAAAGCACGTTAAGTTCCGGCTGACATCTTTGACAGTTGTTACGGGTCGTCAGAAGCCCGAGAGTCTTACAACCAGTCTTACTAAGGGGTATCGTGTTACCCAGTAACTGGGTTGTGGAGGGCAGGTAGGCAATCGCTTCATGGTATTTAGCTGCGTTAAGATTGGAAGCCGACCCCAACATAGTTAGGAAAAGTTTAGGCAGATGATGCATTGGAAGCAAAAAAGCTCATAGTAAAAAACGAGGGTTTTCATCAGAAGGGGCTTATTACAGATATTTTTTCAATATTATACGTTACCCCAGCTAAATGTACCGATGACCTTATAATGCGGCCGGGACTGACTGGATCCGGAAGGCGTAAAAAGGGGTGTTGTGGATGTGGTGCAGCTTGGGAGAGGCCTACCTCCAGCAGTGGACTGCTATTATATAGGCTGAGTTTGATTGATAGCTTTTTCGTCATGTTCATGAACGGGCGCCATCAGTAGGGACTGGTCATCTCTTAGCGGCCATGGCTTATTTTAATTTTTTTTTTGAATTGTTTTTTTTAATCTTTTTATTACGGACGCTTTTGACGTTTTGCATCGTTCTCATATGTATAATTTCAACACGAATGATGTAACCAATATTTTGTAACCATGTCAATTTAAAAGAGTGTCCGTGGAGTGTCTTGCCCGTTCTTCTCCATAGGTACCTACTAAGCTTTGGAACTAGCTTCATATTTATGACTGACCGACCCCTTGACAATTCAAAAGTGCATGTAATTGGTTTATTTGAAATAAATGCTTCGAGTTTTGAGTTTTTTAATTTGCGTAAGTTGTGCCATTACTATTTATACCCTACCTTTTCATATGACTTCAAAACATAAACAGAATGCTTTTTTTTTGTCAACGATATGCCAACGATTTCGGATAATTGAAATGGTTTCGAATAGGGATATAGGAAATCTGTAATAGTTGTTGCAGCTAACAGAGAGTATTCAATCACAGATTAGTTAGCATACTGACTACAATTTAGAATGTCTGTTCTCACAAAGACCAAAGGAACTATGTTTTGAGCCGATGGGCGAGGAGGACATTCAAGATTCACAGTCTGATCGCATCGGAGTTAAGACGTCGCGGAACTGTACTCGATTCGTTGTGCTCAGTTATTGTAGTACTTGTAATTTGTAGTGATTGTGTCAATTTGTGATTTTAATAAACGCTGTGTATCGTACATTCGTACCCAGTGTGTTTTCATTGCACGAAACCTACCTTATGCCATATGGCTCGCATGGAGGGAACCATTTTCATTAGTCAATAGGGTTGACATGTGGAGTGCTGGAGATTTATTTAAAGCGCTGCCATGGGGCCCGAATTCGGGGAACCATTTTCATTAGTCGATGGGAAACGATTGCGGTAAAAAATTCAGAATCATAATATTTTATTTATGAAACGTCCGAAGCCAGGTCCACGGTTACATTTGTTCGTTTCCTATGGAGAAGAGCCGGCAAGATACTATAACCGAAAAAAAAAAATGGAAACGTATGAATGAATGAAGATGATGATGATGTTGTGTTTGAATGTTTTCAAATTACTTGTTGAAATATTAGGTATACAAACCAATAAAGAAAATATTATGTCAAGGAAGTATTTAAAAAAATGGAATTAAAATAAACATTGTAATTTGGGAGCAGTAGTTAATAGACATTTAGGTAGTTTTAGGAGGTACCAGGGAAGCCACACGGGCCAAGCCGCGGTATATGGAGAACCTGCACCAAACGTTCGGCAGTTGCTTTGAAGACTCATTCTCATTGGTAATTTTCATGGGTCAGTCCATCTAGTTGGGTGCGTTCAAGTTCATCGGTCCGATGAATTTAAATGGTTGCTACGCATGCTACGGAGATTCCCCGCATGCTGTATATTGACATAATTAGCGAATAATGAAAATGAGCCATTACATTTCCAACTTCCGCTTTACCGGGATAACAAAAAAAACCCTACCTATAGTTTTTTTCTGGGTTCAGTCACTACTTTTACCAAACCCCAAAGATTTATAATATACATTTGTATGAATACATGAGCGTAGCCTGTAGTAATCCGGCAGTCGGGATTCCGAGATAAACTGTGCGTTTTGAAGCCGTAAATCTGACAAGATTGATGATACCTCTGACCCCTGTACGCCTTCCTTCCGACAAGACATTGCACCCGGTATACAATAACACCCCTCACACATTACCGGTGATTCGGTTTGTAATTATCGTGATTTGTAGGGGAGGTTATTAATTAAAATTGTTTTTGTATTGGCAGTTAGTAATGTCAATTTCTCATTTTTTTTTCTTTGTCTTCTCAGGGTGGCTGGTGGCAACTGGATGAGAGTTGCCGAGAATCGAGCTGAATGGCGTGCAATTGGAGAGGCCTATGTCCAGCAGTGGACTGCAAAAGGCTGATGATGATGATGATGAATGTCAATTTGTTATTACTAGTTTATTGATGGTAATTGAATAATTTTTAATAGAAATGCTTGTGTCTTGGCCTGGTAGAGGTGTGATTAATCTTATTTGAAATATTGATTTTGGAATTGGAACTACTAACATCGGTTTTAAGATTTTGTTATTTTTCGATCCACAAAAACAAATACATTTTTATCTTATATTTTAATAGTGAATTAATCAATAACTTTTATACGTCCTTCGAAAACCACTTAATTTCCTAAAGACAGCTTCAAACCAATAACAAAATACAATCCACGAAATAAAATATATATTAGCAGCTAATTCGACCGGACTTGTAAATAATTTGTTCTTTGTTCGGCTCATAAGAACGGTCGAGATATCAAACGAGTCACGTTCGCTCGAGTGGGTGGCGGTGGTCACCCACAAACGTACAATGTACTGCAAAGCACTGTACAGGAAGTACAGAAGACTTTTGAGATGCGGAACAAAAGAAAATCTTTGTATAAGGTGTGAAAAAACGTCGTGCGCGCAAAGATACTGAAAGAGGGAAGTACTGGTAACACATAACATCTCGCGTGTCTTTCCCGAAGGGTAGGGCAGAGGTGTACCTCTAGTACACCCCACATTTCACCAGTTCGTAAGTATTGGTGTTTAAGGTAAAGTATAGTGTATGGTATAACATCAGCTTCATAATTTCAGCCGAAAGACGTCCACTGTTGGACATAGGCGTCCCCCAAAAAGGGAGGGGTTGCCATAATCACCACACTTAGCAGGCGGGTAGGCGATCGCAGTATGGTGTTAAAATGCATAGAGAACGCTGCTGCCCATTCTCTAGTAAGTCCCTTAGTCGCGTTTTACGACACCCACGGGAAGAAATAGGGTTGTGCTATTCTTTACGTCCGGCACCACACGGAACATTAGCAACAGCAGTAACATCAGCTTGGTAGACACTTACTTCAAGCATACTGGGGGAGGCGGACTTAACGCCAGAGGCATTTTCATCCAGTCAACCTTAGGGTGATGTGGACAAACAGTGGTAGGTGCAATTACAACAATGGTAGATGCAATTATAAACAGTGGTAGGTGAGATTACAACAGCGGTAAGTGCAATTACAACAGGTGGTAGGTGCAATTACAACAATGGTAGATGCAATTACAAACAGTTTCAAACAATGGTAGGTGCAATAACAACTATGGTAAGTGCCATTACAACAATGGTAGGTGCAATTACAAACAGTTACAAACAATGGTAGGTGCAATTAAAAACAATGGTAGATGCAATTACAAACAGTTACAAACAATGGAAGGTGCAATTACAACAATGGTAGGTGCAATTACAAACAATGTTAGGTGCAAATAAAAACGATGGTAGGTGCAATTATAACAATGGTAGGTGCTTAACAAATAATGGCAGGTGCAATTACAAACAATGGTAGATGTAATTACAAACAATGGTAGATGCAATTACAAACAGTGGTAGGTGCAATTACGAAAAATTGAGTTTTTTTTATATGTAACATTTTTCCTCTCGCTTTATGTGGGGGTGATTTCTTGAAAAGGGACGGAAGTGTGTAACAGGAAGTGACAGAATGAGCATGGATTAAGTATATGCTTTTTAATGTCATGGAATTAGTAAGTACTATATAAAGTACTATACTAGTAATAAGTTGAGGGGATCATTTCTGTCACTGCTCAGTTGCTTATTACCAAGGTGAGATGTCAGGTGTTACACATCATATGCGACTACTGTACAGCTCGATCGTTTTTTTATGTAAAGATAGGCACATAGGTATACCTATTATAAACTGTAAATATAGTATATACACTTAATTATATATATATATATATATACAAGGACAAATAAATGCATATAATTACACGAATATACTAAAACAAATAAGACAAACAGTAGGAAAACATTACGTCCTAATAACACTTCTTCATCTCTGAAGGTAATTTCTTATATTAAATGGGCCTGGTTGGTCTCCACGTTAATTTTAGACCCTCCCAGCCGTTCCTCAGTTCCTAAAATAGCAAATAGAAAATATGTGCTATTTTAAGAAAAAAATTTGGTTTTAACTTTTTTCACATTATTATAAGGGGGGGCACAGCTCTTAAAGATCCATTAACAGAACATGTAATTTGAATTATCGTTAGATACAAAGAACAGTCGGAGGCGGAAGATATCACACTTAAATATGCTGTAGCAAACGGATTGATGACTGCAGTATGTTGTCATTAGCGGAAAGCACAACTGAACATTTATTTTGTATATTAAGATATATTTACATCATCCTGAAACGGAGCGCAGCAATGAGGAACAAAGCTTTTAAACACTTAGAAGCTTTTGTATCAAGTGAGACTACGGCACCTTCGCATTTTAACACCCGTATTCAAGAACGATACTATGAGGTCTCACAGTGCCCATCAACGCATAGGGCCGGTAAATCCAATTCATAAACAATACTTGAGTGATGTCCAACGCTATGCGTTCACTTAGAAGGACCCTTACGTAAAGTAGCTTGACAGCTATTTTAACCAACGCATAGTGTAGCTTATTGTAAAAAAAAGTCTGTTTCAAATGACAATGTGGGCCACAGATGTGGTTGTTTTTGTGTGTTTTGTATCCATTTGTGATAATTTATTTTATTATTCATTTTAACTTTTTTAATTCAATTGTTTTGGCGTGTGTCCGTTTGTGTTCTATGATAGGCCGCTCCCGCATTAATGCTACAAAGAGCTATCATTCCGATACAGAACACGGTAGTAGCTTCTTAAAACTGAAGCAAAATAAAATTATATTTAATTGTTATTAGAATAAACAATAGATCGATAATTGTTTGTTGTTAGATAGAATAGATTTTATATTATTGTAGATGTTGTAAGATGTATAGGTACAATAATCCAAAAAATAATAAATTATTATAAAATCATTAAAATTAAAAAAAACTGACCCAGTAAACACACCATAAATTGACGGCTTCGTTTGTTTTTGGAGAATTCGAAACCATATGCACATCCTAATAACCCACACATAACTAATCAATTGAAGATTACTAAACTATCTTTTGTTTGGCGATCCTTGAAAACAGAGTACTTTTTATTATTACCTAAATCACCACAGTTGATGGTTTATATTTCACAACTGACAACACGTTTAAAGGTTATATTTATGTCGTCCACACATCTGCCAAACACTAAAGCGAACTTAGCAACAGAAACGGACCAATCACAGATCTATAGTCGACGCTGTGCGTTCGCATAGTAAAGTGTCGCTTGAGTATTGTTTGTGAATTAAATGGCCTGCCATGACGAATACAGTGAGAAATGCCTTACTTAGCATAGTGTCGCTGCCATACTTACGTAAGTATCGTTCTTGAATACGGGGGTAAGATAATACCGTCTGATACGCCGGCTGCTCGAAGCACGTAGGCGGGTTACGGCATAGCGCGTAGGCGGGCTACGGCGTAGTGCGTGGGCGGCCATTCATCTACAGACGGATCTTGGCGTTATCATTGTTGTACAAGTTTTGGGCGCTGAATGCCGATATCTAATTTAATTATAAATGGTCCAATGCTATTATTTAAGCTGAAATCGTCATAGAGTGAGGTATCTTTGAATTGCTAATATTTGCGACTACTAATAAGGTACGCGAAGTCTGAGCCTGAGTCTGATGAAACAATTATTACTAGACGATGAAGTGCACTAATTTGTATGTATAAACTACACCTACACGTTTACACAGCATTACTTACTAAATGCCGAGTTACTTTATAAATGTAAACAACTAAAAACGCCTCGTTAGTTTCGCTCAGAGTGACAGCTACCGTAATTAATTGAATCATATTTTGACCTCCAGAAAAGCAACGAACGACGTACGTGTTTCCAGATTAACTTAAAAATTCACAAAATAAACACCACATTTGCATACTTTTGATGTTAACCAATTACGTTAAAAATAATGCAATCATAGGCTACGATTACTCGAGCTGATTGAACTCGAATTCATTGGATCCAATTATGTGTATGACTGTAAAATTACAATAACTAAGTAAAAGCATTGTTTTACGTAACTGTAATGATTTATCGAGTAGCGAGACGTTTATTCATGGAATTGTGTGATCAACGTTTTTGGTTTTGTTGTTGGAAGCGTTACTTGGAGGGGCTTGTGGTTAGCCACAGTAAGTAATAACAGCCTCACGGGTCGACCGATCAGGACAAGCTACGCTTCCCGCGTTTGGTCCGTGGATGGGTGACCGTCTTTACATAACAAGACCCCTCAGTGCCTCGGAAAGCACGTTTAGTTCCGGCTGACATCTTTGACAGTTGTTACGGGTCGTCAGAAGCCCGAGAGTCTTACAACCAGTCTTACTAAGGGGTATCGTGTTACCCAGTAACTGGGTTGTGGAGGGCAGGTAGGCAGTCGCTCCGTGGTATTTAGCTGCGTTTAGATTGGAAGCCGACCCCAACATAGTTAGGAAAAGTTTAGGCAGATGATGCATTGGAAGCAAAAAAGCTCATAGTAAAAAACGAGGGTTTTCATCAGAAGGGGCTTATTACAGATATTTTTTCAATATTATACGTTACCCCAGCTAAATGTACCGATGACCTTATAATGCGGCCGGGACTGACTGGATCCGGAAGGCGTAAAAAGGGGTGTTGTGGATGTGGTGCAGCTTGGGAGAGGCCTACCTCCAGCAGTGGACTGCTATTATATAGGCTGAGTTTGATTGATAGCTTTTTCGTCATGTTCATGAACGGGCGCCATCAGTAGGGACTGGTCATCTCTTAGCGGCCATGGCTTATTTTAATTTAATTTTTGAATTGTTTTTTTATCTTTTTATTACGGACGCTTTTGACGTTTTGCATCGTTCTCATATGTATAATTTCAATACGAATGATGTAACCAATATTTTGTAACCATGTCAATTAAAAAGAGTGTCCGTGAAGTGTATTGCCCGTTCTTCTCCATAGGTACCGACTATGCTTTGGAATGGGCAACTAGCTTCATATTTATGACTGACCGACCCCTTGACAATTTAAAAGTGCCTGTAATTGGTTTATTTGAAATAAATGCTTCGAGTTTTGAGTTTTTTAATTTGCGTAATGTGCCATTACTATTTATACCCTACCTTTTCATATGACTTCAAACCATAAGCAGAATGCTTTTTTTGTGAATGATACACCAAAGAGTCTGGATAATTGAGATGCTTGCGAATAGGGGCATAGGAAATCTGTAATAGTTGTTGCAGCTAACAGAGAGTATTCAATCACAGATTGGTTAGCATACTGAGAACAATATGACCTACTTACGCTAAACGGAATCAGCCGACACAATGACAGTTTTGAGAAAAAGTCGTGATGTGTACAATAAAATTGTTTGTTATTTTGAATAAACTTTGTTTATAATTTTGTTCAAAATAATTTGTTCTATGTATAAAAATATAATATTAAGGCTCGTACAGACTAATGCGATATCGCGGGCGCGACGCGACACTAGTAACACAATTTCGTTGTCGGTGCCTGTCGCGCCCGCGATATCTCACGTGTCTGTACGAGCCTTTAAGGTGCATTTTCGAAAGCTTTTTGTAACTTATCTCGATTTTAGCATGGATGGTGGATTGGTTCCTGTTTGCATGAGTATGTCCTTAGAATGTCTGTTCTCACAAAGACAATGGAACATGCGACGCTTTCTAACCGACGTCCATCAATGGACTAATATTCACCTCAACCTGTGCTTTGATTACACTTTACTAGCTCAATTGTTAACGTGTACTACAAACAATGGGTTGTCGGGTCTTACGAACAATGTGTGGGTTTTAAGCGATGTCAGTTCAGTGATTAGCTACTAAGATTCAGAACAGTCTGCAGATGATTGCGTAATAAAAAAAAAATATCTCTTTATTTATTTATTTAAACTTCTCTCATACAATAAGGTACAAAGGCGGACTTAATGCCTTAGGTATTCTTTGCCACTCAACCAAGGGAGGTGAAGAGATAAGATGGCGGGTGCTCTGACTGAGAGAAAATAATAATATTAATAAATATTAAAATATAACATAATTAGTTATCATTATTCATTATCTCTTTCTTCACAAATTGAGTAACATCTGGTGGTGGGTAAACTTTCCTTCGTCGTCAATGTCCATTTCGCCCTGTGTTTTGATCAAGCCCATTCAATTCAACGTCCTCTGGATCCCTTACTTATTATGGAAATACTTATAGATATGCCGATCTATTCTTAAAAATCTCACCGTGTAATCGTAGGTGAAGTGAGCTTGGGGGTTGTTAACTGTGTCAATCCCTCACTGACAGTTCACTCCACGCTCACTTCACCTAAGTTTTCACGGTGAGATGGTTACAGAATACCACTGTCAATACCAAAAAGTCGTATGTAAAAACAGCCCGTTTCAGGAAACACAAAAAACTACATAAATAGTTAATTAAAAAAAAAAAAGTGAAAGTAATATTTTTATTGTGTCTATGCAAATGTAATATCCCTGTAAAAATAATGAAGCTAGACCATAGATATTTTTAATAATACGTCCTTTTGTCATTTTTATTTAGAATAAAAATTGACATACAAGTTATTGAAATGCCAGCGACGACAATCCTAACCTGTCGAATTTAAATTCTAGTCGATTTTATTATTGTATACGTTCGAGCAAGCACCATAGACTTTAGCAATGTTTAATATAACATCAAGCCTGTATTCCCCAAAAGGGTTAGGCAGAGGTGCACCTATAGCACACCCATAATTCGCCAGTTATGTTTAAGTCCCATGTAATAAATAGGAGGCGAGCCTATTGCCATCAGCAATGTTTCATCATCATCATTTCAGCTGAAAGACGTCCACTGCTGGACATAGGCTTCCCCCAAAGGGGGTTTGCCATAATCGCCACGCTTGGCAAGCGGGTTGACGATCGCAGTATGGTGTTAAAATGCATAGAGAACGCTGCTGCCCATTCTCTAGTAAGTCCCTTAGTCGCCTTTTACGACACCCACGGGAAGAAATAAGATGGTGCTATCTTTACGTCCGGCACCACACGGTACAGCAATGTTTAGTAGGTAGTAAACTATTGTCTGGTAGCCTAGGTATTATGATTGGGCCTTATTGTTTGTCATCGTGACTCGGCTTCATTGTTTGCCAAGTGTAGGATGTTATTAGTCTGTATGTCAATGAGACCTCTGTGATATCTGCCGATATTGAGGCCACCATCTGCTGGGAATTTCTGTTCGCCTGGTAATTAAATCCCTGACGCATGAATGAGACCGCCCGTGTCTAGGAAAGTCGTGGATCTTTGACAGTCGTTACGGGTCGTCAGACATCCCGAAAGTCTGACTACCAGTCTTATCAAGGGGTATCGTATTACCCAGTAACTGGGTTGTGGAGGTCAGATAGGCAGTCGCTCCATGTAAAATAGTGGTATTCAGCTGCATTCGGTTAGACTGGAAGCTGACCCCAACATAGTTGGATAAAGACTAGGCAGATGATGTTTATGACGTTTAGGTGTTATGGATTTCAAGGCTGTTTCTAGGGCACTAAAAAAACCTATTTAATAAATAAAGTGTGTTTCTTAGACTTATAGGGTTGCATTCTAAATATAACCGTGTTATAAATTAATTTATCTACACCCATGCTATAAATCCTCTATAAAAGTTTCTGAAACAGTTAGCAAATTGCCAACATTACGGCCCTTAGCCCACGGCGACTTTTTGTAGCGATGCAGTAGCGATGCTTACGCGCGTCCGCATCGATACAATCACGAAGCGGTCGCTAGCTGTGTACCCTATCCCACGGGCCCATATTCAGTCCTGATGCAAACGCGATACTGTCGCGCTTCTGTCGCGATGCAAACGCGATTCAGTAACGGCACAAAAATACCTGCGATCGCTACAGTTGCAAGACGGACTCCGTTGAGGCAACATTAGTCACTCGGTCACACACACTCATTGCTCGGTTCTCCACTAATGCCCACCCTGCCTCCGTTCTTTCCCCGATGTCGTCCGACACGGTCGCGCGTTTGCATCGATACAGTCGCGATGCTGTAGCGCGTTAGTAGCGCGTTGGCATCGCTTCTGTAGCGCGTTGCAAATGCGACTAGCACGCGTTAGTAGCGACGCTGTTGTGGGTTTACGAAACGCGCGATATCATCGCTACAAAAAGTCGCCGTGGGCGAGGGTCCTAAAACAATCAGTGTCATAGTAACCACAATATCATCCAAACGAGTGTTATACTGCAACTCCTTTTCTCACTACTCAAATTCGTGGTATCTTTATGAATTTCAAAAAAAGAACATTGTCATGCACGCGCGTCCCAATACCACAGCGCCGTAATAAAAAAAAAACTTATAGGTTATTCGAATTCACGTCATATTCCGCCATTTTTGTTCGATATTAGTATTGTAAAAATGTATTATAGAGGATTCATATCATGGATAGATAAAGTCTTGTATGCAACTGTACATAATTACGTATTAAAATTAATACCCCTTATTATACAACATTTGCATAAATAACTAGTATAATGCCTCCAGTCGTGTATTTAATAATAAGAAATCAAAAATAATTATTTAATGCGTAATTCCTCGAATTTCTTAATGCGTGATTATAAGAATATTAATGGGCTAATTATGCGTTCTTTGAATTTGTTATACATTTTAATGAGCCTTCAGGGATTATTTAATGAAAACGAGCTAGTACTTTTCTTTGGGGAATTATAAAATAGAAGAGCTACGTTATTTTTGACGCGCATTTCTGTCCATCCCAAGGTTGTTTATGAGAAAAACGGTTTTGTTATCTATCTTTAACTTCTTTTCTTTCCAATTATTCATATTATATTATGATTCTTGGCTACTGTTTATGCTTATACGTCATTTGAAATAAGATTAGACATTTAAATAAACCTTTTTTACAGTCCGTTCAACCGATTTTGACTTCTATTGTGTTGGTAGCATAACAAATGGCTGCTGTAATAAACAGTTAGCATTGTAACTACATTTTTGCTTTTAATGCCATCCTTATGCCTACGGATCAGAAGTCGAAATCGGTTAAACGGACTGTAAAAAAGTTTATTTAAATTTCTAATCTTATTTTAAATGGAGTATAGTTTAAAAATCTATAATATGTGCATATCTATTTTTTATCGGATATCCCTCAGAAAAGTCGATTCTTCTCATTGATAAAAGTCACAACACATTGCACTCGCTTTCAAGTAGGAAATGTAAGTAGGTAGGATGCCAATGCCACATACTAACCAGTATGTGGCATTGGCATCCTACCCTGTAGGTGTGATCTCGTAACTACTTTACTACTTTTGACGACAATTCCCAATTAACTTAACTTAAGTTGAAATTATAAATTTTAATCATTTGATTAATTTTACTGTATTGATTAACTTGATTTTATTATTATTGATTTATTTGATTTTATAATTTTTAATTTATTTAATGTTATGATTTTCTTTATATCTAATAGGCAAATTATGTAAGTGCTGTGCACACATATAATTGACAAGTTCTAAGACTAAGTTCTCTATTAATGTTTTTGTGAATTAGTCGTTGGAGTGCCATAATCCTAACTAATATTATGAATGTGAATGTGAGTTTTTTTCGTTTATTTGTTACGCTTCCACGTTAAAACGGCTGAACGGATTTAGATGAAATTTGACACATGGGTAGACCATGACCTGGATTAGGACATAAGATACTTTTCGTACCACTTGCTCAAAAAAGTGACATTCTATGCCACAAAAAGCGAATATAAAAATAGTCATTTTTAATCTGTTAAAAACAGGGAAAGAAAATTGTACTGAATTTCATTCATCCTCTAGGGGGAGAATGTGATTTAAATTTGGAATACTTACCGAAATTTATATTGAACTACATCTGTGTTTACACCATTGAGTTTGTATATAAAGCATTATACATCTTTTTGATAAAGGAATACGCATTTATTATGCAGGATTATTAAATAAAATTACGAAAACCGACGAGGCCGTATGAGCTTGATGCCTTTGCTTTTCCGACAAAAAAATATTAGTCTAGGAATTTGCCGCATTTTTGTTTTCTTCAAATACATAAACGTTAAGTTTATTTTAATTTATTTTTATAAATAAGTTAATGTCCTCAAAATACGTTACGATGTTAAATCAAAGCGACAGTAACAGTGAATTGTCGGATTCCATCAGTGCAAATGCTGCCGCAATTATAAATAATTTGCTTCCAACAAAATCCAAGGAAAATTATTTAAAAACTTATGAAGAATTTTCAATGTGGAGAAGTGCGAAAGGCCTATCAATTTCAGAAAAAGTACTTCTTGTCTATTTTGATTATTTATCCAAGACAAAGAATCCGAATACACTTTGGTGCATATACTCAAAACTGAAAGCTACAATAAGCATCAAACACAGCATTGAAATAATAGATTCACGAAATTACTGGCTTTTTTAAAAAGAAAATCAGAAGGGCATTGCGCAAAGAAGTCTAAAATTTGTACGACTCAAAATGTGGAAAAATTTCTTAATGAAGCTCCTGATGAAATTTTTCTGGCCACAAAAGTAAGTAGGTATACATGATTTAACTATGAATATTTCGTATCTTAGTAATGGTAATTATTCTATATATTTACCTGTTTTTTATCTTTGTTATAGGTGGCCTTAATTTTTGGACTCAATGGTGCTTGCCGCGGATGTGAACTTGTAAACTTGAAGGTGGAGGACGTTGAAAATCATTCCAATGAGTTACTGCTGATTAATGTAAAGGAAACTAAGACAAAGAAAAATCGGTCATTCACTGTACAAGGACAATATACTAAAATCATTCATAAATACCAAGCATTACGTCCCACCAACATGGAAAACAATAGATTTTTTATAAACTATCGGAATGGGAAATGTACTCGACAAGCCATCGGCAAAAATAAAATTAGCAATATGCCAAAGGAAATTCCTAAATATTTAAAACTTAAAGATGTTGAACTCTACACCGGTCACTGCTTTAGGAGAACTTCGGCGACTTTCTTGGCAGATTCAGGGGCGGATATTACGTCAATAAAAAGACACGGTGGTTGGAGCTCTGATAGAGTAGCTGAGGGTTATATCGAAAGCTCAATGGCGAATAAAACCATATTAAGCAGTCAAATTAACAAAAATATAAAACTTAATCCATCAGAGCCACAACCATCAACTTCCGGCATCTTATCTTCGTCCGTAACTCACAATGCACCACCACCACTATCTCCGACGTATACTATCTACAATGAAACGCAAGTTCCTCAGACGCAAGAACCGAGAAGTACTCAAATCAACTCATCAACAATAAATGCACCTAACAAATATGTCTCTCTCTCTATCAATAATTGGACCAATGTTTCGAATGTTAACTTTTACTTTTAATTGTCATTATTTTTAATAAATGCTTATCTCATATTATTATTGTGTTAATTTTTTCGCAAATGGTACGAAAAGTAGAGTATTTTCCTTGGTGATAAAGCTGTCTTAGTCTTGGGTGAACTTAAATCCCTCGCTACACTCAGGACTCGTCTTAAATCCCTCGCTTCGCTCGTGATTTAAGTTTTTAACCCCGAGTCCTTCGTTACGCTCGCTATTTAAATTGTCATCCGCGACAGAAGACACTGCTTTATCCCCTTGGTTAATAATCGACTATTTTATCCCGATATTCCCACGGGATCGAGAATCATGCGGGTAAAACCGCAGGGCGCAGCTAGTAAATAAATAAACTATCATAGACAAATATACGTAGTCGTTTTATGACTTGCAAGTGACATTCAACCTGAGGGTGATAAAGCAAATACGAGTTTGACTATACAAAGTGTTGATAACTAGTGTGGGATCGATAATCGCTCGCTAGGTGTCGCCCGAGTTCGAATACCGCCTCACTAATTAAACTGTCGCCTCCCGCACTAACTAACCTTCGATATAGCGTTCATTGATAAAGTCCGCATAACACGAATCACGATATAATTACATGATTTACTAGTAGCACGGTTATTGAATACATGATTTTCGACTGGCCTAAATTGCTTTATAAAGTCTCTTGTTAAACTACAAATCAGTTTGTTTGGTGAAATATCTACCTGATTTGTAGTACAAGACAAACTAATGTACTTCATCAGTCTACTACTAATGAGTACAAAAAATAATTTGATCACTTAAGTTACATGATATAAATAGGCATAGACCATAATATATTGAATTAAGTATTTCTCAAATAAGTTTGGGTAGGTTTTACGTAGCGTACGTTTTGTGCTTCAAGATTTTATAAAAACGTAGATGCATTCTCAGCGAAAAACTGCAAGCAATATAAAATAAATCTCCTTTTCTATCTGAGAAAAGCAAATGTCCAGGAAATTACTCACGTAAGGAAGTACGAGTACTTTAGAATTCTCTGCTAATATTGAAAATGTGGAAACCTTTCAGACCTGTCTGCCTGTCTGTACTGTACCTACAATCCTTTATTCGTTGTTTTATATACGTCTAAGGACCGTTAACTGTGGATTAAGAAAAAAAAAACATCTACTGAATTTTAAGACTATATAGACATGCAGTTTTGACCACAAAAAATTAGTTTAAATAAAATGAGCACTATATTTTACCAAACTTTATATGAGAAAACATATACAACGTGGTATTGTTCTTCATTTAAACAATATAAATAATTTAAAAAAAAACAGGCATTTTAGCGCCTCAAAATAGATTTCCTTTTTGCGTTCGTTAAACAGCTCCCAATATGAAGTACAGTTTAAATTGTATTTACGTAACTGTAGTAACATTAAGTAGGCCAAAAGGTCAGAGGTCAATATGTCAGCTTTTAAAAAACTTAAAATGGCGTACTGACCTTTAGCACTCGAGGTAAACTCGCGCTTGGCCGGATTTTTAATTAATCTTAGGAAATCTGAGCGAAGGAAAAAGAACCACCTTTTAAATATTAATATTTCATTTCAATTAATGTGCTCCTTTTACAAAACAGTTACTCAGTTACTTAATAAAATATCTTAGAAGCAAAGAATGGTGTTTTTAAACCAAAAAAAAAGAAAAAGAGGGCTGTTATAAGTTTTAAGTGTGTCTCTGTCTGTGGCATCGTAGCTACCAAACGGCTGAACCAATTATGTTTTTTTTGAAAGGTGGCTTTATCGAGAGTGTTCTTAGCTATGGTTTGAGAAAATCCGTTCAGTCGTTTGAAGATTATCAGCTCTTTTCTAGTTGATAATTAGATGTGAACATCTCCCACAGGTCTGATCGAGTCGAAATTTGGAATCCTGTTACTTCAATGATAATAGAACATAGTAACCTTGCACAGATGCTGCAGTATCACCTGGAATTTACAAGATACTCAACTCCCTCACCAACTTACAGACAGCAGAGATATCGTGTTTGGGCTCATTGGAATCCTCTCAATAAATAGGTTATAATAATAGGTATACGTTTAATAGTTTAGGTTAAAACGTCAAACAGACGAGGCTTAAACCTAGCAATAATAAATGTTTGCTATTCTAGAAAGAATAGCCGCTGTTAACTTCCTATTTTTATCAGCCGCCCCCGATGCGAACACCCTTGGATCAAAATATTACCTACAAATTATATTAAACTTGAAGGGCCCATTACGTATATTTTTTTTTTAGTTTTTAGATGTTTTGTGTCGGGAGTTTTTTAAATTTTATTTTTTTATTTAAAATATCAGTTGCATTATTTATGTTTTGTTAATAATAACATTGATACGAAATGGAAATATTAAAATGTATGTTAATTTAATAGATACTTTTTCTTTGCTTTTTATTAGGTAGAAACAAAAAGTCAGAACCAAGAAAAGATAATACGTATTTGGGTTGCGTTTTGAACATTCGCATCGTTAATCAATCATTACGCCTAATAATGAGCTATCATCCCAATTACTCGAATTCCCATTCAATTTATTCTTCAAAGTATCTACTTTACAGGAAAAATTAAACAGCGAATTTCCACTAATTGCCTAAGCGTTCATTAGTCAAATTCTGAATTATTTATTGACGTCCGTCCCCAATTTCCTGCTTTAAGTAAGTAGCGATAGTACTTGCCGTACTTACAAGTACATTGGTAATCGCCCCGCGTTTCCCTGCGATTATTACGACCCGTCCGAGTTGCGGTCGTCTGTTGCCCCATATATTTTACAGGACACTGGTACACTGGTGCATTAGAGCATAAGTTTGGTCTCACAGGATTTTGGTTAATCTGTACTTGTTCGTAGCTTGAATCTGTTTGGTCGGATTGAATTTATGTGAAAGGGTTCATTCATCATTCATTTCAGTTGAAAGACGTCCACTGCTGGATATAGGCCTCCCCCAATTTAGGGGGGTTATCCATAATCGCCACGCTTGGCAGGCGGGTTGACGATCGCAGTATGATGTTAAAATGCATAGAGAACGCTGCTGCCCATTCTCTAGTAAGTCCCTTAGTCGCCTTTTACGAAACCCACGGGAAGAAATAGGATGGTGCTATTCTTTACGTCCGGCACCACACGGAACGAAAATAAAATGGATTGGTTAAGGTTTCATTCTTATGTTTTTCGTTAAGTTTAAAATATGGTTGGCTTGAAATTATTTTGATATGACTGGTAACTTAACTTTTAATTTTATTTTGTGCCTATTTGCAGCGTAGTACCTACCTACTTTTGAATTTGACATTAAAAAGGATGCGGTACCTACATTTTGAAAAAAAAAACTTGATGTACCTACCTACTTATTGCAAAAACACGTAAGCCTGTCAATCAATGTCCTGGCAATCAATGGGGTCGGCTTGCAGCCTAACCGGATGCATTTGAATATCAGTATTTTATATGGAGCGACTGCTTATCTGACGTCCACAAACCAGTTACTTGGTAACACTATACCCCTTGGTAAGCCTGGTTATCAGATATTTGCGCTTCTGACTACCCGTAAGATCTACGAATGAAAGAAAGAAAGAATAAAATTTATTTGGACACAGTTCGTGAAACACAAAATGAAAACAATAAAAGAAAAATAGTAAAATAATGTTTTAAGAAATAAAGTGTGTGTCTCACAGCTGCGCCAAAAATGTTCATTTCAGCATTAATGCCAGACAGATGCTGTCTGACGCTGGTTTTCTAATGAACCTGAATGACAGCCGGGACCAACGGCTTAATGCCTGAAATGCTCGAAAAATAACAGCAGAACACGACAAAACAGCGTTATAATTATTATTGCATCTATTGTTTAATTCATTGGCCAGCCCGCATACCAAAAACAACACATTTTCCTCCTTAAATCTTCCATTTACCCAACCCTTGTTACATAACAAATTCAGAGAAGATTTGCGACGCATTCCTCGCACATTATAATTAGGTATACATATACAGGTGGTACAGTAAACACACGATCGGAATAACAACTAGGTAAACCTCAGCAAAGCTAAGTCCTATGCCGCGGAAACACAAACTTGGAATACATTGTCTCATTAGGACGAGCCCATGTAATGAATAGTGGATGCAGCGCGGGCGCCGGGCCTCGGGCCCCGTCGACCGCGAGACATTGCATAATGACCAAACGAGACTATAGGGGCCCAACTGCAGATAATTCTCACTTGAATTTCGTATAGCTTTGTGTAAAAACAAACTGTGAATGCTCTGCGAAAGTAACTTTTGTATTGTTACAGTAAGTTTGCATATCTGTGTTTATTTAGGTATTTGTTAATCTTCGTGTACAATAAAAGTACAAAAGCAGACTTAATGCTTTAGGCATCCTCTACCTGTCAACCAAGGGTGGTGGAGAGATATCGGGAAGTAAACACGTACCGTAAATTAGTATATTTATCGAGAAATATGAATATTTTTGTCATCGGAGAAGGAACTAGACAACAACTAGACGTTACCGTATTTGTATTGCGTTAGAAGAAGTAGGAGGAATAACTTTGGAAAATTCATGGTAAGTAGTAATGACATTATTGTAAGCTTGAATAACCAGATGCTGCAAGTCCCCTCTTGCTCAGTAACCAGTAGCGCCCTAAGCCAAGGTTCGAGTCCCAGTAGGGGACGCCCTTAGGCCTGCTACTTAAAATTCGATAATAACCCGGCGAGAGGCCCTTCAGGCCCCGCCAATGACCGGTGAAGCAGCAAAGGCATTCCGGAGCCAACTGCAAAAACGCCCGTATCAAAAAAAAATGTAAGCCTGAAACAAGCTTCAAACAATATGTTTTAAAATAGGTGTTTTTTTTAGTTACCTGCTTGAAGTTTTACTAGAATTTTGTCATCATCATCATCTGCCTAGCCTTTTCCCCACTATGTTGGGGTCAGCTTCCAGTCTAACCGGATGCAGCTGAATACCAGTATTTTAACTGGAGCGACTGCCTATCTGACCTCTACAACCCAGTTACTGGGTAACACGATATCTCCTGGTAAGACTGGTTGTCAGTATTTTGGGCTTCTGACGACCCGTAACAACTGTCAAAGATCTACAAATGACAGCCGGGACCAACGGCTTAACGTGATTTCCGAGGCACGGAGGAATCTTGTTATGAACAGATGGTCACCATCCATGGACCAACCGCGGCAAGCGTAGCTTAACCTGATCGATCGACCCGTGCGGCAGTTATTATTTAGCCACAAGCTCCTGGTAGAATTTTCCTACTAGAATTTTGTATTAAAAAAAAAACGAGCGAGTCGCACTATAGTCGCGTATGATGTAAAATCTGACATCTGACCTTGGTAATAAGCAACTGAGCAGTGAGTGACAGAAATTAACCTAAAAATTAAAAAAAAAGCTAAATACCTATTGAAATATTTATTCGAATTAAAATGATTAATTCATTACTAATGGTCGCTCATTGGTCGAAATTCGATCCTCTCTACTTACAATCTACATAGTACTTACTTATCCCATGCTCAAGCTGTCACTTTTGACACTTCCTTCCCTTTTTACGAAATCACTCCCACAGATCGCGACATATGTTACACATAAAAATAATAAAAAAAAAACTATTAATACATTACATAGGAGAGGTGCTAGATTTTTACTAATGCCCTGAACCCCACACTAAGATTCCGTGTGCCATGGGGTTCAGTCTCTTTCGAAGTAATGCAAACATATCCAAGCTTTGTTTAATTACATAGGTATTAACTATTGTCATGCCTAAGCTCTTGCCAATCCCTCATAAGATTCATGTAATTAATTTGAAACGTTGTAGGTTTTCAAAGAACCGTGTGAATATCATTACGTCGGTATTTCTAGTAAAACGACCACTACATTACGGGAAACCCGAATCTTATGTAAATACAAAATCACTTAAACTAAGTATGCGGTAACGGTATATATCTTGTACCTAATTCAATTAATAAATTACCTAATTAGTTCAGGCGGGAGTTTTGATATCATTAATTTACTTGGAAACATAGTACTTTGTGCCTACGTGTACATACTTAGGAATAGGTACATAATTATTTAAGGACGATGGGATACAATTAGGTAGATTCTAATTTATTTGTTTTTTGGAAATTAACATACTACCATACGAGACATACGAGAAGGACCGATGGCCGGTGGAGCAGACGAGTTCTGGAGTGGAGACCGCGTATCGGCAAGCGTAGTGTGGGGCGCCCCCCAGCTAGATGCACCGACGACCTTAAAAAGGTGGCTGGGACAGACTGGATGCGGAAAGCGGAGGACAGGGTGTTGTGGCGCAGCCTGGGAGAGGCCTATGTCCAGCAGTGGACTGCTATAGGCTGAGTTGATTGATTGATTGATATTAATTACGGCCGTGAATTATATTAAGATCAACATACAACCTGTTACTGACCTGCATAGTAGTGTCAGATGGCCGTCCCATCGGACTATGAGAGTGAGGGAAATAGGGGGGAATAGGGGGGGGGGGATAGTGCACCTGTATCTGCGCACACACTCGAGCACTTTAATACCTCGCGTGCCGAAGGCTGGTCTCCGCTGAGATTGGTCGCCGTGGCCGAATTTCGGTCTGGAGGAATATATACTTTTATTTATTTTATTTATTAAATTCCTAGTGTAAAAAAAAAGGAAATAAAGGATTGTGTAGTGCATGGAACTTGCTTTTTTGTAGGTGCAATCAATAAAAAGTACCTATGTTACGATAGGTGTATAAATTTTTCAAAATAAACTTACCTATACTCGTATTACCATTCTATTTTAAACTTACCTATACTCGTATTACCATTCTATTTTAAACTTACCTATACTCGTATTACCATTCTATTTTAAACTTACCTATACTCGTATTACCATTCAATTTTCTATGTATTTGTATGTATGCTTGTATTTTATAGTTATTTCCGAGCTTTCTTTTTCTTTCTTTCTTTTTTTAAAAACGTTGCCCCACACTAGGATTTTCTCCTGTATCGTGGGTGCGTTTACAAACATATAAACTCACATACACAACCAGCCACCTATCCCGTACGTTGCACCTGCCATGTTTTGTCTCTGCATCACCCTAAGGTTGACTGGTAGAAAATGCCTCAGGCATTAAGTCCGCCTTTGTACAGTGTAGTTTTTACTTGTGCATAAAATTTTAATAAATAAAATTACCTATACTCGTATTACCATTCTATTTTAAACTTACCTTTACTCGTATTACCATTCTATTTTAAATCATGACACTCTTGCCGTTATCACAATTTATTTAGAGTCGGCGCAGCATGCCTTCTCGTTCCATATGTCTCTATTAGTCGTCATCCCATTAGTCACCTCCTTTCTAGCCATATCGTCTTGCACATAGTCCATCCATGATTTCACTGGTCTTCCTTTACTCTTATAGCATTCTTAAAAACTCATTAAAAACTTTCCTCACGAAATTTTTCTCATTCCTCCGCATCACATCACATCCCATGACAATCAAATTTCACACAACTTTTCAGTCACGGTGCCACTTTAAGACATTTTATACTAAAGTATCTACTCAAATTTTTTCTCCGCGGTTGGCAGCGGATGGAAGATCTTTACAGCCAAGACCCCTCCGTGCCTAGGTTAAGTTGGTCCCGGCTGTCATTCGTGAATCTTTAAGAGACGTAACGGGTCGTCAGAAGCCCGGAAGTCGGACAACCAGTCTTACCAAGGGGTATTGCGTTACCCATTCTAAGCAGTCTGGCAGTCGCTCCATTTAAGGTACGTATTCAGCTGCACCCGGTTAGACTGGAGACTGACCCGAACATAGTTGGGAAGAGGCAGATGCTGATGATCTACTCAAAATATCAAATCTTCATTGTAAAATAGCAATCGCTATCCAATTTAATATTTTATTTTATATTTCACGCTACAAAATAAGTGTCATTGCACGGCTATCTGTTCGTGTGGTATCGTCCTTTACAAGCAATCCAGACTCACCGCTTCGTTAGTTCACAAAGGGTAGTTGTACATGCAGGTGCAGGGTACGCTGCCATCGCGTCGCTGTCTCAGTGGTCCCTAACAACTTTGCAGTGCAAAGGTTATTGCCCTCTATTATTAGGTAACATAAGAAAGGTGTTTGCTTAAATTGAATTTGATGATAGGTGTCACCTTTCGACGTTCTTGGGAAATTGCTCGTGTAATATCAACCGAGTATTTTTTAGACCTACTATAGTTTTATACAAGCCAGTGCATGCCCTTGTCTTAACTTTATTGTTGCGTGCAAACTTTGATTAGTAAATGTTTGTAGAACTGAAAGCTTTGATACTAGAATTTATTTACATTAAACGAATGTCTGCTAGATTGCATTCTTTATATTTGATTCTTTGTTTCGCAATTAAATACGGTTGAGATACTGACAGCTTTGATTACTTTTTCACATCGTTGGTCTGGAAGCTTTTGATAAGTTGTACGTAGATATATGTTTTGTAGTGTCGATATAATTGAAGACATATTTTTAGACACCTTTTTATAAACTTATCCATCAATAATGCTTTCAAGGACACTGAACGACACACAATATAAGTTTTTTTGTTATGAGTTATAACGCCTATGGGTATTGTCCCTGAAGGCTCGTACAGACTCGCGCGATATCGCGGGCGCGACAGGTACTGACAAAGAGATGTGCTACTAGTGTCGCGTCGCGCCCACGATATCGCACCAGTCTGTACGAGCCTTGAACGTGTTAAGTCGTTTTTAATATCAATGACTAAAATTACAAGGTAGGTACAATAAAATCGTTATCAAAACGTAACAAAATATTCCTTTGTTAAATAACATAATTAATATTCGTAATTAATATTTTAATTGATTGGATTATGTTGTTATTTGTTTGTAACAGCTACCTAGTTATATAATTGCGTAACTCGTTATCAGTTTATCAGAATGTTTATGTATTCAAGGCCCTTGATTAGTGAGCATACGTGGTGAGTTTCTAACTTATAATCGTAGATAATTATCTCCTACTTAGAATTCTCAACGCTCTTGTTAACAAGAAACGGCCTTTGCGATGCTGTGAATAGGATACAGTAACAGACTGATTATTTATTGATTTAACCATTTATATACACAAATATATATAAACATACAAGAAGAAAGGAACAGCAAAAATACGTACAAAGGTGCTGCTTATTTCTAAAGTATTATATCTATTTTCTCTTCCAGCATACCTGCGATAGGAAAGTCGATAAAGAGATGTAGACACCGTGTGTAAGAGTAGAAGAGAAAATAGAATACATAACATCAAAACAATTCACTTAATAAAATTAAACAAATAATATGAGAATATACTAATATACATACATACATACATATAAACAAACATACTTCTAAAATAAATATCACTAGAATATTAATAATTATAATTCAATTAAAATAATAAATACATACGCAACTATGACGAATTGGAAAGATAGTGTTCTTTATATTATTAATTTTGTTTGATTTGCAGCCTAGCAGTTACTGAAAAAAAAAATCGGTTTCCTATCATATGGATTACACAACTAGTCCACATCACTGTCGTCCGGAAACGTGCCCAGAAGACTGGCAGCATTGCCACGTTGAATGCCAATGCTTTGTTTCCTATTATATGTTTTCTAATTTTAAAACTTTTAAGACCCAACTGGCCTTCTTTATTATCATTTCTTCGCAAAATGCATTTATCAAGCTAAAAATAAAAATGCAAAATATCTTTAATCGATTGGCTGCTTTTTATATGCAGTCAGACTTTGAAACTATTATCCAATTAAAAGACTTAGTATATCTCGACAAAGTAATAGACATTGATTGCCTTATTATTGTCAGTTTATAGGGCTGTTGCTCAAGGCTTTATGATGGCTGATAATAGGTTTCAATGCAATGGTATTCAGTGACTTAATCTTTCTTGTTTTTTAATCTTGATAAAATTTACGCCTGAAGGTGTGAGTTTTATCCCATAGTTGTACCTATAGTGTTTTAAGTAGCAGTCCGTGATTTGGAATATCTTGTGCTATTAGTTGGAAATAGCTCGTCATGGTGTATTAAGGATTTTGAAACCGTAATTGAGGGATCTTATGTGCAAGAGTACTTAAACTTTAATTATTCCTTTGTTTGAAAAAAGTATCTGCGATTGAGATGTATGTAGTAGATACAATCATATATGTCCATATACTCGTAGAAGTTAATTACTCCTGAGGTTTTTTACTTAGGTATCTTTGTATTTAAGTAAACCCTGACTTCTCATATCTATTCTATATAAACAAAAATGAATGGCTAAATGTATTGCTAAGCGAAAAAATCGAAAATGGCGGGAACATTTCGGCATTTTTTTTTTTAATTATACCTTGAAGTCTGAGGAATGGGCTTATGAAGAGAAAAATTGAAGAATTTTTACGGGAAAACCTAAAAACCACATTTTTCTTATTCCCATTCATACTGTTCCTAGTTGTTTCTGAGCAGTAACCTAACAAAAAGTACTAGGCTTGCATAAATCCACGATTTCAATCATTACTATTTTGCTACTTTGGATTTGGATGTAATTTGGCACACAGATAGTTTTTTATAGCTTGACTTAACACATACGATACTTTTATCCCGGTAGTAGTACGTTTCCGAGGGATAATTTCCGAACTCCACGCGGATGAAGCCGTGGACCATAGCTAGTACCGTATAAAACCTTTGCCCCCCCCCCCCCTTGTCTGCATAATCTCAACAATACTTCGAGAAGATTGGACAATAAAAACTTGAAATGGAAAGCTATTACATTGAATTTATCTGGAAAGAGGTCGAATGGTCTAAAAGTCATGCTACCTATATCGAAAGGCGAATGCCAATTTTTAGGCAAATAAGCATTGACTTTTGTAAGTACCTACGTGCTGAATTATTGTACTTTGAAATTAGTTTTATTGTTTACTAGCTGTTTTTTATTGAAATTAAATTATTTTATTTCTATGAGTAGGTTTGTACAAACACTTTTATACGTCAATCATATTTTAAAAACAAGATGAGGTCGGCGTTTCCTATCTGACTACTCTGAAAAGAAAGGCCGAAACAAATTCAGTGGTCTCTTTTAAAGTCCAGATATAATCTTGGTCAGATCTTGTGAATACCATGTAGATTGGTGTCTGAAATGGTCTTTTGGGGAAAGAACAACACAGATTAAGTGGACCTATCCAGTCAGTGCACGCATTGTCAGTAATCGTGCAGCTGAACTCAGAACTTAAGGAGCTCAACGATTCGACGAACAATAACAAAGAAAGGGCATTTGGGTTGGCCCCATAAATTACTAAAACTGCCAGACCATGATTAAAACTGAGCGAAAAAATAAAAAAAACAAAATTTTTTTCTATTAAAAAAAAAAAAAGATTTAACTCAACAGGTACAATATTTTCATTTAAACTATGTGACGTTTTGGCTAACTTCAAGCACTTTGTGGTGAAATAAAACATCATTAGGAAACCTGAACCTAATAGTCTTACTTAAATCCCCATTATGCGGGTAATCAATGCTTGTTCCTACCCTGTTAGAAGTAGGTACACAATTTGGTAGTAAGTACCTGCTAGTGGGTTTATAAATGTTATCAACGAGTATTGACGAGTATGCTCGTTACATACAGGGTGGCGAAACGACGTAAAAAGAAAAATTTATGAAAAAAAAATAAGTCAAGTAAAAACATAAATAAAATAAATAAATACAAATCTTTATTGCAGACCACAAGGTCCATAAAAAACAAACAAATATATAATTACATAATAACCGTGCACTTAGCTTTTGACGTTTCATAAGTGCCCATGTAGGTTTATGTAAAATATTTTTTTTTAATTTTTATTTTTTGATTTTGAATACAAATAAAAAAAAACCTAAAAAAACCGCCTGCCTAGTTCCTAAACTATAAAAAATCGCTGAACATACGACATAAAGAAAAAATTCAAAAGCCTCTCAGAAAGCCTCTCTTGGAGAGAGGCTTCTGATTTTTTTCTTTGTACGTTGTTTCTTGGGCCTACCTGTATATCCAGGAATTTAATATAGCCGATCGAGTTCTAGATAGTCACACAGATATAACGCCGGAAACGTCGCTTAATAAACCCGTTTTTTTTGCGAAAGATAACTGTCACAGCCCGAAGAATTGCCAAACTTAAGTGGCAGTGGGCAGGGTACATTGCTCGCAGAACTGTTGGCCGATGGGGCCCGATGGGGCCGAAAGGTTTTTTTTTTGATTTTTGGTCGAAGTGGCGGTACTTGGAGGAGGCCTATGTCCAACAGTGGACTTCTTTCGGCTGAAATGATGATGATGAATAGTTTTCATGTCTGGCAATGTGATCGCGGTGATCTTTTAAAGTACGCAACTGAATTTGATGCGGTTTACACCGATATTTAGAGAATTGATTCCATAAGGTTTATGTGTAAATACAATATATTTAACTTACATATAATTAAGAAATCTCCACGCTTTGTGATATCATAAAAACCGAGCGAAGCAGGTTCGGGTCGCTAGTTAAGTATACTATATTTTATTGCATGACATAAAAAATAGCCAAACGTTATCGTATCTCACGCCATATTTTAAAGCTAACTGTACAATCAGTCAGCAAATCCAGTATTTACGATCAATAAACTGCATTTAACGTGTAGTCTCTTACATTTCTATGAATTGTGCACGTAAACGTCCAAACAGCAAGAGTTATGAACCGTAAACGCTGCTGCTATTTAATCTTCTTGTCATTACATATTTATGCTGACTCCAATGTAGACGTTTTCAAACCATTATACATTGGTGACACTTAAACCAAGACGTTTACCTACGTTTTATTGGGGGACTGAGTTTGTTTTCTGCATTTTAGTATTTTTTATTTTATTTACATGATATCTGCTGCAGCACCTACATCCTACATGTACTGTATTGTATAGCTAGTTTGATGGCACGCTATTAATTGATATAATGATGTATGTGATGTTCTGGTATATGTGATTTAATACAATGATTATTTCATTAGTTCAGACACCAACGTATAACGATACACTCCTTTCTGGAATGTTCCAGTTTTACTTTTTTATTTTTTTTTGGTTGGGAAATTATCAAATAACTTCTCCCGCTCTGGGCGGAGCGGGAGGGCGTGTCAGGCTGTTACTGACTAAAAACCACCCGTATTCCTTCAGATGCCTGTGTGCCAGGGCCCCGATATCCCTTTCAGACGAACTGCAACCCTGGCAGGCATTGGCCCTTTCAGACCCGTCAATTGGTGCACATCTCTTTGAGGCGCGCGTGGAAAAAACGCGCCGTCGACCCGGGCTTGGTCCTTATCGGACGGCGGGCTACCCATCGCTCACCATCTGCATGCCCGCGCCTACGGAGGCCGGGAATCGGCCTGCGACTCCCGACGCCCGGGGCGTCTCCTGCGACGACTAGGGGCGCGAGGGCGTGGATTTTGCCTCTCCCTCACGCGTGCCGCCTCCTCCTTCGCGAGCATTACTGCGGAGGTGACGGCCTCCCATGCACTCTCGCTCCGAACCATGGCCTGAACCAGAGCCAGACGTGAGAGATCGCCGTCGCCGATCGCCTCCGTGAGGACACGGCGGTGCTCCGCCTAAGCTTCCAGTTTTACTTGGAAAATTGTTTTTGTGAACCGTAATGTGTATTTCTGAAAAATAAACTTATTTATTGATTTATTAATTACACGCTTGCAACGAGCCTATGGTACCATTAGTAGGTACTATTGTGTTAATGCCTTACTAAGCTGCATTATGATTGTAGTCACCGCAGTATTTTTTGAGATAGGATTGGAATGCTTTTATATCGGGTAAATTACATTGATTTCAGGATTTCTCTAAGACACCGACTAGGGAATTTTTGTAGCAGGTTGTGCTAGCATGTGATCGTCGATTCGTGAGCTCCGTGTGGCTCACGTTTAGCTCACGAATCGGTCAACAGACGTAAACTATTGGGTATATGTCTATTTGTTTGACTGTTAATTGAAACATCAATTCAGCTTGAGTTTCCAATTCAAATGTTTACATGAGAACTGAAAATCTGTTCATTTCGGAAACCATGCTAGTTTGACCTACAGTTTTGCTAAGATAATCAATTATTGTTGAATATTTATGACCAATATTTGGAAAATAAACAAAAGGCATGTTCCAATAAGTTACTTTTAATTGACTTTCGAGAACTGACCTAAAGTTTGTTGGTTTTGGGTATATATTGCCCAGGGAAACACGAAATGAAAAAAATCATGTTAGTTGCCAAGAGCTATTTATTTACCGACCCTAAACTGGTAGTTTTGATACATATAATATATAGATTTTTATGTGGTCAAATATCAATCGGTAAGGGCCACTATTTGCCTTAGCCGTGGAGGGTTGAACAACGTCCGTGATTGATGCTACTCGTTGGTCAGACTAACAATTTTAGGGTCAAGAAAAATTTATGTGTTTGCTAGACACTATTTTATTTAAGACTAGGGTTCCTTGTTGATTTATGTAGCGAGGAGAAAGATCTCGTAAATTAATGTGTGAGGTGTGTAGATTATAAATACTTACTTCTTTGATTCCATACCTTAGCATTTTTGACATGGTTTGCTTATACGTACTTACCTAATTGTGTATTTCCGAAAATAATATTACCTATTGTTCTGGTTGCTTTTGAAATCAGTTTATGGATTGTTATAAATAGAACGCCATCCTTTAAATTAGTAAACATATCCCATAGGAGCTTGCTGGTAACATCATACTGTAAATACAAACCAATCTGATTGATATTGATCACCTCGGGAAGGCTTAATGTGTAGTATGTGGGGGGAAGTTTATGAGATATTATGTGTTTTGTGTGGTCCCTAGCGACAGATATTGCATTTCAGCGGTTGTTTACGTCATCTACTAAATCCCGTCCTCGTCGCTAAATAAAAGACGTGCGCTCTGCACAACAGTTATTTCGCGACTAGCTCAACTGACTTATGAACACAACAGAAGCCATGTTTTCCTGTGTACTACCTAGCCCGTAGGTACCAGTGTAAAGGAAGCATAAAAATAAAATAAAAACTATGTTGCTTCGTATTTTATTTATTGAAGATGTAGGTACAATGTAACTTACAGAAGGGAGATTTAGAAGATATTTACAAGGTGTTAAGGTAACATTTAAAATTTAGTTAATACGTTTAAAATGTCCGTGACTAACCGTAAAATAAACATTTGAAGTAAAATCAAGCTGAATTAATTAAAATGCGAAACATAGACATGTAATAATAGTTAACAATTTGTAGTCATATAAATAATATTTTTAGAGATTTTCAATGTTCCTAAATAATTTATTAATAACTATAAAAATTATTGCCCTAATCAAAACTTTAACTACATCTTATGAACGTGCACAACATTTAACAGTGATTAAAGTTATCTAACAACTAGTGAATTACCTAAACAAATAAAGATTCTTATTTATTTAAAAGATTAACTTAATATAGATCTTATATTATACTTAACTAGGTATATTATTGATAATTTTGATATGTTTGATATTATTGTTTTACGCAATTCGTTGAAATTGTTCAAGTACAGTCGTATGCGAAAGGGAAATGTATTTATGTACACTCAAATGAAACTTTATCTACAACGTTGTATATTACGTAGGTGTGTAAATATAAACACTGTTTTCAAAACTTTTAGTGAGGGACATAGAAATAAATTAGATTACATTTTTTTGATGCCAGTTATCTACACAATTGTATGCGCATTTAAATACGATCGTCCACCAGGCGGGTTGAGAACGATATTGGCTCTTAGTTTCGTTCGCAATTTTTACTTTATAAGTACGTAATTATATTTTTGCATCACTGTACTTGAAGCAATTTCAACAATCTGTCATAAAATACGCAGCAAGTGCTTTATTAAATTCCATTGTAAATACATTAATTTAATTTTCAATTACTGAAATATCATCACGAATATTCTCGTAAATGCGCCAATAAAAGGGTCAATAAAAACATATAAATATTCGTTGATTCTGGATTTTGGAAGCAAATATTCTACTTAAAAATAATTTCACCTTTACACCGACTGCGCCTCGTTCCGACTCAACATTGCGGGTAGGTGTTCCGCCTTGCAAAGATCAAGTATCCTACGTTATAAGATATGAAACACACAGATGTGTCGTTTTAAAATAGGATTTATTTCGGAATTTTCTAGTAAATAATTGTAACTTTTAAGAATTTTCCAGTAAATATATTATTTGGATATCAGTTTCATATGGCTGAATCGATTAGACTTAAATCTCTTTTCCATGTTAGTTTCAAGTCCACGACTTTCATTTAAATCGAAAACATTGAAATCGTATGTTTGAACGATCTTTATCACGCATATTCTCATTTAAAGTAATGTATCCGTGTACTGCCTAGCATTTATGTTTTATCAAACCGGTTCATCCGATAGTTTTTTAATTAAACTGTTCGAGTTGACAATGTGGTTTAGCTGTTGATACCTGCGTTCGTTTACTTTCGAATTATTCGTTTTTTTATTATCGTTTGTGTCCCTGACCCTTCTCTGAAAAAGGGTTTTTTGACAAATGATGGATGTACTTTCGAATATATTCAAAAGTTAAATCATTCATCATTTAGTTAATTCATTTTCAGTTTAATTTTAAGGACGCTATCACAAAATCTGACAAACATTTGTTTTTCGGTACATTTTGCGGCAAAATTTAACTAAACCGAATGTAACTAATAATTGCCACAGATAGATTACTCCTTAATATCCATTGTTAGGAATTTTTTATTCTAAAATTTTAGTGTATAATATTGTAGAAAATAATTTCCGTTGCCTTTTCACACAAAATTGACGATATCGTGTTGAGTTTAGGAACATTTTTCTTCAATATAATATCATAAATTTTGTTATTAAAACATGTTCAACTCAAAAAGGAAGAAAATAGAACTATCAAAATGTTACAAATAGTCTCAGAAAATAATGTTGAAAAAACCTATATATTTTTAAAATACACTGTCTGTAATGTTTTTATTAATGGTAAGAAATTTAAAAATCACACACTGGGCTTCAGCTATCCGTGTAATAAAATCAAAATTTTATTTTATGATTATACAATATCTTCATTAAGTTAATGAATGGCGAAATAAGCTATATTTTCGAGAGCACAAAAGTGATGAAACTATTAACAGGTGCTGAGACTGACACGAATGGTTTATCACCACGAAAACTGTACTTTTATAGTTACACAGACTTAATGTTTCAATTATTTCAAGCTTTCTCACAATTAGATAAGAAATTGACGAAAAACGTTTTTTTTTGTGATAGCACTCTTAAACAGCCGAACTGTGTAGCTGACAGAAAAAGTTCGGAGTTCGCTACGCTACGCTTTTGCGTAGCTCGGTTGCTACGGCGTAGCAAGCGAGCTACGACCGTGAACTTCTTCGGAATATGGTTTGAAAAGGTAAGCTTCGCAATGGTTGATTATAATGTCCAATCTATATATTTTTATAATTTATTTTTCCGGATTTTAAAAACACATTCAATGGTTATAAGTGATTTTAATCAATTTACTTTAATTCCTGCATGAATAATAAGAATAGTTATTTGCTTCATATTTTCCAATATAAAATGCATACGAAAATTTATACGTATATAAAATTTAAATAGATATACAAATATTTGGTTATCCAATAAATTTCCAAGCAAACAGAACTATTTTATACGTTTTCACATAATTACGGGTAACCTACAAATTCCCCTTAATTATTAGGAAAGGTAATGAAAAGAATAATATTATTTCTAAAGGCGTTATCGGCACGTATAGTTATATCGGGTACCATTTAGACATGTTAACCCGGTGTTTCACATATTACAAGATACTTAAAGCTTTAAAAAGCTGTGTTCAGGGTTCGCCGTCTCGCGCATTACCTATGGACATTTTATGCTAAATAGGTATTACTTAGACTTATTCAACTAACTCTTCAGTCTTGGACGTTACACTTAAATAGAATACTTCTAAAACCCGCGTCGAATTTATTCTCTCCAAAACTTGTAAATTAAGCAGAGTCTGCGTGTTTAAACTATTCAATGGCGTAACTCACAGTACAGATAAATTTCTGTTCTGGGGCGTAACTCAACACACACCAAAGACAAGTTATGATAACTCAAGCTTTAGACACACAATACGGTGAATTATTTCAGTGATCGTACTTGTATACTGACGTATACAGACAGTTTAATATCTCGACTACGATTTAATTTCATTGCTGAAGGTTATTTAATTGATATAGATTAAGTTTCTAAGATTTGGAAAAATCACATTCACTAATAAATAAAACACATTTAAGACAACGCACGACCAAAATTTACGACACATAAAATACTAAGCGAAAATGTTCAACACTCATTCACTGGAACGTAATATTACATAGTTAAGTTACATTTAGTTCATATTACTTACACCTATATAAAATTCATTAATTCTAACAAATGAAATTATCACAAATATTTAAAAAATTCACATTCTGTATAATAAACGCTGTATAATTAATACAATACTTAATTATATATAAAAATATATTGCTCAGGGTTTCAGTGGGTCGGTCTATCAAATCAGTGCTTTAAAGTTGCCTGTGGAAAATCTACTTTTAATCTGTTTATAAAATGATAAATTGTGAAACTAATTGCATGCCACATAACCATAACTTCACGTTGTTCCCATTCTTTAGACGTTCCTTTCATTCAAACTTACGTTAGATTACAAACTGCCGAAACAGAAACGAACACATTGCCTAGTATCGTTTTAAAATTTAAAATTTCAAATATAAGAAATGTTGCTAGGTATAAATAAAATATCTCTTCGGGTTTCTTATACTAAGTTACGCTAGATGTATACATAAACGACTTTAAAAAATTTACTGACTAGTGATATGTATCATGTTATGTTTTTGATATGTTCATCACAACAAAGTAGATCGGCCATCGCTGTACGCTGATGGCCCTTATCCTAAGTTATTTAATCTTCTGGCCAGCCGAGGTCTTCTCCGATGAGGTCGTAAAACCTCTGGTTGTGTTGGATGAAGAACTTCCTTAGCTTGGTGACGACTGCGGGGTCGACCCGCGGGTGCTTACGACCCTTCGTTTCTCGCAGACACTTGTCTGTTGTATCGTTCCGAAGGCAATAAAAGCCTTTCGTTTCGTTGAAGTAGAAATTCTTTCTTCCTGTTTGGAAAAAAAATATTACGATGATTTTCAAAAATGGGTTGATATCAGAAGACAGATAACAGAAACTTTGGCATTTTATTTCCTAATGACCTTGGGCTTTATTTGATGTATAATCAGCCTATAACCGTAATCAACTACGCGGGCCCAGCGCGGGTTGGTAGATGTCACATGTCTTCGATGTTTTGGTTCTAGGACATGCCGGTTTCCTCACGATGTTTTCCTTCACCGTTTTAAGAGCAGTGTAGATGAAATTATTTACACAAAGTAAAGCGCCTGCCTAGTTTCGAACCCACGGCCTACAACTGGTAAGTCGGGGCCGTTACCTTGGGCCACCTCAGCATATTTGATCTTACTAAACCTCTGAATGTTGTAAATTTGGCATAATCCTACCTGATTATGACAAATTTGTCGATTATTTGATAACTGAAAAATTGACGTTAACTCTAACGATTTTAGATTAATCAAACAAATTAAGTAATCATTGACAATCTGCATTATTAAACGATCACTTACCAATCTTATGTTCCAGTCCGAGGAACTTCTCGATGCGTCGGAGCTGCGGCACCGGATCTTCAATTAGCAGGTCACCGTTCACGACGAGTATCTGCTCCCGAGGGAACACTTCCAGCCACCGATGGAGGTATGCGTGGTATAGTGATATGGCTATTGGCCTGCCAGGAATAATTGTCATGTTGAATAATCACACTTATAATAAAAAGGCGAAACTTTATGAGTGTGTGCGTGTGTGTGTTTGTAACTTCTTCACGCTCACGCCTGGACCAATTTTGATGAAATTTGTATGGAGGTAGCTGACACCCTGGATTAACATATAGGCTACCTTTTATCCCGATATTCCCACGGCATCTAGACTTACGCGGGTGAAACCGCGGGGCGCAGCTAGTAATGTCATAATTTAATTACTCGAGACTTGCGTTAATATAATAATTAGTTCATTTATTTTCTCTCACAATGTTTTGTAGCACTTAACAGTTTTGAACTATAAGAATTCACATTGTGAGAGCTGGTGCCTGAAGTAGGTTTTAGAAAAAACCTGTATTACAGGTCACCAGGCCCCACTTAGCGGCATCATACACATAAACAGGCAGGTAACATGTATTTCTACTAAAAAATTAAAACAAAAAATAAATAAATTAAAAGGAAAATTAAATTAAAATTAAAATAACACAACAAAAGCAGTCAAAGAGTGAATGGTGGAGAATGGAGATGAGTGTGTAGGTGAATCTTGGTGAATGTGTTTGTGACTAGAGGTGAATGGTGGTGAATGTGTAGGTGAATGATGGTGAAAGTGTAGGCAATTGTTTGAATACAAGTGTTATTTAATTGATTGGAGCAATTTCTCTGTGTCATCATAGGAAAGAGTTTTCAAGAATTCGGTTACTTTTTGCTTACAACTGGGTTTGTGTAATGGGTAAATATTTAGAGCCTTATTGATAACATTATAAAGATAATCCCCTAGGTAACAGAAGAACTTGTGGGAAGACTAGAACGGAAAAAAGTAGTACTGCACACAGTACCTTTTCTTCGTTTATCCTTCAATAGATCCGAATCATAAAGCAGCTGCGAGTGCTTTTTGAGGACTGTATGTAGAATGAAAGTCTGTCTTATAGTCAGAATATTCCACTTTTTGTACGGTAGGAAAGCGGGAGGGAAGACCCGCAGCAACCTTAAGTATGGCAGGTTGAGCTCTTTCCGCCTCTATCAAGTGCGTTTTAGCAGCACCTCCCCATGAGATGATGCAGTAATCAACAAGCGACTGACACAAGGCATAATAGACCATTATGATGGTACGAAGATCGGCTACGTGTTTTAGATTTTTGAATATGTAAATGAGTTTGCGCAATCTCGTTACCAGGACGTGTATATGAGGTTTGAAGCTGAGGAACTGGTCCAATGTAACTCCAAGGTATTTAATGTTATCTGTTCTTTGAAGAGATGGACATACGCATGGCTGGCTGGTTGAACTACACGTGTGGGCCGTTACCGAAAGTGAACGTGAGGGCAGCACACTCGACCGAAGTGTAAATGTCACGTATTTGGTTTTTGTGACATTGAGAGTAAGCAAATTATTCCGTAACCAAGCAACAACCCCGTTAAGCCTCATCCCAGCTATCACCACTAAAGAAGAGGGCAGTGTCATCGGCGAATGTAAAAATTTGGCCATTACTAAGGTGAAGCTGTGAATATGGTAAGATTGAGACAAACTCTCGAATCATTAACGTCAGTAGCACACCTCCGCCGCGAAACCATCACAGCGAAACCACAGTAGTTCAATTCAACTGGCTCGCGTCATGTTTCGCAACTCGAATCGGATGCAACTAGCGGAACATGACGCGAACCAGTTGAATTGAACTACCGCGGTTTCGCTGCTATGGTTTCGCGGCGGAGATGTGCTACCGGCGTAAGAAACATAAAAATAGACGTTTTAAATTGAAAACTTATTCTTTTCGTCGGTTACAAATGCTGCTGTGATTTACAGGAATCAATGTCATATTTTATTTTAGATAATAGATTTTATTTTAAAAGATTTTGGAGCATCAAAGATTGAGATTTGCAATTTGTAATTTCAAGTTGTTTGTAAAGTTATTTTTCCATACCTGTAAGCAATATTAATCGATCCATCAGGGGAGATGGCGAGATGTTCGAAGGGCTTGGCGGCGTCGGGTACCGGGTGGGCAGCTATCTGAGGAAGCGCGGGCGCCGAGGGCGTGGCTCGACTGCGCAGTTGAGTGTAGTCGGAGATCGCACGTGTCACTGGCTCCCGGACTATGAGTAGTAACCGGACTGAGGAATTCATTGCTCGGACACGTTCTGGTACCTTTACGGAAAATAATTCGGTTGAATTTGAGAAAATTCATCTGATATTCTTAACACACAAAAACACTTACAGAAAATTGGTCAGATTCGTAAGATTCTTTCGTATTTAGAAACTGAACAATTGCGAATGTCGATTTACTTTAATTTAATTATAATTTTAGGGGAAAGACGTCCACTGCTGAACATAGGCCATGTTCAGCAGTAGACGTCTTTCCACTAAAATTAAGAATTGTAATTTTGCTGCAATTTACAAACAATATTAAGCTAGATGTTCCTTACCTCAGGAGTAACAAAATAACTCGGGCTCTTTTCTATCGTGATCTGCCCCTTGAACGACAGCGGCATTTTACTCCGGTACCACTCCAAGCCCAACGCGTAATTCTCGTCACGGTCGAAGAAGTGTACCTCTCCGGAAGCCTTCTGTACCATGGGGTGGAGGTACAGCATCTCTAGCAAAGCCCGGGTACCGCATTTTCTGACGCCGATAATAAGTGCCTAAAAGAAAATTCGTTCATTGGTACCGAGTAAAAGCAAAGGTGATAAAGTTTTTGGCCAACAAAATTTGAATCTCTGTCGTGCGACACGAATAAAAACAGTAAAAATGTAACAAAATTATTTCAAAGTAAGTATTAAGTATAGTCACTGGGGTTTATTCCTAAACTTTGCCTAAAGTTAAGAGATGTTTTTTACATCAAAAAATTTATGGTTAAGCTTAGTTAAGCATTAAGTACTTAACTTTAAGCAATGTTTATTTATAAATATATATAATTTATAATAATATTTTATAAATAAACCCCAAAGCATTTCTATGTACTATGCCACCTACACCCAATCCATTTTGAAGATTTATAAGAATAAACTCTTACGTTATTAAACATTTATTTATGGAACTTCCAGTTTCAAACATTTATAATTTTTACGAAATATTTCAAAACTTGCATCGTACATTTACGCTACGTTTACCTATATATCTTTATTTACACTGTATAGGTAAATAAAGATATATAGGTAAAAGTAGCATAAATGACAAAATTTCAGAATATAGGGATAATAAATTAACGACATCACCCAGCAATTATTCCAACCCAACTGATAAGAATGGTGATCAAGACACTATCCCCTAGTGGTCGCTCGTTGTCGGTCTATAGGGAAGGTCCATAATTGAAGATGTTTGTTGGCTGGCATATACATATATATCTATAGCGGGTATCTCTAGGTGGGGTTCGATCCTTGGTGTTTATACACCACAAGGGGAGGGGAGGGGCCACAAACCCAAGGCCCCACTTATGTGGGGCCTTGGGTTTGTGGCCCCTGGTCATAAAAATATTGAGCCTACCAAATACAATTAGCCTGTTAAAAACGCATTAATTGAGAATACCCAAAACACTTCGCCTGACTCAGGGATAAGGTCAGGTAAACTGTTTATACTGCGTTACCTATTTAATTGTATTCGCTTACATAAAAACCAGCCAATAATAAATAAAGTTAAACATATAGTTTAAAAACAGAACAAATTATCGGGTCAGATGGCAGACGCATCTTGCAAAAACAAGAACACTTAGTCAACCCCATTTCGTTAGGCTGGAAGCCGTCCTTAGCTGAGGAAAGGCCAGTCGGCTGATGATGATTAAATATAACTGTCTACGTTACCTGTGGGAGTCTGCGTGCAGGTCGTGGTTGCCGTGGAGGTCGCAACCGTTTCCGCAGTGCCATCGGATGGTTGATCGTCCTGGTGTTACTCTCTTGGCTCTGCAGGATCTTACGGCCCTCGCTTGCGGCCGATGCCATGCTCGCCGCCTGTCACAAAATATAGGCAATGGATATCTACAATATTATTTCGGGAAATATTAAATTGACCCTCTAAAAACTTATTGAACTTCTAATGACGTACACCTTTTTTCATAAATTAGCTTCTTTTTACTTCCTGGCCCTTATTCAAAGTTGGTTGCAGTAACTAAGCTTTAAGGCACCCCGACAAAATGGGTTATGTTAGGTTAGAATTGTGACCAGTACGCGCGAGCCCAGTTGGTAGCAGTTACTTGGCTATTTAGTATTTTTGGGACACCAAAATGGGAATTATTTGGAGTTCGACAATATGTGCCTGTTATTTTGGGCAACTAGTTGTTTTAGTGGTCATAATCCCCGGATTAGCTAATTGTTATTCTATTTTATCTCGTTTAATGGCACACCTCTCTTACATGTGATCTTGCATCATTATTAGGTAAATGTGGTTGTAATATAAACCATTGGCAACCAACCCTTTTGCAAAATACGGCAGGGATGTAATTTAAAGGAATTTACGGAACCCCGTGACTGTAAAAGAGGTTTATGACCCCCAGGTGAAATAAGATTGGCCTAATGTTGAAATTGAAATTGTTAACGCAACCAGATACCGATGCATTAGTAAGATAGTACATTGCAGATAATCACGAAAATATATAGGGTTGGGAAATTATCAAGATTCTAGATATCCAATATATCCATTCCAGAATATCATTAACGTAAAGACGAAAGGGCAAGGAACTCTCCGTTACCCTTTCCATATAATTTCGTATGTATTTGTTTATATTTTACGTGTGGTATAGAGGAAATGTGAGACTATCGAGGAAAATAATCTTTTCAAGACTGCCAATATCGTGTTAGGTACAAGATAAGTGTATGAGATAGGATTTTAGGGTATTTTGAGACAGAAACTTGAGTGCATTTGGTTTTCTCCGACAGTCCACACTCCATTTGACCAGTTTTCCTTATCTATCTATACAAAATCAATGTTTGTTTGTCTGTCCTCTATGGACTCCGAAAGGGCTGGACCGATTTTTATAAAACTCTGGTGAGTTTTTTTGCATACGCCCGCGAAGGTTTAGGGGTAGGGTAGGAGTAGGGTAAAGATAGGACACCACGCGAAGAAGTCACGCCGGGTAGCTAGTCTCTTATACTGCAAAAACTTACCCGTACAAATTTTATGATTAAGGACGCATTCGTTCATTTCGTTTCGGCAAAATTAAACTAAACCAAATGTAACTAATAATTGCCACAGATGGATTACTCCTTCATCTCAAATAGTAGCATTTTTTTATTCGAAAATGTTGGTTCATAATATTGTAATAAATAATTTCCGTTGCCTCTTCACACAAAATTGACGATATCGTGTTGAGTTTAGGAACATTTTTCTTCAATATAATAACATAAATTTAATTATTAAAAATATTTTATGTAAGCAGACATGTTTAACTCAAAAAGGTAGCAAAAAGACCTATCAAAATGTTACAAATAGTCTCAGAAAATAATGTTGAAAAAAACCTATATTGTTGTAAAAACACTGTCGGTAATGTTTTTTTTAACCGACTTCCAAAAAGGAGGAGGTTATATGTTCGGCTGTATGTTTGTTTTTTTTTTTTATGTATTTTCACCGATTACTCCGTCAATTGTGGACGGATTTTGAAAATTCTTTTTTGTTTGGAAGGGTATGCTCCCCAGGTGGTCCCATTGCCACAAAATCAGAATCTGATGAAATCCTCAAATTTTATATGCATACCGAAAGCGATTTGAGTATTTTTTGTAGTAACTCGTGCATTTGCTCTCGGAAAGCACCATTTGGTGAAGTGGAACTGATGATGAAGACCACAGATGGCCACCGAAACTACTTAATAATAAGTATTTCACCATTGCGATTCGATTAGGCACTTTAATATGGTTGATAAGCAATTTATGCTCGTCAAAATGCATATGGTGAAGTCACCATCAGTTCTCCTGGTTCTTATCAGGAGAACTCCTCAACAATTAACGCCCCTGCATCGGGAAAAGCAATATTTTGTAAAAGTTGATGAGCATTTGATATTTGGCTATTGTAAATTAGATAAATTACAAACTGACCCACTAAAAAGTGAAAAATATTTTATTTTTTATTTATAAAAACTTTTTACAAAAATAAAAACAACCGACATCCAAAAAAAACACTACAAAGTGAAAAATAACTTTAACTTCGGAAGTCGGTGGCAAAAAACTAAAATGCAGATCCAAAGACACCGACTTCCGAAGTTAAAGTTATTTTTCACTTTGTAGTGTTTTTTTTGGATGTCGGTTGTTTTTTTTTTTGTAAAAAGTTTTTTATTCCTATTACTTAACAAACCACATCAAGAAATTTAAAAATCATACACTGGGCTTCAGTTATCCGTGTGAAATAAAATATTATAAAATCAAAAATCTTTATGATTATACAATATCTTCATTAAGTAGATCGACGGCGAAATAAGCTATAATTTCGAGAGCGCAAAAGTGATGAAACTATTAACAGGTGCTGAGACTGACACGAATGGTTTATCACCACGAAGACTGTACTTTTATAGTTACACAGACTCAATGTTTCAATAATTTCAAGCTTTCTCACAATTAGATAAGAAATTGACAAAAAACGTTTTTTTTTGTGATAGCACCCTTAATGGATTAAACAACCCCATAGACAGTGCCACCATATCGGTAGGTCATTGAGCCAGCTTGACATACTCAAACTGCCAGTCAGGTTCTAGTATAATTACAACCGTAGTGTTAAATGCTGGCCTAACGACTAACAAGCCTACGTATATTGGACACCTGAATAGGTTAAGTCAATTATGAGATACCACTGTTTCTCGGGTTGCATCTGCTTGGTGCTTAATGCTGCATAATTTGGGTATAGATAAACACAACATCATGACTGTATTCCTTGAAGGAGTGGACCCATTTAGTTGTAGAGAGACCCTCATTTAGCCAATTATGTTTAAGAAATACAAATAGATAATTATTTTCTTTTGTGGCTAAATAATAACTGCCGCACGGGTCTATCGATCAGGTTAAGCTACGTTTGCCGCGGTTGGTCCGTGGATGGGTGACCATCTTTTCATACCAAGATTCCTCCGGGCCTCGTAAAGCACGTTAAGCCGTTGGTCCCGGCTGTCATTTGTAGATCTTTGGCAGTTGTTACGGGTCGTCAGAAGCCCAAAAGTCTGACAACCAGTCTTACCAAGGGATATCGTGTTACCCGGTAACTGGGTTGTGGAGGTCAGATAGGCAGTCGCTCTATGTAAAATACTGGTCATCAGCTGCATCCGGTTAGACTGGAAACTGAACCTAACATAGTTGGGAAAAGGCTAGGCAGATGATGAATTCTTTTCTTTATATAAATGTTTAGATACACTGCAATAGATGTGACATTAGAATAGAATCTGAGAGCTGAAAAAGCGCTGCCTAATAATATCTTGAAGCAATTTCTCGAATTTTTGATCTCATACGATATATTTTTGAATGTTTCCTCTAACTGCTGATTTAATGTGCTAGTTGAAATACTATTTCTGAAGCGGAGATAAAATGACAAAATATCAAAAATATATTATGCGAGAGTTGGAATTCCACTTCCAATTTAGCTTGATTCTCTGCCGCTCAATTTAGCTTGATTCTCTGCCGCTCAATTTAGCTTGATTCTCTGCCGCTCAATTTAGCTTGATTCTCTGCCGCTCAATTTTGATCGAGAAGTTAATTTACTCGTGTCATTGGTATTGATAGATAGACCGTTTTGCCGTTAATACGACACGATTTCACTAACAGCACAGTTTTCAACAGTTGAACGTCAGTCAATGTGTACTCATCTAATTATCGTTAATGGATTCACTTTGTCAGTTTAATTGAAAACGTAGATTGTTTAATCCATTTGATGATTCAAATAAGCCAGTTAATTATCCCTGAGGAAGCTTCCTATGTGGAATAAGATACTGACGATTCTGTTCCTTTGAACATTATTGATTTTCGGGAATACAGTGATAAATATGTTTCGAAAATTTTGTATTTCTGTGAATTATTCATGAAAACCTTCATTTTAACCTCGTATTGCATAAAATAAAATAAACCGGCCAAGTGCGAGTCGGACTCGCGCACGAAGGGTTCCGTACCATTATCTAAAAAAATGTCAAAAAAATCACGTTTGTTGTATGGGAGCCCCCTTTGAATATTTGTTTTATTTTAATTTAATAACGTATTTTTAAAGTGAATATATAACTAAATATTCTGTAAATATTTCAAGCATCTACCTCTTGCCGTTATCAATATCGAGCAAAAACGAGCAAAAAAATCACGTTTGTTGTATCGGAGCCCCCTTAAATATTTATTTTATTCTGTTTTTTTTTTATGGTTATAGCGACAACAGAAATACATCATCTGTGAAAATTTCAACGGTCTAACTATCACGGTTCATGAGATACAGCCTGGTGACAGACGGACAGACAGACAGATGGTGGAGCCTTAGTAATAGGGTTCCCGTTTTACCCTTTGGGTACGGAACCCTAAAAACGTACTCATACTCCGTTAGTTTTTCCTTAAAACATAGCATGACAAAAAATTTACATTCTCCCCTACCCACTATATGTATATACTATAGGTTTATATCTACAGAATGTACTCTCTGCCTACTGGTACTTCCATCTACTTGTTGATGTCGTAAAACTCGGTTACATTGTAAAACAAGGGTGTCATAAAAAGGGCGGTGGTGTGTTATCTGCGAAGAACGGCTCAGAACATTAATTATGATTACGAGTTGAAACAAAATGGGTGGATCCAGAAGATCAACAAACATATATGGAACTCTTTATTAAAACTTGGTAATCTCACAATTACATAGTAACGCGACAGTGCTTAACTGAACTCGGTTTTACCGAGTTTTGGTCATAGTAAACAACAAAGTAATTTTTGTCACCAGGCCTATCTGATCAGATAGTTGATCAGAAGTATTAAGCGGTTTTATGTAACATTTGCATTGTAGTCTCTTGTTGCTGACTATACTTTCGAAATAATGGAGTAAAGTATTTTTTATTTTTTTAAGACTAACCTTACCCACTTATAAATATAGTTAGAGAAGTAGAAACATTTCCAAACAAGTTCAAGATTGCGCTAACGGCTTATTATTTTTTTCTTCGCCACATGCTTTCGCCTTTGCATGTACCTTCTGTATAACCTCTTTATGGGGTCAGGCAGGGTGCCCATGGGCTTGGCAACCACGCCTCGAGACTCGGCGAGCCACGCACAGCGGAAGTCATGCCGGCTTGAGGAAAGTAAGCCGCTTACCCGAAAGGGTTGCAAGCTTACTACGTTCGATACGCTAAGCGTGTTCGTTCCCACGATTTATAGTACGAAGTTACGGGCTTAAAGTACGAAGGGGCGTTTTACAGTGTTCCGTCGTATCGGATAGATCTTGTATATGGTAGATGCGAATATGCTATGGGGTTTTTATGCTAAGCTTTTACTGAAACAAAAATGTTTGCGATATTAGGTATGAAACTCACCCAATTATGTATTTACTCATCAATATCATATTTTTTGCGTTACTAGTACGAAATATTTAAAAGCTGATTTTGATTGCCTACACACGTCTATTCAATTTAAACACAGTGCAAACTGCCCGAACCAACCTGCTGGCCAAGGCACCTCTCACGCGAGCAATTCGTACTGTTAACGAAATTCAGGATAGGTTGGACATTTTTTCGTGTTACTTTAGTGAACTTGCAAGAGTAAGTTTATATATAATATGTTACGAAAGCAACAATTAGTGTAATTTTATGTTTATTGTTTCTTTATTGTTTTATTTTTTGAATGTAAAGAAAAAAACAAAAAAGAAAATTAACTTAAGTATGTTAAGTAAATTTTCTGTGAATATTACATTGTTATAATTATAAGGTTGTATTGTTTTAGTTATAAGTAATTTGGTGTTAATGTATTGTGTAGTTATTTGTAATTGTTAGTAATAGTGTTATTTAAAATAGGGGGGGGGGGGGGTTTAGTAGGCTTAGCTATCGCATTAGGTTTCTAAACCTGTAATGATAGTTTAAGAGTTGTGAGTTATAAATAAATAAATGAAAAATATACATGACAATAAAACTTTTACCAACACAACAATAAGTCTGAAAAATATGTATATCGTGCAAAAGAGCCATTTATATGTTTATGGTCACTGTAGTATAGCTGGTGTCAAGGCCAACATAACCAGTGAAACGTGTTCACATTTGGATAGTATATTTCGTAATATTTTTATAGTTATACATAAAAAGAATAAAATTAAAATTTAGGATAAGGTAAAAAAACTTCTTACGTCCACATCAGCATAGCGCGGTGTTTTCGTACCTATATGCTGTAGAACGCGCTTTCATGCTGCACGTGGAAGGTGAGGAACAGAAAAAGCACCGTGACGGAGAACAGCACCGCATCGAGTTTGTGACGTCAGCACAGCGCGGTGTGTTCGTGCCTGTATGCTGTAGAGCATGCTGTCATACAGCACGTGGAAGGTGAGGAACAGAGACATTAGCGTGACGGAGACCAGCGCCGTGGCGAGCTTGTGACGTCAGCACAGCGCGGCATGTTCGTACCTGTATGGTGTAGAGGGCGCAGTAATGCAGTACGTGGAAGGTGGGGAACAGAGACAGTAGCGTGACGGAGACCAGCGCCGTGGTGAGCTTGTGACGTCAGCACAGCGCGGCATGTTCGTACCTGTATGCTGTAGAGCGCACTGTCATACAACACGTGGAAGGTGAGGAACAGTGACAGCAGCGTGACGGAGAGCAGCGCCGCGGCGAGCTTGGGCCGCGACACGCCCACCACCAGCACGCAGTCTGCCAGCTCGCCCTCGGCCGGCCGGAAAGACGACCGCGGCAACCATCTGTGACACAACACTACAGTTAAATAGGTACCAGGCTAGTTCCGGGTTAGTTAGTCAAGCAGATTATGGATACAGCAGGTATACATTTCGCAGCCGTTTGGAGCCAATAGATTGTTTATCACGCAGAGGTTTAGAATTTGATCAGTGGAAAAAATTCAAATTAAATATTGCCCGAGTTTTAAATGTCTGAAAAATTAATAAAAGCAGAGAGCTCACTGTAACCTTTATAGTTTAGAAGCACAAGAGATTTTTTATTGGAACAGTCGAGGGGATCGGAAGTAAACGAGAGTGTTGTTAGGTTCATAGGGACAAACGTTCTAAGTAAAAGAAATACACTACACATATAATAAGGAGCTTATGGACTCAATTCCAGATTGAAGTCAAGAATTTTCAGACAAAGAAACGCAATAACAGCATCTCCGGTACCTAATTGAACTCTAGTCCCCTCACTTCGCAGCCGTGCTCACGAAAGATGTGACGTTTTTTGAATAAAAAAAAATACAGTCCATTTCAAAATCGCCTTGAGACAAAAATAATGAGGCATCTATAATATACATGCTCTTGAAACTTCAGTTACCTACATATGAACAAATAACTTATATTAGACATCTACATGTCATGCTATTAACGTTATTCGTTCTGGTGTTAAAAAAGTAATGTTTTAAAATATACGTTTTTATGATCGAGAATGCTCTGTTTTAAATATAACTTTTGAACGACTGTGACCCAAATAGTAAACTTTTCAAAAATGCGTTACCATCGCATTTCTAGTTTTCAACATTGTTGCATCAGGAACCTATGATGTGTGTATCATACAGCAAAAACTTGGGTAAAATAAATAGTTTCATCGATACGAATGTTTTGCACAAACATTCAAAATAATCTTCTTTTGTGTACATGTATTTTTGAACGTGGTTTTTGTTACATTTATCTCGTGCCCAAGCAAAAGCAAAGCGTAGGTGTGACAAAATGGACAAAACTTATCGAAAGAAATATTTTTTGTATTGATAGATAATAATATAAATATTTTCTTTATCGTTCTCGTTCTGTTTCATGATTTTGTCCTTAGAATTTATTTTTGGAGAAACAAGAGTGTTTTTCCTTTAATTTACTAATGGACGGCGACTGCAAGTCAATTTTAATTACGGCTTTCACCTTGGTGTTTTCTTGAATCGGTCTTGTAAAATAGTCAAACAAAATATAAAGGTACATCAAAGTCAAAGTCAAACCATTTATTTCAAATAGGCACATAAGAGGCACTTTTGAACGTCAAAATTTACAAAAAAAATAGAATTGATTCTAGTTGCCCCTTCCAAAAGGTAGTTTCGTATGGAGAAGAATGGGCAAGAAACTCCACCGGTACTCTTTTAAAAATGTTTTACAATATTTTGTTTGATTACATTAATTATATGATTATATGTGAAGACGATGCACCTAGAATAAAATTACTATACCATAATAGGTAAAACGAATTAAAAACTAAGCAATGAAAAATAACTTAATTATTAGATAGATACGTGGTGTTCACATATTTACAAACATCATACAAGTATGTTTTTCTAAAAAAAATAAAAAAATAAGTCAGTGTGTGAGTATAGGTTATCACAGAATGTAAAATCAATATCATAAAAATAACAGATTTTACCATAAAAATAGCAACCAGTTTGATTTTGTCTAGACTCTAGATTGTCCTATGGAGCTGGACCAGCATGTTTCCAAGCATTCCTGTCCTGGATATAATCCTCTAACTTGTAATATGCTTGTTTACAAAGTGTACTTTTAATATGTGTTTTAAATTTTCTCTCATTTAATTTCAATATATCACAAGGTATTTTGTTGTAACATTTAACACAGTACCCCATAAAAGATGTATGTACTTTAGATAATCTGAAAAATGGTTGATCTATTTTATCTTTATTTCTAGTATTAAAATTATGTCTATCGCTTATCTTGTTAAAAATATGTAGATTTTTCCTTACATACATAATATTTTCATAAATGAATTGGCAAGGTACCGTCATAATATTAATCCTTTTAAATAGTTCCCTAAGAGATTCGCGGCGACGGAGATTATAAATTGCTCTGACAGCTCTCTTTTGCAAAATAAAGCATCATTCTGTCATGTCAACTTAAGTAGGTCTGTTAGTACTACATGTGTTCTATTGATTTGGGGTACACGTAAGGGTTTCATTATCACGCGAGAAAGATAGTTTAGATTCCGGCAAAATCAGGGCAATTGTGTCAGAGAATAAATATGTTAAGAAACTTAACGCTAACTTTTACTTGCACCTTATTACTTTTCCGACGGCAATGACGTATCATTGCCATGGGAATCTATGTAAAACATTTTAAAGGAGAAACGGTCGAGTTTCTTGCCCATTATTCTCTATACGGAGCTATCTTTTAGAAGGAGCATTTAGAACCACTTCTATTTTGCTGTAAATGTTGACGGTAAAAAGTGCCTTTTATGTGCCTATTTGAAATAAATGATTTGACTGTGACTTTGATTTTGATGATGACAGTACAAAAAGTAGACAAATGTGCCCACCGAAGTTAATTTGTTTGAAAATTGCTTAAAATTATAGCTCTTTGACTGTACCTAATAAGGGTTAAAGTATAAATACTTACAGAATATCGAGCGGCAGAGACTGCGAGCAACTCCTGTAGGTTGCCTCAGGGCGGTGCTTGGTTGGCAGCGCGTGACTCATCTGCGCGCGCGACTCCATGCGGCTCCCATAATAAACTAACACATCCCCATCGCAATATTCTACGTCATTTCTAAAATACAAGCCATTTCTCAAATCACAGTTAGCTTTTCAATGTAGTGAACGCAGCCTGGAGGCTGTTTCTCATTTTCCCTTCGTAAATAGTTTTTTTAGAATCTGTAACAAAATATTTGGATTGAAGACGTAGATAGTGAAATTGCTCATTTCACGTTATTGCTTGATTCTTTAAAATCCCACCATTTAAAGAAGCAAGAAACATACTACAATGTTTCTTTTTATACTATAAATGTTAATTTCGTGCGAGAATCGAACCCGTCCGGACAGAATCGCGTAAGCCAATTGCTCGGCTAAATGTAAGTCCATTTTTATTGCCTTTATCATTACACAAATCGTCGAACAATTCAAACATTACGTGTCTAAAATAAACACACAATAATACTCCGCAAATGGTTCATAATACTCGAAACGCTACAATAAATTACCGTGTAATAAAGCTTAAGTAAGTAATGACATACCATATTACATGACCTTTGAAGCGCCTCCTACACCTGTAACAACAAACGGACCACGTGAAAATTATATCACAAGTGCTCTCACTATGTATAAATTAGCATTCAGTCGTACAAAGAACACGAAGTACACGAATGTGGGTGGTCAGGAAATCACAGTTGCGCCCAAATTCACAGCGGGCACGAAACGGGCAACGTACGTTGTGGCGCTTTACGACTTGGCTGTAAAATAAGTTCATTTTACACGTTTTCACCTTTGTAGTGCCACACTACGGCGGCGGCGTATAGCACGGATTGCAGGCCGCCTAAATCTTAAGAATGGGCGTGGAACTACCTTTTCAACTTGGAATACGGATGGCCGAAGCCGTACAGGAATAATAGATAAGATTGGAATATTTTATTAGTTCTTTGTTGTCAAGCAAGGCCAAAGTTTTGAATTTCCAAATAAGTTAAAATAGAAATGGACTCGTGGAGATTCAGGTATCCATATTGTATAGCGTAACATGCCTTGTTTGGGTATATCATTAGGCCTACCAATCACATTAGGAAAAAAGTAGGTACTAGCTGTTAGTTTCTTGATTACCTCAATTTACTATTCAGTAATTATTTACGTTCACACCTCGGGTCAATAGTTTGTGTACCTATCATACCACTGAAAAATGTCGTAGCTAGTCTTATTGTAACTTCAAGACATCACCAATCGATTCTTCGATGAAGAATATTTGATGTTCTATATTTTTAAATTCACAAAACAACTCTTTTATATTATTCTACGATAGCTAAAAATACCGAAGCTAAGTGCTGTGATCCAATTCGTGTGACAAAGCTGAATGATTCGAGCCCTATTTGTAAGCCGAGAGCCGAAACTATTTCGAGCGTACTCTACAATTTTCACTGCTGTAATTACATACGACAGCCTATTTCATAAGCACCTAATACGCGGTTCTTTAGCCTAAATGGAGAGAAATATTTCACTGTATTTACCTTTTTACTAATGGGTTTAGTGACGTGTAAGCTGTGTGGTTCATAAATCAGGCCGGTTATCGGCTCAAATGTGCTGGAGTGGCGTCATCGTGCTAACCACTCCATCACTCTCTTAATCGCAGTAGGCGATGGGATGGGCATGGTTCACCTATGTTTAATACCATATAAATATGTACTAGTAATGCGATGCTTATGGGTATACTACGGCACTTTGTAGTTAGGTGCTAAAACGTTTTAAAATAATTATTATTTTCATTCATTTTTGTACGCGCCCAGCGTTTGTCTTGTCCATACAGACATGGTTGTTTTAAGACACAATTACTGTATGTGTGTTGATAAAAGAAAAACGTCTTATAGCCTTATGTATGCATTAGAAATCAAAATGGCGTAATTATCAAAAGCTCACATTAACTCGCGCAGAAATTTAGTGAAACCATAAAATCAAATTGCAAGTCCAAGTTTCCATGTTCTCTAGTTAGTAGTACTTTCGACTCAAATGCAGTAAAATACACATAAGAGCTTTAGATAAACTTAGTAACGTTCGCACAACTCAATAATTGTTCTAGTTTCGTTGTTAATTCATCGGGTATTCAAATAGTAATTGAAGTTTCACTGTAGTTTTCAGTTTCAGCGAATGTAAACGAACAGTAGATAGGTTCAATATACTCGTATTATGCGAAGATTCTTGAGAAATTCTTTCCTTAATAAAATAGATGAAGAATAAAAATTTAAAGTGAAAGATTGAAAGCAGAATTCAAGGAGAGAGTTACGACCTACATTAAAATTCATAGCGGCCACAAAAACACTTTTTTTGTTACTAAAAGAAGTATTTGCGCAATTTGAAAATATTTTAATTATCTACGAATGAACAATGAAATTGCTTTAATGGGGTTTTTATAAATAAATTTTTTGGATTCATTTATAAAATGTGTTTCCAATGTAAATGAAGTTTTGCAGAACCTTGAAATTCATTTAAGATATTACTAAAACATGTATCTCTGCCATTCCAACAACATGATACCCAAATAGGTATAAACAAAGGGTTACGTCATACCGTCGGTTTTGTGGCAACGTAAGTCACATTTCGGAAAGGTCAGCGGGGGAGATAGTTTAATGAAATTATCCGGCTGTGTGGGGTTCAAACGGCATGTAATGCATTTTTAGTGAAACTTGTTTATATCTGTGGGCGGGGCGGTGTCTGGGGTGCGGGGTGCGGGGACTGAAGGCCAGGTCAAGGCTTCAATGCACCGCCGTATATATTAATAACGTACGAGCCCACGATCGCGTCACCTTACTATTTCCACGTGAAGGCCATTATTGGGTCAGATTGCTAAATTTAACCCTCAGTGGGGGTCCAGCCATGAATAACCCGACTGAGTAGCGAGATAGCATCTATCTATTCGTTAAGAGAGCGAAGGCCCACCATGCTGTAAAGGAGTGCGCTTACTAATGAGCAAAGTCATCAGTATCAGTTTCTTAATCAACGCGCAGCCTGCTGAAAAGAGGTCAGGAATATGCAAGGAAAACTAACCTTTAAACATTGCTAACCTTTCCAAGGCCTTTCAAAGGCATCAAATTAATATCTTTGTTACCAATATTTAAGGAAAATAATAACAGAAAGCAAACCGTATTAGATCATTTGAAATAAATAAAATAAGACAAAGAGAATTATTTGCGCGGACAGACAGTAAAATTCCTGGTTTCTTAGTTTTAAGACACTTTGAAAGAGGTTTACGTTTTATTAAATAAGAATTTTAGCGAGAAAAGGAAATAATTGAATTACAGTCTGGTGGGCATAAATTATAACTACGCTCCTGTACATTCCTGTAGAGTAATGTTAACATAGGTACGACACTGAGATGAATGAGAGTTTTGTCCATGTTCTGTAATGGTGATTACACATTAGTGATGTACGCTCTCCTACCCTAATGCTGCCTAAGGCTAATGGATAGGTTTCCACTACGGCTCAATACCATCCACAACATGGTGTATACTACGATTTTCCGTATAAAACAAAAATGTTACCCTAATTAAAGAACGAAATTGGCTCGCGGAGGCTCTCTTTTTTACGACCAATCATAAAACAGGCTTTAAGAGTACAACATAAAGTAACCTACTCTGAGTTTTTACGGGAGTCAGACGTTTTATTTGCGAAATTAAATTGACAGCTTCCGGATTTTACATCATGTCAAATGAGGAATTACTTGGCAATTGAGCAAACCCGTTTCATTATTCACGTAGGTACTAGCTCAAGTTTCGGATGAGATAAGAAAGTCCGTAAACGGCGCTACATCTAGTATGTTTTGGCAAGGTTAGTGAATCTTTGTGAGGAAGTATTAGGGGACTTTGAATAAAACGTACGATAGTTTGTTGATCGGAGGTTGCTGTATTTGTATAACGTTTGAACTACTTCTTAAAAAGGTCGCTTTTTAGTTCATCATTTTATTGTACTAGAAGTATTCGTCCTATCGCTACGGCTGCGAGAATTTTGAAATTATGATTCTATAGTAAGAAGTATAGCTGTAGGGAAATTGAATTACTCGTTAATTGTGACACTCATTATAATAAAAATAATAGGGACAAATTGCGTTGGAAAAAAACTTTTTCAGGAAAAATTTCAATGGTTAGATTTCACAATCAGAAATGTAAATATTCAGGGATATCGTAAAATGAATTTTAAATTTATTGAACAATTTAAATTTCTGTTTCACGAGGCAAATTCGATAAAGGTCAGCCGAAATTAAATTAGAATTTAGGCTCCATTTTTATTTAGGTACTATTTTTTATTCCCTTTCTACTTTTAGAATAACACCATTTTAATTTTATGGTAGTAATTCTAGTCTTGCGCTAAATTTATTAAGACAGGCGATTTATTAGACATCCTAGTTAACGTTATAAGATTAAACAGTAGACGGTCGGTAGGTATTTCGTCAACGAAATCTGTTATGATCAGTCAATAACCAGCTTTTGCCAGCGGCTTCGCTCGCGTTAATTTAGAATTTGACAATCATTTCGGGTTGTACTCTGCTTTTTGAAATTTAAAGTGCTATTAAATACATCCCATAACATAGTTCAATCATGATTCGAAAGACACGTGGCGCCATTTATTATCATAAGAACGTTATTGTTGTTTTCCTCGGGAACATTACTTTTTTTCGGGATGAAAGGTACCCTATGTCCGTTTCTGTACACCTGACAATGTATATGCAAAATTTCTGGATGATTGGTGCAGTGATTTAGGCGTGAAAAGGTAACAAACAAAAAAACAAACTCACTTTCGCATTTATAATACCAGACATTCATGAAACACAAAATTAGTTGAGCACCTTTTTTTTTTTTGGTTGGGAAATTATCAAATAACATCTCCCGCTCTGGGCGGAGCGGGAGGGCGTGTCAGAGTTTTACTGACTAAAACCCACCCGACTTTCTTCCGTTACCTGTGTGCCAAGGCTACGATATCCCTTTCGGACAAACTCGAAACCCTGGCAGGCATTGGTCCTGACGGACCCCGTCAGTTAGTGCTGACATCTCTTTGAGGCGCGCTTGGAACACAACGCGCTGTCGACCCGGGCCTAGTCCTTATCGGACGGCGACCGGAAATCGGCTTGCGACTCCCGACGCTTGGGGCGTCTCCTGCGGCGACTAGGGGCGCGAGGGCGCGATACTTGCCTCTCCCTCACGCGTTCCGCCTCGCCTCGCTTCGCGAGCATTACTGCTTCGCAGAAAGAGGTGACGGCCTCCCATGCACTCTCGCTCCGAACCATAGCCTGAACCAGGGCTGGACGCGAGAGATCGCCGCCGCCAATCGCCTCCGTGAGGACACGGCGGTGCAACGCCCATTCCGGGAAGACCTCCACCGTATGCTCCACCATGTCCTCCGGGCGATCCACACAGTGGTGACACCTGGGCGTTTCTTCCCCAACCTAAACAGGAACCTCCCAAAACATCCGTGTCCGGTGAGGTCCTGCGTCAGGCGGAAGGTGAGGACGCCGTGGCGCCTCTCTAGCCACTCCTCAAAGAGGGGACTTATCGCCACAATTGTGGCGTGCCCAACGCTGGGTTGCGACAATCGCACTCTCCATGCCGCCATGAGATCCCGCCGGAGCTCTATCCGCTGTGGCGTGATTTCTCGCGGCAGCGGAGTTTCGCCCCGGCGTTTCGCGTCCTCGCGCGAGGAGATGTGCGCGAGGACTTTTGCCTCCAGAACCCATGGCGGTAGTCCGGCAAGGAGGCTCGCTGCCTTGCGGGAGACCATGCGGTAACCCCGTACCAGCCTGATGGCCATGACCCTTTGGGACGCGTTCAAGCGCTGGGCTGGTCGCAGCCTCAGAGAACGCGCCCACACCAGTGCCCTGTAAAGGGCCATGGACCGCACGATCCCCGCGTAGAGCCTCCGCCAGGAGGTGTTTGGACCCCCTAGATTAGGCAGGAGCCGCTTCAAGGCAGCCCCGGCCCGCTCCAGTCTGGGAGCCAAACGTCGGAAGTGTTCCACGAAGTTCCACCGGCTGTCAAGGACGAGTCCCAGGTACTTCATCGTCGACTCGACGCCGATGTGAACCCCTCCCGTCGTTATCTGGGAACCCGACAGTGGCGCGTTCCGAGGACCATAAAAACACATGGCCACGGATTTGTGCAATGCCACCTCGAGTCCCAATTGCCGGATCCTTTCGACGATTGTCGCAACCCCACGTGTCGCCAGTTCGGCCGCCGCCTCATGCGACCTCCCCTGCGCCAGGACCAGCGTGTCGTCAGCGTAGCATACCACGCTGACGCCGCTAGGGAGGTCGGCGCGCAGCACCCAGTCGTAACCGATGTCCCACAGATGCGGCCCCAAGACCGATCCCTGTGGGACACCGCAGCACACGGACACCGGACATCTAAGCCGATAATGGTAAATTGATCACATCACATTATTGGCACGGTTGGCGCAGTGGTTAAGCGATTGACTGCCACGCTGCGTGTCGCGGGTTCGATTCCCGCACGGTTCAAATATTTGTATGACCTACAAGTAGTTGTTCCGGGTCTGGCTGTTTGTGTATGTGAGTTTAAATGTTTGTAAACGCACCCACGATACAGGAGAAATTCCTAGTGTGGGGGAACGTTTTAAAAAAAAAGAAAGAAAGAAAAAGATATAATGTAGCTCCGGTTAGTGATATATTGTGCCTAGTACGGCCACATTGTATTAAGGCCACATTTTAGACCTTGTATTAAAAATACTTAATATTCCATGGTAAAATTTAAACTGCCGTTTCATTAAAGTTGGTATTACCAGCGTGCATTATTTCCATAAATGCAATATCGTACTTCGTTCCTCGCAATTTTACCTTAAGGCCAAGTGTTGCAAAACGGTGTTTTAGTTTAACAAGGCCCGTCCTTGTGAAGTTCATTTTTAAGGGCTTTAGGAGAATGGGTAATAAGATTTCCATACGAAGTAGCAACGATTACTGTAGTTAAGGTGTAATGTCGTGGGAAATAAAAGTGTCTAAAAACATTGTGGGTGACGTGTGCCGAACGTTTGCATGTCACTTAAACTGTTATTCGCTGAATCCAAGGTGAAGGCCTTTAAAATAAACTGTGCAATTTCCATTAATGTTTTTTTTATAACTTTTATTCTGGTGAATCGTTAATGGTCTAGAGTTTAGGTTATTAATTCACATATTTTTTTTTATTTTTTATTATTATTTTTTTTTGGTACCTAACGGTGTAGAAATCCTCATAGATGTCCTCCGCCCTGGGGTGGATGGAGGGTTCTGTCAGACTTCTACTGACTAAAACCACCCCGTGTTACCGCATACTTGACCCGGAGGGTACGGGGGCACTTAACAAATCTTCAGCGCAGCCCCTGATTGGTCCCGCCCGCGTCTGCGGGCGTCGTCTGGACAAATTAGCAACATAATACGTTTTCTACGTACACACGTACATAAATATTCAGCCTATAATGTTCCCACTGCGGGGACTCTTGCCTCCTCTCGGTGAGAGGGAGTGGGCTGTAATCCACCACGCGGGCCCAGTGTGGTTGGCAGATGTCATATGTCATCGAATTTTTGGTTCTGGGTCATGCCGGTTTCCTCAATGTTTTCCTTCACCGTTTTGAGAGCAGTGCAGTGCAGATGAAATTATGTACACAAAGTAAATCTCCTGCCTGGGTTCGAACCTACGACCTACAACTCGTAAGTCGGGGTCGTTACCACTGCGCCACCATTGCTCTACGTAAACAATAATTACGCGTACGTTTTCTACGTAAACAATAATTATTGGAGATATATAATAATAGACACCGTTCCCACGCGAATCGATTTAACACACAAACACTTACTGCCCTTTAATTCGAAATACAAAAACGTTGTACTCCTAACTTTCCGATATATACACAAGTGTTATATAATAGCGGACTATTGTGAATTAACAAGCAACTTTCCTGTGTCGCCAGCAACGGCTTCAGATCCAAGCTATTGTGCAGCAAAGGCCACGGAGTTCGGTGAATGAGCCCGAAAGGTCGCTCTTTAAGTTGTATCTCTATTGAGAATACCTTTGTACAATAAATAGCCGCCTTCTGCCTTTTCTACTGGCAACACAAAGCAGAGGAAATCTTTAGATACACATAAGAATGTTTCGGATCGATTGACATTTTTGGGATAATGATGGCTGTAATTAGTTTACGTTTAATTATAGAGGAATTTGGGGAACTTTTGGAAAACGTAGGTAATCAGTTCAATGCTGACGTACCTACTTTAACTGCCCCGTTGGCCGTTGGGCCCCGTGGGGTCCTGGATTCGATTCGGGTTTGGGCGAAGTGTTGTTGGGTTTCTCCATTAGGTATTTCTTAGTAACAGCCCGGAGTTTGGAAGTCTGCGGTGTGATACCCTTGTGTCTCGGAAAGCACGTTAAGCCGTTGTTGGTCCTACGCCCGATCTCTCTCCGGTCGTGTCGGATTGCCGTCCCATCGGACTACGAGAGTGAGACAAGAGACACTTGTGCACTATAATATAATATATCACCCGCGCTGAAAGCTGGTCTCCGCTGAAATTCGGTTCAAAATTCTACCGTACTTACTGATTCCATGCTATTATAAAGTACTTACTTATTCCATGCTCATGTTCTTGCATGCAGTCATTTCAGTCACTTATCTATCTTCAAGTCATGAGGCCCTGGTACTATGTGTGTGTGTCAAACGCATGGTAGTGTGTGTAATGTTTTTTAATTAATTAAATTCATTTCTAATGCATGTTATATAAAAATATTAGCTTTATGCACTTTCGTCCATTAAATCTGCAACTGTGCCAAATTTCATACTTCTCCGTCCGCGTATTTTTCTTAAAAAGGGGTACAATGTTTTCGCTTCACGTATTAATATAATGATACCTACTATAAATTATTCATCCAAGCCTCTTAATACATCCATTTGAAGTAACAGCTATCCTATCGAATCCCATTTTAAGATCGCCGAGCAACAAAAAATTATACGACAAAGATTGGATCGATCTGAAATACTTTGGTATCCGTTGTTATAACAATCGAAAGATTTGTAATTGCGTGGCGGGTCTCATAATACGTCGATAAAATCGTAAGTTATTCGTAATGTGAGCAGAGTGGGTAGGTACTGAGGAACAACCGGAGGTTTGTGCCTATTACCATAAAACACGGAAGCTATAAAACGAAGCGTCTACTGAATTTAGTTCACGACTTTACGTCGATACCGTAACACAAGAAAATATGAAAATGAATAAAACAACGTATAGCCCTGGTGAATAAATTAATATATTACGGTCTAATGGACGTTTTCATAAATTTTTCTAAAATATTTCACATAATTACTGAAGTATTGGGAGCATGAAAAGTTATGGTTCGTTATTAACCCGTTTAATTTAATTTCACTTCGCAGTTTGTGTACTTACCTATTTCACCGGTAGCTATTTTAAGCCGAGGTATACAATCTAATTAAAATGTGTTTAAAAGGGAATCTTAAGTTTTCTTCAATCAAGTTCCATTAATTTTTATGTAACCAGGTTGCAATTGGAATGGAAGCGATAAAATATGTACTTAACGCTAAAGAGTATTTTTAAGTAAACAGTTAGTAGGCGCCACTGTTATAACTATAAATGGCGGCAGGCAGACTTTTTAACCGACTTCATTATGAGTAGGCAGACATCTGATACCTATAGAATTTTTTTATATTTAACCAGAGTAAAAAGGTTCCTTTCTAAATTAATTTCTGCCGATCGTAACCATTATTTTTCTTGTTTAAAAAAGTATAACGAATAATTAAGTCAACAAAATAAAAAACCTGTTGAAAAATTTTAGGAGCGCCCATAATTTATTTTGCCGAATTTTCGCCAACGGGGAAATTTTGAGAGTTTAAACAATCCGATATGCCGAAGGGAATTAAAAATATTACGTTACCTAAGTAACTTCTGGTTAGCAACATGTTTTTAACATAATTATTATACGGTTTGTTTAATAACAAAATGAAAAGTTCGATAATTTTATAAGTAACCGATATAAAATAAATAAGCCTTAGGTAACTTTATGACAGCATTTTTCAAGTAAAACATGCTATGTAGTGAATTTGTTACATTTCTTTTCTACTTCACATACTTTCTTTTCGTCTTAAGATATGATACTCTTATCAAGCAAGTTTTTTATTTTTTTATTTATTTATTCAAAAATACTCTCTTACAACTGTCTTTACAGATCTTCAACCTAATTCTATAGTGTGGCTGTCAACTATTATTACCTAATAGTATTTCATTACAAGACTATCCTGTCGGCGGGCAAGGATGCTTCAATGTAGATTAAATTACAAAATATTTCATATCTAGAAAAATCAACGATAAATATCTAGTAGAACGATTCAAATTCGCGAACACGTATCTACGTAGGAGTACTGCCTACGTAGGTACATGAATGTCAGACGTAGAAATGCGTCGCAATGCTCCCCGGATAAAGCCGATAACCAAGTGGTAACGTAGGCAGTTTCCACTTTGTTACCCGTTTTCTAACACAAAAATGTAATAATATGTATATCGGTGTATAACATGTAAATATTTAAGTGGTTTTCGATGACATCGGCGGGAACGCTCAAGACACAGGTACAGATAATCGGCTTTCCTTTTGTGCCTGAGAAAACGGAAATGTTTTTTCCATCGTACAGTTTGTAATATGTTTTTTGAGAGGCGGAATTTAACGCCCTGGGGATGTTTTTATGCTAAGACTCAGGGAAATTGGACAAATTGAATTTTGTGTTTTGTTTGAATATAATGTACTATATCTACCTACACTTACGATACTTCGTAAAAGTGGTTGTCTTTTATCTGAATTTCATGTACCTTATACCCGCTAGTGAATTATATCCGGTGTAAAGGCAATCTGCGTGTTCATATATAATGGATGTTATATATTCAGTTCTGTTTCCTTTTTGAAATAGGCAATCTTGCTGAGAATCTTCTATGCAGAGCGCTTTTACTGAGATAATTGCATGCAGATGAATATGCACGTGTTTTATATTTAAAAAGATTTCTGCTTGTGAAAAATGGAGATAAATTGTATGACTATACATACCTTACTAGATTTATAAGGTAGGCATTACCGAAGGTACGCAAAAGTATAATTTCTTAGCCATTGGTTTGTAACGACTGTTCTCAGGGACTCGAGGTTATTCTCATTAGACTGTTTTCCATCATTCATGAACTCCAATAGCTATCTATAATTTTAATTTAAAAGCGATTTTTCTTCATATAACTATGATACAACTTTCAATTTGTTGAAAGCACATTTATACCAATAATAAATAAACTGTTTCTTATAGAACGGTGAACGATTTCAAATACACCCCCACAAGACCAGAGAAAAATATGTTTCGTAAGAAAGACATTTGTTAGAAGAATTGCAATATTTGTGTCGACCAGCGCAGTTGAGATATAACAAGCATCGGTTCACTTGCTCTCGGAGACGGCTCACATCTGGGGCTATAACTCAAGTGGGACAATATTTGAGATCCCAGCACACACCGAGAACCTTGACCCAAACCTTGGAAAAAACAACAAAAATGATAATTATGCAGGTCAAAGAGATTTAAGATAGATTGTTAAGTAAATAATTTAATGTCTTTGATGCAGGTAATATCCACATCTGTATTTTGACAGACACGAGTAATGTCAGTCTAATTGCACAGTGTATTTGACATGGCTCGTTGAGAATGGCATGATGATGGATCGGAATCGGAGCGGTAAATGCTTTGCTAGAATTTGCCGGTATGGAAACCAACACCCCAACATTTCCGTATTACTTTCGGGAATAGGTAAAGTGGAAATGAAATCTCACCATTATCCACTTATGATCGTGTTTGTTTACAGGGAACCCGATTATCGGTCATGATGGCCATAAAGCACACAATAACAGTGATAACTCTTTTTAAAGTAAACAATTATATTCGTCGGTACCTGACCTGTAAAATGTATACTCGTTTTGTCGAGAGCACATTATGTAACCGCTATTTTTCATTAAAAAGCCGTCTCATTTTAAACTCATTTAGAATGAAAAACAGGAGTGCGAGGAAATACGAGCCCGCAGAATCTTATAACAAAGGAATTACTAATAACAATTGGCAAATATGACGCGTGTAATTTTCCCTTTCATTCGGAATTTCAGGTCTTCATAGTATTTGTATCAGCTGAAAGAGAATCTTAATTTGCCAGTGAACATTACTCACGTAATTAAATGAAGCGTAATGCCGTGCTTATATTAAATTTAAAACGTTTCTGCCGAAGAACAAACTTTACTTTGGTTAACCAGGAATTTCAGTACCCTGTTACATCAACCGGAAAATTTATAGGAAAAATGTTTTGAGGTTTTGAAGATGAAATATCACCAAAGTAAAGCTTAGGGCAAGAAATAAAGATGGATTGAGGTAACGAGTTTTTATGTGAAAATGTAACAGAGAAAACAGAAACAGGCTAATTTGTGAAAACAAAGAAAACAAAACAAAATCAAAAGCGCACCTACACAACGTGGTCTCGGTCTCTAGAAACGGAGGAAATTCAAAATTTAATCTACTTGAGCATAAGAATAACAGAGCCGCGGGCAAACTAGTCAATAATAAAATAGTCAAACCTTTTTCATCCCTCAAGTGCTTTCCCACGCTCAACTCGGAACAAGTGAATTTCAATTAAGTGAAAAGAACACAAACCTTTTCTTTTTTCACTTAATAAAGAAGTAGGCACTTTGAGCAGTCTTCCCACAGTCATTTTCCGTACAGATTTTGTATCATTAAGTACATTAAGAACCGTGTTTTTTCTACTTTTTCTAGTTCGATAATATAATTTATCATAAAAAACTTCGTACTTGAGAAATTGCAGTTTTCGCTTCGCATCGAAAAGTTGGGATCAAGATTATAAAGTTGGATATCCCGTGGAGCGACGATTCAAAAAGCATTAGTCAGAACGACTGAGATAACACATTCTCTTTGAAAACTTGATCCTTTAGTGGATTGAGAAATTATTTCGCTGGAGCAGTTTTTATGATAGTTTAAAGTTTTCTTTTAAGTTTATAGGGGGTAAGTTATTTTTATTATTACTATAATGATTTACTGGAGATGGGTGGTGTGAGATATTTATTGTTTGTTTTTTATCTTTATATTTAAGGGTGCTAACACATAAAAAAACGTTTTTCGTCAAGTAAAAAACATTAAGTTTGTGTCACTATAAAAGTTCAGTTTTCGTGGTGATAAACCATTCATGTCAGTCTCAGCACCTGTTTTAATAGTTTCATCACTTTTGCGCTCTCGAAAATATAGCTTATTTTGCCGTTCATTGACGTAATGAAGATATTGTATAATCATAAAATAAAATTTTGATTTTATCACACGGATAGCTGAAACCCAGTGTGTGATTTTTAAATTTCTTGATATGGTTTGTTAAGTAATAGGAAAAAAATCATTACCGACAGTGTTTTTAAAAAAAATATAGGTTTTTTCAACATTATTTTCTGAGACTAACTGTAACATTTTGATAGTTTTTTTTGCTACCTTTTTGAGTTGAACATGTCAGCTTACATAAAATATTTTTAGTAACTAAATTTATGTTTGAAATATTGAAAATGTTCCTAAACTCAACACGATGTCGTCAATTTTGTGTGAAGAGGCAACGGAAATTATTTTTTACTATATTATAAATCAACATTTTCGAATAAAAAATAGCTACCAATGGAGATGAAGGAGTAATCTATCTGTGGCAATTATTAGTTACATTTGGTTTAGTTAAATTTTGCCGCAAAATGTACTGCAATTTTTTGTCAGATTTTGTGATAGCGTCCTTAAAACTATAATATCTAGCAGATGTAGAAATAGTAGGTAACCGTGCTGCTAGGCGTTAATCTGTCACTTAATACAACACAATTAATAAATAATTTGAATTATTACTGAAACCAATGTTACGTAAAAAAAAAAACCTACGGACACCAGTTATGCCTTTTACCGAGTTTATTGGTACTCAAGTTCTGGGAAAAAGAGCAAAGTAGTTTAGCATGACAAAATAGCTTTACAGGAAAGCGTTAAGTGATCGGATTACAGCGGTCAACATTTAACTGAACCAACTGTGATTATGAACTGAAAGCTTTTACTGTAAAGTAAATTAATGACGAATAATTTATTTCATTTAGCGATTTTATACCTAGGTATAATATTTTATTAGTGATAATATATTTTAAGCGTTGTTAAGTTTTGAAAGTGAATATGGGTGAATATATAAAATGGAATGGAATTATTGTGTGAGAGATGATACAAGGCTAGAATGAGAGTGAATATTGAGTCGACAGCTACGGAAGACAATTGTGGCGTGCAAGCTGCGCACGCCACAATTGTGGCGATAAGTCGTCCCCTCTTTGAGGAGTGGCTAGAGACGCAGGACGCCTGACGCAGGTCCTCACCGGACACGGTTGTTTCGGGAGGTTCCTGTTCAAAATAAAGCGGGAGGAAACGCCCGGGTGTCACCACTGTATGGATCGCCCGGAGGACACGGTGGGGCATACGGTGGAGGTCTGCCCGGCTTGGGAAGAGCACCACCGTGTCCTCACGGAGGCGATCGGCGGCGGCGATCTCTCGCGTCCGGCCCTGGTTCAGGCCATAGTTCAGAGCGAGAGTGCATGGGAGGCCGTCACCTCCTTCTGCGAAGCAGTTATGCTAGTGAAGGAGGAGGCGGAACGCGTGAGGGTGAGGCAAGGTTCGCGCCCTCGCACCCCTAGTCACCGCAAGAAAACGCCCCGGGCGACGGGAGTCGCAGGCTGATTTCCGGCCTCCGTAGACGCGGGCTTGCGGACGGTGAGCGATGGGTAGCTCGCCGTCCGATAAGGACCAAGCCCGGGTCGACAGCGCGTTGTGTTCCACGCGTGCCTCAAAGAGATGTCAGACGGGGTCCGTTAGGGCCAATGCCTTCCAGGGTTGCGAGTTTGTCCGAAAGGGGTATCGTGGCCCTGGCACACAGGCAATGGAAGGAACACGGGTGGGTTTTAGTCAGCAAAAGTCTGACACGCCCTCCCGCTCCGCACAGAGGGGGAGAAGTTATTTGATAATTTTCCACCCAAATAAAAAAAAGGCTGCGCCAACCCCAAATCAATTAAACAAGACACAAGCTTAGGGTAGTAGGATAACGAATACCTAACCTTCACCACCAGCACAAACTGCAGCAGGACTGACAAAAAATAAGCTACCTAATTGTAAATTTTAAAGCTGATCTGGCAGCATTACAGCACACACACACACAACATCACACCTGTAATCCCCGTAGGGTTAGGCAGTGGTGTACCTATAGTACACTCACATTTCGCCAGTTATGTTTAAGTCCCATTTAATAAGGGGCGAGCCTATTGCCATCAACCGGGCACAAATCCAGACTCCGGGCTGTTACTGAGAAATACCTGCAGGTTAATTTATAAATAATGCAAGATTACTAGCTATTCGGGTATTGCGCCGCACTGCGTCGTTTCGCGGCAATTCGTTTTTATTCAGTTATCTTGAAAAATACCTATGCCGTGCAATAATGCATATAGAACCACGATTATTCCTTATTTACTCAGAAAGGTATTATCCACTTTAGTAACATAGTTTCTTCACGTGACTTCTAGGCGCATTTGCTTTTTGTTGACTGATTCAAAGGTCTAGACTGGTCGCGATACTTTTCATCACGACGTCTTAAATTGATTGGAACGTTGAATTAAATTGGAAAATGTCAAGCTATTTTATGTGAGGTTCGTTTGGTAGACAATGTGCACAGCAGAGTTAAAATAGTTCGATACGATCGAAAGAAGATCAAACGGTTTTATTTTACGTAGTTTTTTTTACAATATTTTATTTTTTGACTATGAGACTGTTTTATTGCGAGTGTTCTTACACCGTTATACTTAGTTTTCATTAATCTATAGTCAGTAAACATTTTGGTCAGTTTTGGAGGAGTTGGTGGCATGCATATATTTTTTTTTATGATGTATCAAATTACCCTTCTAATATTCCAGACCCGTCTGACAAGTTATTATAAATTTAATATTTTTTTGTAATAAACGGGTACACAAGGACTTAAAAATTAAACTGGTTTATTTTTAGATGCAAAGGTATCTAATAACGTCCAAAATGTTGTATGTCAAGAGAAAAAAGCCGCGATAACACAACCGAGCCAGGAGCCTTTATGTCAACAAAAATGGGACCGTGTTTTATAATTTATCGTCACCAGCCGACATTTTAGGACGAACCGCTAAAAATACAAGCTGAAATACTGACCCATTCGCTCCCTAACAGTTGAACATTCACAAAGGAACGAATGAAACGAACCAGGGATTCGTAATGAAGCCGGTCTTATTAAATATTGAATAATGATTTTGGTAAACAGCGGGAAACAAGCTAATCTAATTAAATATAGACTGTAATATTAGTTTATAATAAAAAGGCATGGATTTTTGTTAAAGCTTTTGCGGAATTCATAATAAAATAATTACTCTGCATTTGTGTTTTTCCTGGTTCTGTACTTAAATTAGCATACGTAGGTATAAAATCTTCGTTCTACTACGAATTTGTACAGCAAATTGTTTACAAATAAACTCTATTATATTATTAACACAAGACGTCACAGACATCTCCTCAACATTTTAAATAATTCAATAAACGAGAGGAAGAATCGGAGCAGACGTTTCGCAATTTATTTCAATCTGGCTGCGGGACTGAATTCCCTCACCATTTTCAATGGCTTGAGAGAATTCCAAGTCCTGCATATTGGCACTGGTTTAACTGAAGTACGACCTACTTGCATGTTAATACATAGGTATTCACATACTTATGTACAAATAGTTTTACAAAAGATATTAGATACGGATAAGGTCAGACAAATGATTATGTTGAGAACTCCTGCATTTTAAATACAGAGATAGTTACGTTGTTTATTCATTTAAAAGAGGGTTTAATGAGTATTAATAAATATAATAATTTGTACATTTAACATAACACAATATCACGCCTGTATTCCCCAAAGGGATAGCCAGAGGTGTATACCTATAGCACATCCAAATTTCGCATTTATTTGTACCTACATTTATAGTTCATTTTTTTATCCCATATATTAATTTGTCAGGTGCAAATGCAAACCAAATGCTCCAAATTGAAAAAATAAACAACAATCATTTGAAATTTCAATTAGTCTCTGGGACTAAAAAATGAACTTTAGATACCTCAAATCAAAAATAAATCTTTGCTGATTGAACCTTAGAATAAATTGGTCATCAAGCAAGTCATCAATTGTGTCAAGAAGGCCATATGCCAAACAATACGTTAAGAAACAAAAATTTTTTTCAAATCACCGAAAACAAAATAAGTTACACGAAAATGTCGTAAGATACATATCCAAAAATATTTGTAATACTTTCGCTTTTTTCGTCGATTGCGTTCACTGTGATTGACACGCAAACTAAAATATAAATTGACCCAACAATTTTCTCAAAGTCTCTTTCTTCCCGACTATTGTATACAACATTATTTTTAGTATATGCGAAACCTGAATACAGTTTGTTCAGATTATGGAACTGAATCGATTTCAATAATTTTTACACCATGTTTTATTTTTCAAAAAAATATTTAAGTGTGATGGAAAATGTTATCACCATTTAATTACTTAAAATACAATCGCCGTACGGTCAGGTACCTACTGCCAAATCATTATCAATGAGCACAAGACGACCCTGGAGGCACGGGGGCGCCGTTAGCATGTTTTTGTACGGACAACCCGGTAACATAACAACCTTATAACTTTGTGATTTTTCATGATACAGTTTTTACATAAAAATACTACACATGTTTCGGGTTTCGCTTAGACTCAAACTAATATTGTATACTAAAAATTCCCAAAATATTGTATATCCGAGTCTAACGAATTATGTTTCACTTGACTGTCTCGTTGGTCTAGCGGTAGCAATCGCTACTGCTGAGCATTAGGTCCTGGGCTCGATTCCCGGGTCGGGCAAAGTGGTTTTTTTCATCTGGAATTTCTCGGTAGCAGCCCGGTGTCTGGATTTGTGCCTGGTTGATGGCAATAGGCTCACTCTCTTTTACATGGGACTTAAACATAACTGGTGAAATTTGGGTGTAGGTACACGCTCTGCCTATCCCTCCGAGGAATACAGGCTTGATGTTATTTTATGTTTCTCTTTTGGAAGTTTGATTTTTCATTTTTTTTTTTCATTTATTCATTCATTAACAATTGACATAGTGTTGAATATTAGGTACATACAAAATAAAATGATCACATGCAGAAACAAAACATTTAAAGGCCTAATTAAAATTAATGTGAAATGCTTAGTTCAAGAGCCAACTAATTTTAAGTAAGTCAAAAAAATAATTATCTGCCTAGCCTTTTTCCCAACTATGTTGGGGTCGGCTTCCAGTCTTACCGGATGCAGCTGAACACCAGTATTTTACATGGAGCGACTGCCTATCTGACCTCCACAACCCAGTTACTGGGTAACACGATATCCCTTGGTAAGACTGGTTGTCAGACTTTAGGGCTTCTGACGACCCGTAACAACTGTCAAAGATCTACAAATGACAGCCGGGACCAACGGCTTAACGTGCTTTCCGAGGCACGGAGGAATCTTGGTATGAACGGATGGTCACCTATCCACGGACCAACCACGGCAAGCGTAGCTTAACCTGATCGATGGACCCGTGCGGCAGTTATTATTTAGCCACAAGCTCCTCAAGTAAGTCAACAAAATAATATAATGTCAAATTAGTAGCAGGTATAATGAAATTGAATGTCAAAAATATTAAGCTTACAACTTTACCATTCTGATACCGAGTGTAAACATTTTTCCATATTTCAATAATATTTCTCTATTAATCTATTAACTAGTTAAATGTATAACTACTTCATAATGTTAAATCCCTTACAGGATGTTATAACTTTACCTTTTTCTTTACATTTCATGGATAAAACGCCGTATTCAAGCACTTTGCATTGTACATTATTTTTGAACAATAGGTGCGATGAATAACCTGTATAAGTAATATTTCTTCGGTATTCTCCGTATCTATTGTTATTGTCGATTTAATTAATGTGCTTTATGTTTCTGTATGTACCAAAAAAGAGCTTTGTTGTGTTCCTAGCTTAGAAATTCAATAGAATATATATATAGTTTAAATATTCTGTACTGTACGCGGTTGCGCTGAAACGGAAGACCTATTAGAATCATTGCAGTGTTTTTTTTTAATAAGTAAATTCCAATAGCTTTATGTCTGACTAGCTGCACCCTGCGGTTTCACTCGTATAAGTCTCGACCCCGTGGCAATATCGGGTTAAAAAGTGCCAAAACCCATGTGCCAAATTTCGTCCAAATGCGATCTGCCGTTTTAGCTTAAACCGAAACAAATAAATAAACGAACAAACTCACTTTCGCATATATTACTTAGGGTTAGCTCCTCGGCGTCGGGAGTCGCAGGCCGATTCCCGGCTACCGTAGTCGCAGGGTTGCGGATGGTGAGCGATGGGTAGCTCGCCGTCCGATAAGGACCAGGCCCGGGTCAACGGCGCGTTGTGTTCCACGCGCGCCTCAAAGATATGTCAGCACCAACTGACGGGGTCCATTAGGGCCAATAACTACCAGGGTTGCGATTTTGTCCGAAAGAGATATCGTGGCCCTGGCACATAGGCAACTTAAGGAACATGGGTGGGTTTTAGTCAGGAAAAGTCCGACACGCAGCTCCGCCCAGAGCGGGAGATGTTATTTGATGATTTCCCACCCAAAACAAAAAAACCGGCCGAGTGCGTGTCAGACCACGCACAATGAAGGGTTCCGTAGCTAGGATGAATTTATCCTTAAAAAAAACTTCACATTGTAGTTGAAAAACATACATCGATATACGCCACGGTCAATTTTCCAACTGAAAATTTAAGTTTGTAATTGCATTTTTTTTTGGTGTGATAAAACTATAAATTAACAATTTTCGGACTTTTTCCTTTACTTGTGCTGTGAGACCTTGCTTCTGGCCAAATTTCATGATTCTAGGTCAACGGGAAGTACCCTATAGGTTTTGATTTAAGTGCGAGATATTCACAATTTATTTTTATGTGATAAAACTACAAATTTACAATTTCTTCACAACTAACTAACTTCGGCGGTATAAGCGACATTGTTGCGACATATTTCGATACTCGCAAATAAATCAAAACCTATGGGTTTCAAATTTACAATTTTAGGACATTGAGTCTAGGTCAACGGATACATCCCGTTGACCTAGACTCATGAAATTTGGCAAGAAGCAAGGTCTTACAACACAAATATAAGAAAATGTCCTAAAATTGTAAATTTGAAACCCATAGGTTTTGATTTATTTGCGAGTATCGAAATATGTCGCAACAATGTCGCTTATACCGCCGTATTTTTTTATTGCGTTGACTTGGAACCTTGATTTTTTTAGAGCTTCAAGGGACTATAAACTTACGTATTTTATAATACTTTCAACTTGATACCTCTTGCGTTCCTGAGAAAAATGGTCTTGACAGACTGACAGACAGACAGACAGACGGACAACGAAGTGATCCTATAAGGGTTCCGTTTTTTCCTTATGATGTACGGAACCCTAAAAAGGGTTAGCTCTTAGAAAGGTCTTCTTCTTACATTATCTAAGGGAAATAGTCAATTTTCTCTTGTACATAACTACCTATTTAAACAAAATACTCAACCAATAAAAGCAGTGGTGGCCCAGTGGTAACGGCACCGACTTACGATTTGTAGGTCGTGGGTTCGAACCCAGGCAGGCACTTTACTTTGTGGCGGCATCTACAACACCACATGTGAACTACGCATCAAAGACTTGAAGTCACAGCTTGGGATAAAGAATTTCATCACCACCTGCTCTCAAAACGGTGAAGGAAAACATTGTGAGAAAACCGAAATGTCCTAGAACCAAAAACTTGAAGACATGTGACATCTACCAATCCGCACTGGGCCCACAGTGCGGAGGGGGGGGCCTGTGCCCCAGCAGTGGGAATATTATAGGCTGAATATGCTATTATTATGCTATGTCGGTACTCGTTCCTCGATAGTTTGATGATTACTCTAGACCTTCAAAGGATCCCACTTGAAAGCTACAAGGGACAGTAAAGACCAGGCAGTCCAAATCAAATTTCCACGCAAACTCCGCCCCTTGCTGCCCGCCACTCCGTTATGTGTTAAACGCTAACACATCAGTAATAAAGTTGAATATCGCGTGCGTTCTTTGATCGTGTTCGAGCACGAGACTAAATAACGTTAGTCTCAATTCTTATTTCGTTTATAACTAAAGTAATAAATTGATCTAGAGAAAAAATATCTGGTGGCTGGATAATAAACTATATTTTCTTGCTGTGAATATTTATTTTAGACATAAAAGCCAAACAATCTTGTTTGTTTTTTATAATTATCCTTAAAAAAGACATGATTTTCGAATAAAAAATGCATCTAGAGAAAATATTACAATTACGTAACCGTCCTCAACATGGAAAGAAAAAGATCCAATAAATCATATTATTATACTAAAGTTTCATTTTGCTTGTATGTGTGACTGTTTCAGAATATTCATGCAAATTAACATAAAAATAGGGAGCTAAAATTTCTGAAAAGAAAAAGTTGCTAGTCATTTCTCAAATATTAATACCTGTTTACCTTTCACCCCCAGCAAGGGAAGAGAGTAGTAAATACATAATTCTAAGCCGAAAAACACGACAGAGTACCCACTAAAAGACTACTATTAATCACACTAATATAATATTATAAAGGCGAAAGTTTGTGAGTGTGTTTGTTGCTTCTTCACACTCAAACGGCTGGACCAATTTTGATAAAATTTTGTGTGGAGGTAGCTGACACCCTGGATTAACATATAGGCTACATATCGGGATAAAAAGATGTATTATAATTTATGGGATATAATTATATCTTTTTTCCCCGAGATTGCGGTGAAACCGCGGGGCGCAGCTAGTCCTAACTATTATTAGCAATGCGAAAGTGAGTGTGTTTGTTTGTTACGCCTCCACGCTAAAACGGCTAAACGGATTCGGCTTAAATGTGGGACATAGGTAGACCATGACCTGGAGAAGGGCATAAGCTACTTTTCATCCTGGATTGCAAAAGAAGTCGCGGGAAACAGCTAGTATTAATATAAAATTAAAGTTTGTATGTTTGGATGTTTGTTACTCAATCACGCAAAAACAACTGAACGGATTTAGATGAAATTTGGCACACAGATAGTTTATAACCCGGATTAATACATATAATACTTTTGATCCCCGTAGTACATTCCCGTGGGATATTTTTCGACATCCACGCGGGTGAAGTCAAGCGCAAAAGCTATTGTTGTTTAAAATTCTTCTGAACTGATTATTATCACCAAAACATCGGGAGCACGATGCATTTTAGGGTAGATTTACGGAAGCGTTTACGGAATTAAGGGTGAAATGTTTATCTGCTCATGATTAATACCGCTGAAGGTAACCAGAAGGACACGGCTGCATCGTACATATTTATTGTTTGGCCATTGTTTGTTAATAAACTAGCAGCCGTATTCATTGTTAAACTGGTCGGAAAACGATCTGAATGTTGGAAACAGTGGTTGTATTAATATTGTAGTGCCCTAGTTTCTAGTGTAATGGAGGTGTTAATAATAAATATACGGTGCCGCGTATAGTTCCTAGAAAAAGTCTGCCATTGATGGCTTATTCTTTCCGTTTAATAATTATAACTAAACCCTTTCACTGCTTTCCCTTGCGCTGGGGCTCTGTCTCGCATAGGGACGCAGCATTATGCTGAGCGATAGCCGTTTTGCGTGAATGTGACGCATATTTTCCCTCAACTTGTTATTTCGTGTTTGTGTTTTATTTCTTTGCGTTATGTTTACCGCAAATAAACGTATTATCTTTCTTTTCACCAGCGCGGTGATTATATTTATTCGTTTATTGGATCTCCAACAGAGGCTACACAATTACATGCAAGTATATATATATTATAGTTGTACCTACGTAATTCCTAGGATCCATTAATTTTGACAACCTGCCATGTCCCTTAAACCGATTAGCGTATTAAAAATTACTTTCGTATTACATAATTTAGTTCAACCACACACTTTGCACACACATACACATTTTCACATTTTGCTTACAAAGCAGAGGTGAGTGGAACGCCGGGAGGACATAATTATAGTGACCTAAAATGTAAGTGTACTACTGAATGAATAAATAAATAATAATAAATTGGTGATGTTCTTCAGAAAGGTCAGTTGCGTAGTACTCGCAACCAGCGTGCGTATATGACCTGATATATGAACGTAGCCGAAGCAAAAGGAGTATGTAAGGAGCGTAGCAGGTGGCGTACTATAGTTTCGGCCTACCCCCATGGTAAGAGGGCGTGAGTTTATGTATATATGTAATTAATTTAGTTCATAACTTAGTGATTTGAACGTACAGACGCCAGCACATCAAGCTACTACAATCCGTAAAATTTCTTTAAAAGATTTTCAACTTTATCGTTAAATCATAAGGTTCAAGATTGATTGGGAAAATTTGACAGTTTCGGGTAGCTTGACCTGCTGGCGTCTGCACCTTCACATATTATATTTTGATACAACACCCCAATAACGGACGCCCTTAATAAAACAAAAACCGGCGCGACAGACCGCTCAATGTGTCAGATAGAAAACATTTTGAAATAAAATCGATTTCGATCATAAAACAAATGAAATGGACACATTTATCGAAAATTTCAACCTTGACCCGAGTCCACGTGTTTAAGGTTAAGGTAAGGAAAAAGGCAACGCTGGTGCCTCGACGGATGTGACGTACTAGTGAATAAATAACTACCGTCCGCCCAACACCGCAGTTAGGTCCGTACCTCCAGACTGCCGATTAATTCAGAATTGATTAAGGTTTCCGATGTTAAATGTTTTGGGTTCACCAATTATAGGAATTTGGTTGATGTGTAGCCAGTTGGTTTTGTTGCTAAACTTTTACATCAAAACAGTACCAAATACCCAACACTATGGATATTCTTGTGTAATATTTTTTTTTAGGTGGTTACATTGTTTATGCACTCACAGTGATCCCTGCGGATAATTTTCTATGTTATTTGATAATATTTATTCTTATAACTGATTGTATAGTTATTTTGCATTATATTCTAAGTACTGTTTATTTTATTTTATTTTGTTACCTACCAATTTTTTGGGTGACCACTGAAAATCAGCACTGTGCTGTGGATCTCCCATCATGCTGAGGACCCCTTCTTGTCACAGTCATGACGTGCGAGCAGCTGCCGACTATTTCTGTTTTGTGCTCGTGATTATACACCGTGGCATTTTAATCGTCTTACGACGGCAGCCCACTTCATGTATCCAATGACTACTAATCATTCATGAAAGTAAAAAAAAATATGAACATTTTTTTTTTAATATTATTATTTATGACGCATGATGTAGATTGAAACATCCTGGAGCATGGTAAGAGCCTTGCGCTCCATTATGCACCGCCCTTGGAACGCAAGGCTCGCACCGCGCTCGTAACAGGGCGTTTCAAACTACGTCATGCGTCATAATGAATAAAATTGAGTCGACACGGTTGGCGCAGTGGTTAAGCGATTGACTGCTGCGCTGCGTGTGGCGGGTTCGATTCCCGCACGGAACAAATATTTGTATGACCTACAAGTAGTTGTTCCGGGTCTGGCTGTTTGTGTTTTGAGTTTAAATGTTTGTAAATGCACCCACGATACAGGAGAAATTTTCTAGTTTTTAATTATTCAAATGTTCATAAAAGAAATACTTTCATGAATGATTAGTAGTTATTGGATACATGAAGTGAGCTGCCGTTGTAAGACGACTAAAATGCCACGGTGTATGTAGATCTGTATTGTTTAATTTTTCTGTTAATTAACATTACTCTAACTCGAGTTAATTATCTTTTTGTAAGCACGCGTTTCTGTGACAAATAAACTTATTTTTTCTTCTTTCTTTCAAATGATTAGGTTTTTTATTTGATATAAAGTTGTGTGTGAGTGTTGTGTTGTGTGTTGTGTTTACGTTGCAGACGTGCTAAAATACATTTGATAAACAGCAACTGTTCGTTCACAAGGCTTTTAATCCTACTATTAGAGGTTACGAATCAGTTATGTACATATAATTAAATGAAGTTAAATAAGTTAAGTTAGTTAAGTTGAATTGAATGAAGTTATCCGGAAGAGAACCGGAGTTACCAACATAGCCTGCAGAGTAAGCAAGCTGAAGTGGCAGTGGGCTGGCCATGTCTGTCGAAGGACCGATGGCCGGTGGAGCAGACGAGTCTTGGAGTGGAGACCGCGTATCGGCAAGCGTAGTGTGGGGCGCCCCCCAGCTAGATGGACCGACGGCCTTAAAAATGTGGCTGGGACAGACTGGATGCGGAAAGCGGAGGATAGGGTGTTGTGGAGCAGCCTGGGAGAGGCCTATGTCCAGCAGTGAACTGCTATAGGCTGAGTTGATTTTTTTAAATATAATTAAATTGGGTTATAAACCCTTTCGTCGCAGAACAGTTGCTAAACATAACCACGCTTTAAACTCATATAAAAAGGGGCCAGATAATTTACACATTCTGGGGGAGTTTTCACAACTTTCAGTTAAAATTGAAACTAGTTTTATTTGTCGATAAACTACGTGACAGTGATATTCACTTAACGAAGGATAGAATAAGCCATTGCTGTGTTAATTTAATTGGGGTTTTACTTTACAAAAAATAACAAGGAAAATCCCTAAACCGTGACAGGAAAACAAGCATTGTCGTTTGTTTTGTTCAAACTCTCGCCAATTTATAGATGAGGAAACTCCACGTCTTGGTAATGAGCATTCATCCTATATAACTTAATGCATTTTTATTATAACGGCTTTTCGTAAACCTTATTCAGTAATAAAATGCTTAATTGCTTGGGGATGGTCCATCGTTTTTTTATGGTTAAATAAAAATATATATGCCATTTAAAATTGAATTAATAAATATTATTATATTTTCGTATTGAAAACAAAACAAACTCATCCTTTGTTGCATGTACATGTTTCAATATAATTTAAAATTATAATGTCCTTTGTTATTAAAACGAGCAGAAAAAATAAAATCCAGATACACAGTTAAGATTGTTGTAATGTGGTATTTGCATGCACAATATTATCAAATATTTGAGCTAAGCTCGAGCAATTTCTGTAGACAATGAAATATTCTACGAATGTCCATAGTACGGTATTTGATAATTCGTGACTCGTAATAGCATTAAATCTTCGATGCATAATTTAGTTTGGATTCGGAGCATTCAATGTTTGCTTGTTTGAGTTTCAATGTCAATTATGATGATGTTAGATTAAATTTGAATTATAACGGTGTATTATTTAATGGTTTTTTAACGCAATTGTTTCTCATAGAAATAAAGTATTTGATAGGAGTTTTAGCAAACTGCAGTTTTAATACATGTATTTATGACAATAGGTAAACTCAAACTCAAAGCATTGATTTCAATTAAACCATTTACAGGCACTTTTGAATTGTCAAAGAGTCGGTCAGTTAGTCAGAAAGTTGAAGCTATTTGCCCATTCCAAAACGAAGATCTCCATTGAGAAGAATAGGCAAGAAACTCCAAGGACACTCTTTTAAATAAAGATATTACAAAATCCTGAGTACATAATTCTTGTCGCTTCTAAATGTCAGAACAAGGTAATAAAAAAAAAAACAATTCAAAATATAAGATGAAAAGATTACAATAATTACAGTTAAGAGATGACCAGTCTCAACTGACAGCGCCCGTTCACGAACATGACGCGTGGAGCTCAACCATTTTGTAGGGAACCGAATGATCCAACACACGCGCCACCATCAGCGAGACATTTAAGTGAGCATGACATACTCTCAACTGCCAGGCTTTTTTAAGTCAACATACATCATAACATAATAAACGGCTCTATGGTACTCACATTTACAAAATTGAAAAAACAAAACTATAGCTTGCAATGTATTTCAATGATTAATAAAATTTTACTAGCAAAAGGAAAATTATTATTACATATTGAAGTATTCAACAACTAAAACTTGATTAAGTACATAAAAATCAACGATAAGATTGTAATGTCAAAACAAAAAAAAAGGGGGGGGAAGCATCACTTCCAAACGTAAGGGCTTGATCTACGGTCTCCCAATAAGCATTTCTAGCTAAATTGAAAAATGAAACAAAATTCGTAAAAAAAAAATGCGAAAGTGAGTGATTCTGTTTGTTTATTTGGTTGTTTGTTACGCTTTCACGCTAAATCGGCTAAACGGATGTAGAAGAAATTTGGCACGTGGGTATACCATGACCTGGATTAGGACATATAATACTTTTTATCCCGATATTCTCACGGGATCGAGACTTATGCGGGTGAAACCGTGGAACGCAGCTAGTTTGTTTAAAATTGTCTGATAAATAAGTTTACTGGTAGTAACATGTCATAAAAGCTTTAGGGTCGTTTTTAAATTTGGGGCCAAAAACAGGCCATTTGATTTAATTCTCGTGGAGTAGATGTTAACGTCACTTAAATTACTTTCAATCGACGACTTCTTTGAGACGCCTAAGGGCCTAGTACAACGACTTTCTTATAACTGTAAATTAAGGAGATATGCCTAGAAAACTAACCCATTTCTCATTAATGTCACTAGTTCTAAGGCCTTATTTTTCTAGACTGCTATGTGAAATAAAACATGTGAAGGAAACTGGAATTTAATTTTGACACTGTTTAATATAATTCTAAAGGAAGGATAATTAACTGTTGAGACAATCTTGGGTAACAATAAAATAATATTTAATAGCTTTTTAAAAGAGTTTGTATAGGTAATTTCATTTGTGTAACTGTAATTAAACGCATCAATAAACACCTGGGATTAATACCCTGCTCTCACCCAGTCCGATCATTGATTGTCATGTGGTTTTTAATTATTGAACGCACCTAAATACTAAAAACTACGAAAATATAATTAATTTTAAATTCATGAAATTCCTACTTTTTTGGCCCCAAATTTGATAACGAATCTTTATGTTCATTACAAAGTAAACTCATGTTTATGGCGATAACAACCCATCTTTTCAATAAACTGTCACCGCTGCGGGAGAGGCACTGCACAGACGGTGCAATTTTTATCCTCGAGATTTAGCAACCAGCAATCAAACACTACTATCTGTTTGAATTTTTTTCATATAAGTTCAAGAAACTGCACGCACGAGGTCCTGGGTTCGGTTCCCAGGTCGGCCAACGTGTTGTAGGGTTTTCCATAAGGAATTAGTAACATCTTTTGGTTGATGGCAATAGGCTCGCCCCTTATTACATGGGACTTAACTGGCGAAATGTGGGTGTACTATAAATACACCTCTGTCTAACCCTTCGGGGATTACAGGCGTTATGTTATGTTGTGTTCAAGAAACTGTTACAGCAACTGGCAACCGTTAACGGAAACCTTTTAAAAGTTGCCATTTGTGCCAACTTAATTTGCTACGTATGCACAGCGCCTTAGAGTTCAAAACATCATGCCTACTTAGGACATATACGTTTGTCCAGCAGCTTACTACTGAAGGCTGATGATGATTAAAAGACATGTAGGCACCTACATATCTACTTATCTCAAAAACTTCAGAACCGAAAATTACAATGTCCGTTTCAATTCAATTCAAATCTTTATTGCATATCTCATGTGTGTACAAGATCTTAATAATAGTTATAAAGTTCACATGTCGGGAACAACAATTTAATATTCAAAGTAGCAAACTTTAAAATCGTTAAGAAATTATAAATTAATTGCACGTACGTCATAATTTAAACATAGGATATATTCAGTTATAATTAGAAAAGTCTTTTTAGAAGAATTAGAAAAGTAGAAAAAAAGTAAAAAGAAAATCAATTTAAATAAATAATGTCACATTTTAGTGATATGCGTCATTACAAATAGTACCATTAAAAATTCAACTAAATACCTACCTAATACCCCTCCCTTCCTAACCTTGGTATGTATTTTTCTGTGCCTTACTTCTTGTGTGTACATAAACTGTTAAATAAATAAATAAATTATACGGATTACCAATTCAATTAATTGAAGTAAACACTTATCTTAACATAGCAATAATAGGCATAATTCAAAATTCAATAAAAATAAGAAACAAATAATAATAATAATTTCACAGTTAAAATAATATTAACAAAAATTCAAATCAAATAAAAACAAAAGTCAAACAAAAATAATTTAAATAAATGTCAAAAAATGATAAATGATAACAACGAAACGACTCGTAAATAAAACTTATTTAAAATTACTTATACTAGACTAACTAATAAGTAGGTACAGACACCAGCAGGTCAAGCTACCCGAAACTTTAAAATTTTCCCAATCAACCTTTAACCTTATGCTTTAATGATAAAGTTGAAAATCTTTTAAAGAAATTTGACAGATTGTAGTGCCTTGATGTGCTGGCGTCTGTACTAAAAAGTATAAAAGTTATACTACAACTACTACGCATACAAACAGCTGTCAATTGAATTTATTAATATTTTAATCGATAATGTTTGTGAGGCCAACTGGAGGTGAATGTACACGTACTCAGTTTGATCAATCGAATACGTAGTTACAATATAATACTAAGTTAATAACTAACATAAAAACACCCTCATGAATGTAGTTCAACAAACAAACAAACAAGAAGGTAAGACTGAATATTAAGCTCATTAATGAATGAAGAGAACTGCCAAATGACATACAAACTCGTGGTAGATACAAGTGCAACACTTTCCACAAAATAATTAAAACTTGTGTTAATCCTGTAAATATTCAAACAACTTTAACTTTCTTTAAATTAAGTTATCCCTGTGCTACATCTTAGTACACTTGTTTCAAAAGCAGTCTTTTAACCAGATACATTTTTAAAACAGTAAGGTGAAGACTTTCAAAGTAACTTTGACGTTTGCTTGACAGGCCCTAAGTGGAGGATAAACAAAGGCTTTGCTACTTATTGGACGAAACCTTAGAATCTTCCCGCGGGCATAAATAAAACGGGCAATATGACACTAATTGCTACACGCTACGCTACTACGAGGTTGCTACGCCGTAGACCCCTTCGTAGGCTCGCGATGTACTACACAAGGAACTGTTTTGCATAACAATATTAAACATTTTATAATTTGTAACAAAGCACAATCATGTAACCTTAATCCCATTTAATATTGCCATTGTAAGTTTAAGTGCTTAGTGGAAAACATAACCATAAATATAAAGGCATTGGTTATCGTAACCTCTTATCAAAGATCAAAACTTAATATGTTTACTACCTTCACGTTAGTATATTCGTGTACCTATAGGTACACGAATATACTAACGACCACGAACGTTGACCTTCGACAAAAGTTATCTATCATTATTCAAATAAATGTAACATCTTACCGTTTAGACAGCCGCCTGAAGATTTGCGAGCTTTAGCAGAACTTCCACATGACACAACGTTTTGTTTTGTTCAATCACATTCGCGTAAACGTCCGTAACGCGGTCGGCTTTAATCAAATAGTGATATCAGTTGTGACAGTTTATTAGTGTTTGTAACACAGCGAATTGTTGTGTGGGTTATCGGCAGCTGTCATGTGCTGGTGTAGGAGACGAGCGGGTCGTAGCGCGCGGCAGAGGCGACTGAGCCGGGCGGCGCGCGCCCGCGGGGTCCCGCCGGTCGATATACGCGGCAGAATAAACACGCCGTACTAGGACGCGAGTACCGCCGGTGTTGCCAGCCTCGGCCGAAGGGTGCCGCCTCCGACGTTTGCCGCCGTTTGTATCTCGCTTCCGCGGATTCTTATGCCGGTCTCGTGAGCGCGCGTCCTAATGAAATATGACTGCGATGTGTTCCATTCGAAATTCGAATGTAGCGTCCCTAACGTTGGTAACGTCTTACTCCTTGTTCTACACTTTCACGTTCGGCTTATCGGATCGCCGAAACCCGTCGATATGCAATAGTTATTCAGCGGCGGTCGCTGTATAATTTACATGTAACCTTCACTTATCTCTACGTTGAGACAGGACCATTTCCATAATAGAACCATCTGTAGTCAGACAGGATCGCCCTGCAGTTTTGTCATAGAACTATCTCAGTACTTGTTATCTTTATGAGATACTGTAAACGAATAGAGTATGGGATAACAGATCAATATTTATGCATAGACACAAAGTCTATGTGTTCGATGAATATTTATAAATCAAATATTCAATTTCAGTTTTACGTTAATTATTTCATTCATTTGCATTTTTTTAGAACCTGGTAGTCCTATATATGTATGCTAATATATATCTAGCATGATAATATTATCTATAGCATCTGTAATATCGGCAGAGCTTGTTCATGTTCATATTCATGAATTCAGATTCGGTTTGCTAAATAAACAGCGCTGCGAGGGAGACCGACTAACTGCCAAACGTAGCCTACATATTTAACGTGTGAAATATACTTATTTGTTGTAAATTATATTCTTTATTTATAAAATATCTACAGGAATATTCGTGATTGGAACCTGTCTTCTTGGAAAAGTTTGAAATGTTTACATGTTCTACTCGTTGGTTTTTTTAGTGTCTGCAGTTTCCGTAACAATTTGATTCGCCAGAAAGTAATTAGCTAATTAACATTTTATCATTGTATTTCTTGTATTAAAAAATGTAGGGCTTTTCAGTAACTTTGTTCAAATATATTTATCTTATCATCAAAATACAGTTTTTTAGAGTTTTGTTTTAACTGTAAAGGAAAAAACGGAACCGTTTTAGGATCACTTCGTTGTCCGTCTGTCAAGACCGTTTTCTCAGGAACGCGTGAAGGTCATGATCTCATCTAGCTAGCCTTTTCCCAACTAAATTGGGGTTGGATTCCAGTATAACCGGATGCGGCTGAACACCAGTATTTTACATGGAGTGACTGCCTAATATGACCTCCACAACCCAGTTACTGGGTAACACGATACCCCTTGGTAAGACTGTTTGTCATACTTTCGGGCTTCTGACAACCCGTAACAACTGTCAAAGATCTATAAATGACAGCCGGGACCAACGGCTTAACTTGATTTCCGAGGCACGGAGGACTGTATGGTATGTAAAGATGGTCACCCAACCACGAACCAACCGTGGCAAGCGTAGCTTAACCTGATCGATCGACCCGTGTGGCTATTATAACTTAGCCACAAGCCCCTCAAGAACGCGTGAACGTATCAAAATGAAATTAATATCAAATACGTAGGTCTACGGTCCCTTGGAGCTCTAAAAAAATCAAGCTTCTAAGTCAGCGATAAAAACATTTTATTTTTATTTTATTTTATTTACTTTACAAACACGTACAACTATCATCACAGGCTTAATTACCTAATACAATATTGTAGTTATAATAGCTTACAAAGGTTAGACTACAAATTATACATATTATTATGAACCAAGAGTAATTTTACAAAATGCGGCCCTTGTGAATTCACTCAGAGTACAGTTGAAGCAGTCAATTTGTTGTGACACCATATTGAGTTTATGCAAGGCGCGCGTCAGCGGCGCGTGCTGCGGGAGCGGGAGGGAGTGTCAGACTTTTACTGACTAAAACCCACCCGTGTTCCTTCAGATGCATGGGGCTCAACTCCCTAAGTCCGTTAACGAAGCAACGGGCCCCCGTCCGACAGTAGTCCGATACGTCGCAGTAAACCCTACTCCCTATTGATTTCGGATTCATCAGTTTCCAACGGAATTATAGACAATCTTCGTGAACAAATGACGCATGATTATAGAGTTGCGCAATTTTACCGGTCGATTACCGGTTTACTTATTTTGTGGTTTTCAGGTTTAAATAATCAAAAATTAATATTTTTCTCGTTAGAAACGACCGCATTTTTAACAATATACTTTTTATTATGTCTAAATATAGAATTGAATTATTTTTGCCATTTTTGTTCCAAAACCGGCATTATCCTGTTGATACCTTTGCCTATTTTGTTTTTGACGGCAATGTTCAAATGAAATGTCAGTCAGAGTTCATACTAGGCGGGAAGGATTACTTATTTTATTTTAATTTCAATTATATATGTTGTAAAATGGCCCAAACCACTGCAGCAAAAAATGTGGAAAACAAGTGTCAAGTTGAACTTTTCGGACGGGCAAAACGCATCGGGAGTAGGGACAACTGTCAAATCGTGTTGTCATTCATTCTTCGTTCGGGCCCGGAACGAATCATCCGTCCGAAGGTCGGACGCCCGTAACGAAGGCCGACACAACGGACTTCGTGCTTAGGGAGTAGATCCCCTGCGCCGGGGCCACGATATCCCTTTCGGACAGGCTCGTAACCCAGGCAGGGTGCGTAGAAAGCCTGGGTTGTGTATTGTACCACGCATAAGTTTAAATAAGTAAGTGGCAGGGGCGTAGCTCAGGAATAACCCGATTCCTGTCGGCTTCCCTTAGGAAATTATGACAGTCAGTAGTTCTCAGCAGTGTTTAATAATCACACTGAATGTATTTAATGGTTACACCATAAAATTAAAGTATTACAAAACCCCAACCTACATTAAAAAAATTGTCTTTATATTCCAACGAAAACAAAACATTTAAAGTGCGCGCCTATTTTGCTCTAGTGCATCCAGTATAACTCGTTGTCCGCCCGGGTTATGAAAACATACATTTCTATACAAAATAATCTCGTCATGACTTCACTTCAGGTCACGTGACACGCTGTTTTTTGAGGCCGAGTAAGCCGTAATAAGTCGAGTTATGATAGGTACAGTGTAGGAATATAGGTCCATCCATTCGCTGAATTTCGTAAGCGTTCGGTTTGGTTCGGGACGGGGGGAGGGACAAAGTTCGCTCCACGCTCTCGGGCAATAATTTTAAATGTTTGTTAACGATTGACGTAAATAGTTAATAGAATTATAACCTTTAATTTTGTTGATACTTGTAGTTAATTAGCATTTTTTTCGTTGTATTCATATAAGTTATTAGTGTAGTATTAGTGTAACAATTAGAATTTGATAATCGTGAGTTTGTTGTGAAATTGTGCGTTCGCCGTCGTTGTAATTAGGAATTTGTGGTAAGTCGATAGATTAGCAAGTTGAAATTACTTTTTTAGAGTAGATTTGAAAAGTTATTAGTAGGATGGCGGCATTAATAGTTTTAGATTGTTGTGTGACAGATTATTTGCTTCGTGAGGAAACATGCAAGGTTAAGTTTTGAAAATAAGAAACACATAATTAGGCTAGGTCGTGCTCGACCAGATATGACTATAAACTACAAACGACGCAATGGGTTTTTCAAACATTTTAATGTTTCCCTTTACGATAAATATCAATGGCTGACTGGTAGTTGTAAATTAAATAAGATGTTTTGTTTTCCATGTTTACTTTTCTCAGATTCTAGTAGTTTATGGAATAAAGGGGGTTTTACAGATATTAATAATCTGACGAATTCATCAAAAAAACATGTGCGGACTGAAAAGCATATTCGTAGCTGTTTAGATTTACATGACTTCGGGAATAGTAGGATAGAACCATTTTTCACTAATTCGCATGAAGCTCATAATAGGAAAGTAGCTCGAAATAGGAATTTAATGAAACGGTTTATTGACACCGTTATTTTGTTGGGTAAACAAGAAGTAGCTTTTCGCGGCCACGATGAACGTCCGAATTCTGATAACCGCGGTAACTATATTGAAACCTTGTTATATCTGAGCAAGTATGACACCGTAATGGACTCTCATTTGGAACTATGTTCTTCAGTTCAGAACCCCGCGTTTTCTGGTCTCTCAAGTGATATTCAAAATGATTTAATACATAGTATTGCATCCGTTTTACGAGACAACATTAGAATCGAGATAGATAAAGCTCCATTTCTGTCTGTAATGATTGACGAAACTCCCGATGTCAGTCATAGGAAGCAATTGACTGTAATTTTTCGATATTTATCTGAAACTGGAATCGAAGAACGATTCCTAGGTTTTTACGATGTTAGCGGAAGTCGAACTGCTGAAGTTTTATACAAACAGTTGTTAGAAATACTTGACCAGTATCGTTGTAGGAATAAGTTAGTTGGTCAGTCTTACGACGCGACGGCGCGGCAGTAATGTCTGGCGAGCACGGTGGAGTACCAAAAAAAAATTCGCGATGCATGCTCTATGGCAATGTTTGTCCCATGTTACGCTCATATATTAAATTTAGTACTTAGCCGTTCCCTTGAAAATATTCAGGAACTGAAAACTTTTTTTGGACACGTAAATAGTATTGTTCGGTTTTTCAACAAATCAACTAAACGGTCCAACCTTTTGAAGGAAATAGCTGACCGCCGTATGCCTGGAGTATCAGAAACCCGTTGGCACTATCACTCACGCATTATTAATGTAATTTTTAACTGTAGATTAGACATGATTAATACTTTTAATTCGATGTTAGATAACCCGTAATCTTGGGATAGTGAATCTCTTTCCTTGGCAGAATGTTTCCTCAGTAAGTTAGAAAACAGGCAGTTTTGTTTTTTTTTGCATGTTTTATCAGACATTTTTCAAAAAACCAACGTTCTTTTTAATTTATTGCAGTCAAAACAGATTGATATCGAAGTGGCAAACCGCGAAATAGATTCATTCAATAGTTGGCTGGCGAATGATTTTATAAATAATTTTGATTTTATTTATGACAGCGTCCAGGAATTCCATGAGCCGCTCGTCAGCGTAGACGACTAAATACAGAAGTAGACACTAGAACTATGTATCGGCGTCTTTTCATTGAAATAATATACAATGTTAAGACGCAAATACAACACAGGTACCAATCACTTTCTCAAATGAGTTTTCTTAATTTACTTAATAAATCTAAGTATAGTTTTTATAGTAGATCATTTCCTGATGAAATAATATCTTCTTTGCTATTAAAATTTCCGCAAATATTTGAGTTCACTGCTTTAGAGAACGAGTTGAAAGTCTTATACACAACTCCGTCTTTGAACAAACTAGATGTTTACGAGCTTTATCTCAATTTTCAAAATTCATTATTGTGTGACACTTTTCCACAAATTACAAAATTATGTAGTATATTTTTGACACTTCCCGTTACAGTGGCATCCGCGGAGAGGTCGTTTTCGGCTTTGAAGCGAATTCATACGTACTTGCGTAATTCTCAAAAACAAGAACGATTATCTGATCTAGCCATTTTTTCTATAGAAAAACATTTATTGCTAAAAATTAAGAATCATCCCGGTTTTTATGATAATGTCTTAGCGTACTTTGTACGAAATAATAGACGAATAGCTTTAGAGTATAAGTAGTATTATAAGTCAGTAGTATTTTAGTTAAGTAGTTTTGTCTAGTAGACATCATACGTCAACGTCATCACACTGATCACACCACAAACGGCTTTTTTCAAAGCCACTTTTATTATACTTGCAAGACACTGTTTCAATCTATCAGTGCTTAAACGTATGGTAAAGGTGGACTGAAGACATCTGCATATAGAAGAAAATCATGCTCATAAACTCACCCTTCGCCACTGGTAAGTGGCGAGAGCTACTGCCCTTCTTACTTCCAGTTTATTATAGCCTACCATGCCCAGCACAAATAGAGTAGGATACAACAGTGGATACCCTGGATATACACATACGGCCATTTATGCGACATATTTTGATAGGTCCTCATCAATATCTCTAAGGTGCTACCCGTTGACCTAGTTTAATCATGAAATTTAGCAAAAAGCAAGGTCTCATAGCACAAGTAAAGGGAAAAGTACAAAAACCGTTAATTTGCAGTTTTATCACAAAAAAAAAAATGCGATTACAAACTTACATTTGCAGTTGGAGAATTGACCGTAACGTACATCGATGTATGGGAGAACATGTTTATCAACTACAATGTTGAGTTTGTTTTTGGGATGAATTCATCCCAACTTCAGAACCCTTCATTGTGCGTGGTCCGACACGCACATGGCCGGTTTTTTCATTATTTCTCTAAGCTGATATCTACGTGTTCAGTGAGAGAAAAAATACAGACACATTGATATAATGTAGTTTTTTTTTTTCTAAGCCAATTTGTTACATTAAAAGTCAACGTGTCTCGCTAAGCCTGTTAAGATTTACTCGTCCCTTTGCAGATCCGCCGTGAGCGACAAACATACAAAATAGAAAAGAAAATTGCATTATTTTTCTACGTTGCCACTTATCTTTGAAATAATGCAATTTATTTCAACTGTCCTGAACACGACTTTAATTCCTTTAACAGTGTGTATTTAAGTATTAAGTATATTAAACCTTATACGTATATTTTTATTGAACACAGAGACGTGCAAAACGTTGTAAAGACATTTCTGTCCTAACTCAAATCGGATAAGGCTTCGGATCAAGGAAGCAATGTTTATAATTGACCTATTTAACGGGAACAGGGTCAAAACATTAAGTTTCCCGTCGTGTTCGTACCCCAGCAGTAGTTAAAGTCCCTTTCAAATTTCCCGTAAGCACGGTTTTTTCAGACCATTTCTTTTTGCTGCCATTCATCATGGTCATTCGGAGCCTACTTATTTATATGTTTATGTTATATGTTATTAATAAAAATGTTTGGAGTGAAAGGTTTGGGCACGGTGAATGTTAAAATGATCCTTTTGTGGAAATTTCGGTATGAAAAAGAGAAGGACTTAAATTAATTTTGTTTCTGATGTAACAAATCCTTTAGATTTAAAATAGGTACTCCAAAAAGAATATACGACTACATTCTTCAACTTCTAAGAGAAATAAAAACTTATGAAATCTGAAAAATCCTTCGGGCTGTGGTATATCAGTAACCTTTTAAAAGTTACAAGTGATTTAATTTACTAGAACGAAAAATATTGGCATAGGAAACATTCCAGTATAAAAGACCGGAGTAATTGAATTTCGCAAAAGTTACGTCAATGTAGTTTTATAAACATGAAGGACCTTATAATTTAATACTTTCGGTGTATTCAAATAGAGTTAAAACCACATTACAGTATATTTTCATTGGTGCCCACGATCGTGGTCAAGACTGAACTATATTAACAAAAAACTTATTAAATATATTAAAATAATAACCGGCCGTGTTTATAATTTTCGTAGACGTATAAGACTTTTTGATGTTGAACTCAAAACGAAACGAAAAACTGTTTTAATATTCATAGTGAATGAATGTAAAAAAAATGTTCAATAGTTCGTATTCGTTCGTACAGAACAGTTGTGGTTCCATTGTTCAGTCGAACTCTCCGTTTGAAAGATTCACTCGCCATTTGATGTAATATTTCATCTGCAAGGAAAAATAAATGAAGACGATCTTGAGAGACAAGTGGATAGGTAAAATTCTTTATATTTGCTTTCAGGCATAAATAAGGACTTTGTATAGAAGTTTTAAACAACATTCAAAATGAGGTTCTCAAGTCATATTATTAATAGGTGTGTTTAATTTTTTTTTTCCAAGACTTTTCATAATTGTTTTATATTGCGTGGTAATTTTAGAGCTAGTTTAAAAAAAATATATAAGTTGTTTCAACAGAGAAAAGTAATAATGAATGACTCCATAAAATCAAGTCCAAAAATTCAAATTCTTATTTTTTTATTGAAAGAAAATACATTGTACACAAGGGAAGATCTTACAGCCTTAAAGTCATTGTAATCGTATGCTGCCTGCGAGCAAGCGTGCATATTTTTCATGTTTATATGAAAAAAAAAATGTTAACCTTTCAAATTCAAATCGTATTTCCATAATGAAATAAAAATTTAATATACCTACAAAATGTTAACTATCATTGATTTAGTGTCCTATTCAGTTTAACGTTAGTTTTTCTCAAGTAAGAGTGTCAGCAGATGGCCCAATTTCTAAAATCGGGACGTCTCTACGTTCAGACGGTGGCTGTAATATTGCAAAGATGAACCTGACTTTTATATACACAAGTCATCAGCCTACAGATTAAGGGCTTAATTTAGACAGTTTTCTTTTTCTAGCACGATCTATTTGTGGGATACATTGGAATCCTGTTATTAAATAAAATTAAGTAATATTATTATCTTCATCACTCTTATTGGCACGAAGTATACGAGAATAGCTTATAACTTATCATCACGCCTTGTTTCCCCGAAGGGATGGGCAGAGGTGTACCTGTAGTATACCCACATTTTGCCAGTTAAGTCTCATGTGTTAGGGGGCGAGCCTTTTTTTTTTTTTTTGGGAGCGTGAGGGCGTGTCAGACTTTTACTGACTAAAACCCACCCGTGTTCCTTCCGTTGCCTGTGTGCCAGGGCCCCGATATCCCTTTCGAACAAACTCGCAACCCTGGCCGGGGGCGAGCTTATTGCCATCAACCGGGCACAAATCCTGACTCCGGGCTGCTACTATGAAATCCGTTGGAAAAACCCAATAATACTTTTTCCGGCCCGGGAATCGAACCCAGGACCTCATGCTCAACAGTAGTGCTTTCGAGCACTAGACCAAAGAGGCAGCCAGAGTAGCTTGTAACGTTGTAAAAAGATCTGGACATTCTTAAGTATCTTGACATGGCGTTCATCATTGTCATTTAATCGAGCAGCCGGTACCCACTAAAATTCAGCGGCAGGCTCTTGCAGACTGGCGCAAAATCGCGGAAGCGACAGGCATCGCGACAATTTCCATGAAGTTTTAATAGAAATTGTGCTACTAGTGACGCCTCGCGCTGTCGCGTCGCGCCTGTTTGGGGGAGTCTTTAATCGAAAAGTTGAGTTTACACACTAATGTTAGTTTAATTTAGTTTGCCAATCTGATATGTTTCTCTAAATCCACATGAATACTAAAATAGCTCTAATGTGGGTAGCATAACCCTGAAGCTTATAAAACTTTTAAGGGAAATTGAGAAAATGACTCACAGACAGTTAATGACATGTTTCATCGTCGTGTTTATAATGAAGGGGCGGCATCCGATGTTGGCGCACAAAGACTCTCATTAAACCCAAATTTAACGTGATGGGGTAATTGCAATAATTTTGTATTTTTGCATGAGTAGGTCGATTGATGAAACGGCAATAGTAAATTGTGGATTTTAATTCGTTATTATTCTAATTTAATTTGGAGTTTGGCAGAGCTGAATGGGATAGTACAGTGACTATATTTTAAACAATGTTGAAGTTGATAATAATATACTAAGCAATCAATTCTTTGACATATTTTCTCGTCTGAATGTGTAGTGTACAGAAAGAGTGTCAGCAGATGGCCCAATTTCTAAAATCGGGACGTCCCTAAGTTCAGACGGTGGCTGTAATATCAAAAAGATGAACCTGACTGTTATTTACACAATTCATCAGCCTGCAGATTGAGGGCTTAATTTAGACAGTTTTCTTTTTCTAGCACGATCTATTCGTGGGACACATTGGACTCCTGTTACTAAATAAAATTAAGTAATATTATTTATTTTAAGTTGGTTTATTTACTTTAAGTTGGTAAGTTTCTAAAGGTATTACGGACATAGTCACTTTTGCCTGCATTCCATACTTGTCGGTTGTATGACAAAATACCTATAATTTACGCGTAGTATACATAATACAGTAGGTACACATTTGTCGAACCCCACGGAGGTGAGAGAATAACTAAGAGAACTCAGAATAAGCAGGTAGCGAAATTCAAGACGGAACATTTGAGGACGAGGCGTATTTAGAACAAGCCTCTCATCTATATACATATTCATAGATACATACAATAAAAATAAATAAAATTGAAGTGTCTGTTTATAATGTCAAACAGCTTTGTACTTAAAGCATATGAAAGTTATTATATACGGTCTTATATCAAAATAATATTTTTTTTTTCATTTGAGCCGAAAGACGTCCACTGCTGGACATAGGCCTCCCCCAAAGGGCAAACGGGCTTGCCATAATCGCCACGCTTGGCAGGCGGATTGACGATCGCAGTATGGTGTTAAAATGCATAGAGAACGCTGCTGCCCATTCTGTAGTAAGTCCCTTGACCGCATTTTACGACACCCACGGGAAGAAATAGGATGGTGCTATTCTTTACATCCGGCACCACACGGCACAATTTTTATTGCTACAATTTATTTAAACTATTACAATTTTTTTTGTTTGTCTGTCTGTATGTTCCGGCTAATCTCTCAAATGGCTGGACTAATTTTGACGGGATTTTCACTTGCAAAGAGCGGATGTTATAAGGAGTAGCTTACGAGTTACTTTATTTTAGAAAAAGCCACAGCAGCTAGTTCACACTATAATCCATCTTCATCTACTTACTTGCATAATTTAGTAGGACAAGACACACTTAACGGCCACGCTGGCGGGGGATGGTAGATGCTGGCGGGTGTTGGCCCAACTAATTGACAGTGGGTATTAGGTGTTAGTCAGGTAATAGCCGGCCATGTTTACACTGCGCGGCTTTTTGTAAGAGAAACAAACAGGGCGTAAGCTTGCGAGAATCGTTCCAAAATCTTAGTGGTTTCAGTATGAAGTGTTTCGAGGTTTAGACTGTAGTCTTTACCTATCTTTAAAGTATTCAATAGAATAGAAATGTTTGTGGAGATGCTATGATTTCTGAAAACACATTTGTACACAGGTAAGTAATCCCAGGTAGGTTCCCGCCAATAGTGGGAAAGCAAGACAAGGTATTCTATCTTCTTTCTTTTTCTGTATTAATATATAATAAATTAATTAATTAAATAAAAATCTTTATTTATACAAAAACCTTCAACAGTGCTTAAAAACTGGGTCGCGTGAATTACAGTAACTAAAGGTCATACAGGTAGAGTAAACCCTGACTCCCAAACTAGGAGATCCTGTGACTTAGGAGTCAGAAAAGACTACACAATAAGACACACTACAGAATAAGACCTAAAGTTCTTAGTAATTGATTACAATCTAGCCTGATACACTAATCATCTGCCTAGCCTTTTCCCAACTATGTTGGGGTCGGCTTCCAGTCTAACCGGATGCAGCTGAATACCAGTATTTTACATGGAGTGACTGCCTATCTTACCTCCACAACCCAGTTACTGGGTAACATGCCCTTGGTAAGACTGGTTGTCAGACTTTCAGCTTAACGGCTTAACGTGCTTTCCGAGGCACGGAGGAATCTTGGTATGAACAGATGGTCACCCATCCACGGACCAACCGCGGCAAGCGTAGCTTAACCTGATCGAACGACCCGTGCGGCAGTTATTATTTAGCCAAAAGCGCCTCTAGCCTGATACACTAATAAGTAATTTAATTCTAACTTAATATTTTACGAGATAGATTATGTTAGAACTAAGAATAGTGTCTATTTGCAAATAAAAGTTGATAAAAAACACTTTATTAATTTTATCTTCTACAACACTGTTCCTACCGAATCGAGCCTCGGAACAAAAAAAAAAAACAAAAATAAAAATATTTTATTTCACATAAGAAGCTAGGTGCACGGTTCCAATTGGTCATTTCCTATGGAGAAGAGCCAGCAAGAAACTCCACGGTTACTCTTTTTAAAAAAAAGTGGGCTTTTACAATGTTTTGAAGTTACAGTGTTAATATGTATGGGAGGACAGTGTAGGCCCGTCAAGAAGTACCAAGTACTTAACAAAATAGAAGATGGTTTACAAAACTACAGTCTATTAAGCCTACAACGTTCTCACATTCACAAATTAAAAAAGAATCTATATAAAATATTACTAAAATAATAAAAATAAAAACCTACATATTTAAACCAAATGACAACATTGCCATTACAACTGTAACAAATCTGAATTAATATTCTGTCCACAAGTCACTAATAAATATTTTAAATTAAAATTGTAGGTTATGTCAAAGTATGTAAAAAAAAGAAAGAAAAATAAAACCTACTTACCTATTTTATTCCAGTAGTTAGGTTATTTCGATAATGGTATTTGAGACGAACATAATCATAAACGAACATGCAGGACTGAACCTCCATTTCTTTCCTACAAATCTCAGCAACAAGAATAGATATGGGAAAAAATATTGGAAAATTTAATCACAAACTTTATTCTTTCCGACTGTAAACACGAGAATGATTAAGTTGGTGTTAGCAGAATGTAATGAGAAACTGTTGCCGATCGTCGGTAAATTGTTTCCCGCCGAGATCAAAGGTATATCTCCCGATGTTTTGAATTTTAATTAAAACTTTACTTCCTTGGGTTTCTTTTAATGATTCCTGTAGTTCTAATGGTTTTATTGACCGAACGGGCGTAGCGCCTCTGCTTCAAGTCACAAAATGTTGCTTTCCTCTGTCAGTTTGTTGCTACTCCTCTACAGCCTGCGTATTATAAAGTATAAATGCCATTATGATTCCAGACCGAAAAAGGGACGGTGCTAGCGGTCATTTATAGATCCATCTCTCTCTTGCACTGGAATCATGACGGCATTAAAACGTCATAATACGGCACCCAGGTCGTATTTTACAACCGATCTAGACTAAACTTCGTTTAACTACTTTATATTGTTTTTTGTCGTCGGGGATTTTTGATTGGAGGGGTCCTTGGGGGAATCCTCCAAAATGGGGCAAAAACGAGGCTACTGGATATCTCCGCCTTATAAGATGCGATTGATGATTCTTTTTTGTTTGAAAAGTAGTGGCTTTAAATTGGTCTCTTAGAAATTTTGACGCTGAAGATCTGATGAGGATCTTTGGCGTCATGAGCAGTATAGCTCCTCAAAATGCAGTAAATTGCTCACTTTTAGATTTCTACCAGTGGAATCGGCCCTATAACTACTAAGTAGGGATTAATGGAGCACCTGGGACCACATTCTCATCACAAAACTAGGCTGCAGCGTTACTTCTGCCGACTAGAACCTATTATTTATTTTTTCTAGCTGGCCTACATTTTTACTCTTAATTTTCCATTACCATATTTTTAAAAACAACAATCATGGTAAAGGTGATTGTTCTGCATCTTTTTATTTTGTTATAACTAGATGTTTTATAAAGCATTATGTTTTTTTTTTTTGTTAATAACGTTTTTCTTTAGTGTTTTTTGTACTTACATACGTAATCCAATCAAATCACAAGTAAGATATGCTGTAAATTTTCTCATAGAATCGTGCCTTTGATTGTTAAATAAAACAAGTCGCTGTTATTTCGTTTCAATAATCCATTAAAATATTTTAATTGTATCTGCAACATATAAATAAATCTGTAACAACGTAACATTTCTGCCTTGTAGGAATTCATGAACATTCATGCATTCTCTGGAAACCTTTGTAAACCAAAAACTTATAGACAGGAAATCAGCTATCCATCCCCCTTGGCAGTTCCTGGTAAAAACTTATGATTTCCGGTAACGTGCGAATAACAAACAAACAAAGTTTGGTACCGCAAATCGTGGCTCCGTGGAGTATTATAAAATAGATACATAACCACGGCACCAGGCATCTCTAATAAAATAACCAGGATAACTGGCACCTACGAACCTCAACGCCTATTGGTCTTTTGAACAAAAAATATCTGCTGGACCTAGTGCAAGCAATAAAATGGAGGCGCCTTGGTTCTGATCTTTCTACTTAAATCTACCATTTTCTAACAAAATATCGTATTTAAAATTGAAACAGTATAATAATAAACATTTCGAAGAATAATTCAAATTAGTTTTTATGGTTAGATCTAAATAACTCTACAATTTTACCATAATTCAAACAACAAAACTTCCAGTGTAGTACTCAGTAGCATAACTTAGTTGGGAACAATTCCACAGAAAGCCAGCCATCAGGCCACATTAGCCACGCTTAAAATAGTTGTTTGGCAAGTGTGCGTGCCTGCGTGACATCTCCCGGTAGCCTTACATAACTCAGCTGCTATGAAAGCCTAGCCGCGAAGATACCGTGACGAATGCCTATAGCCTGCAGGCCGACCCAGCCACCCCCAAGGCCAGCAAAACATTCTCTACAGCTATTAGCGAGGGACACGCATTTAATTTACGTTATTTTACGAAATTTTGATTGATATGCTAATATTAAGCCGCCTTCACAAACCACGTTCAGTATATTTTTGGAAGAGAAATGTTAGGCGAATTAATTTGTACTAAGCGCTCGCGTCATTCTTGATTAATTACTATAATTGGCGACTGTTGAAGAAGTAATGTAATATTTCGTATGTTTAGCAAGTAATTTATATTCATTACTTTCAAACTGCGTGGGTTTTCGATATTTACTTAACGAACGCCATAATTGCGTAGCGGTCGTCGTTAGCTCTGCCATGATAACAAGGGGTGATCCGTGGTGAAGGAACCGAAGGTCAAGACCGTGTTGGGCCTCAGAAAGCCCGACATTATAGCCTCCAGGAATGGTGTGGGGGTGATTGTGGATACACATGTGATCTCGGGTCAGCAGCCTCTCGATGAGCTTCATCGTGAGAAACTTAAGAAGTACGGGAAACACGTTGAGCTTATCGAGAAGGTCGCAGACATACTAGGTCTGCCTTGTAAAGAGAGCGTCCACTCGACCTACTGCACTGTGTCCTGGAGAGGCGTATGAAGCCTAGCTTCGAATAAGGAGCTGAAAGGGTTCGTCGGCTCCTGAGGTTGTGAGCCGCCTCCAGGCTCAGGGGTCAGAGATCCCACCTTTGGCTGAACCCGTTAATTTAGAAAGCGAAGCTACAAGTGTTAGAGAACGTAAATTCGTGCGAGCACCAGTAAAAAATTACTATGGCAAAAGAACCAGTAAGTATTTGACCCCTAAACTGTACAATAGTATCGAGACAATTTTGTATGTAGCAGGCGAACAGTGGGGAATAAATTAAAGGCTGAACTGCTGAATGAAATTGCCGCAACACGTGGCAGTAATTAATCGATTAAGGGAACCTGAACCAGTTAAAAACTCCCTGTATCTACCTTCTTACATGTTAAATTTTTTAAACCAAATATTTTAAGACGAGCGCTAATCCTGCCGACAAACTGTCACGCAGTTTGGCAGGTTTATAACACGTGTACAAGTGTTTGGTCCAAAATAAATGGTTTATTTATTATTATGTAACATTGGTCCTCGCCCAACATCCCACCGGCATAATTTTGACAGTTTGGAGTACAAATAGTAGGGGGACGTAGGAGTTCTGTGAGGTTGTATACGTTGGTATATGTATATATGTTGGTTGGTTGTATATGGTTGTATAACTATCGAAGTAGTTGAAGTATAATTGTATGCTTCCACTACTTTGCATACGACACAAAACAAACGAGTCGTTATTTTTTACAAAAACCGGCCAAGTGCGTGTCGGACCACGCACAATGAAGGGTTCCGTAGTTGCAATACATGTTGTCCCATATATCGATATACGCCACGGTCAATTTTCCAACTACAAATGTAAGTTTATAATCGCAAAAAATGTATTTTTTATGTAATAAAACTACAACTTAACGATTTTCGGACTTTTTCCTTTACTTGTGCTGTGAGACCTTGTTTCTTGCCTTTCATGATTCTAGGTCAACGGGAAACACCCTAAAGGTTTTGATTTATTTGCGAGTATCAAAATATGTCGCATTTACAATCTATAATGATTACGGTAGATTATCACGACTAGACGAAGCATGTCGGAGCTAAAATTAGGCAGAATTAAAAGTTTTCACGTCTATTGCAGACAAAATCTGGAAAACAAATACGAATGTAACATGTTGCGACTGCGCTTGATATCGCGTGTAGGAAACCGGTGGCCGCTAACTAATAATAAATTTAACGTGTTTTCGAGGCTAATACGGTAGGTAGGAAGGTGTAAGGCATACACGTGTGGTTTGTACTATAACCTTGTTGCCGGACTGAGCTCATCACCGATGCATAAGTTCTGTGAATGCAATCGGGTCTCGCGACCTATTGGTTGTTCCATTTCAGCCGAACACCCTTGAGACGGTCGACGCGTACATTTTCTTTGCTACATAATTTATTGTTCCGAAGCAAGGGTATATATTACTAGAACCTATTGTTTGATGGTTGAGCTTTATCAATCACGCTGAACAAATAAATTATGAGACAGCCCAGGCACATTCTTCAAAGTCACAGAGCTCGAACTCTTGATTGTTTTAGACGCACGAAATCAATTAATTTTATCTTTTGTATAGGTTAGAATCGATAGTACATCAAGCCTTTGTCTGGTATAATTATAATTCATTCAACGCACTAATGGGTTTAAGTAATTATCTAATACATAACTAAAGTAGACACCTTTTAATTGTAATATTCTAGAAAATAACATAACGCCTATAATCCCCGAAGGGTTAGACAGAGGTGTGCCTATAGTAACACCCAAATTTCGCTAGTTATGTTTTAGTCCCATATGTAATAGGGAGTGAGCCTATTGCCATCAACCGGGCACCAATCCAGACTTTTGGGCTGCTACTGAGAAATTCCTGATGGAAACCCAATAACACTTTGCCCGACCTGGCAATCGAACCCATGGACCTCACAATCAGTAGTACTTAGCGCTTGCGACCATTACACCAAGGCAGTTTATTCTAGCAAGTACTCCGTTTTTAAGGTTCCGTAGTCATCAAGGAACCCTTTATAGTTTCGCAATGTCCGTCTGTCTTTCTGTCTGTCTGTCTGTCTCCGGTTTAGCTCAGAGACTCTTAGTACTACCAAGCTGTAATTTGGCATGGGTATAGGGATGATATTTTTGTTTGTCTATCCCATGGTGTAGGGTATCGTTAGATAGGCCATTCAAAAATATTGCTAGTCTGTTAAGATTCAAAGATCCGTTTGCGTAATACTAAGTTTTAAAGTGCTCATTTTTGTTAGAGTCAAGTGTCTGTAATTATGTGAAATAAATAATGGCAGTAGTATAAAAATAAGAATCATTTATTTGCAGAAAATATAGGTTAGTATATATATTATAACGAAATTAAAAGGAAAACTATTCACAGCTAAGTAGGCTTTGCAAGTTAACGAGTAATAGTCGACTAACTTCCATTTGCAGTTGGAGAACCAACCGTGACGTATATCGATGTATGGGAGTACAGGTTTGTCACTCCTCTTGCTCAAAAAGTCCGTCATTTTAGCGTACCAGAGCGGGGCTAAAATGGTATAATTATGTTCCTCCAGGCCCCACACACACAGGCGCAACAGGGTCCAGGCGGGGTTTTTCCCCTAGACTATAGGGGAAAAAGTTTTTTTTTTTTGTCTCTTACCAACGAGCTAAAAACGAAAAAGTAATTATTCTTAAGGTGTATCCTTAGCTGTAACTGTATTAATGATTTTAATTTAATTTAATGTTATTTTAATTTTTTTGATTTTATCTGATATAGTCGCGAATCATATTGTGATTAAAATACGACCTGACACCGACTTGTAAATAGCAAAAAACACAGGAAAATTTCAATTATTCCCAAATATTATACGTGTGTCTAGCAAAATTTGACGAAGCGCAATGTGTTTGATAGTTACTAATAAAAATTTAATCTGTTGACAAACTGAACTCTCGGGTGACCTCTGACCCATTGTGGTCGCGAGAGCACAGATACACACATAAAAAACATAGAATAGATAAGTTTACATCATCGGTCATCCGTAAATAAATAAATAAATGTAGGTATCAACGAATTTGATATAAACATAACGTCTGTCTTCCCCGAAGCGGTAGATAGATAGATGTCACGGTTTTCAGTTTCATAACAAACTTTCAAGACCTTACGCTTGACGGGTTATTCCCAAACTACTCCATTATTTTGTTCTACCTATAAAGATAAGATTCTCATACATTAATTCCCGAGTAACTCAAAGGAATTATTAGATATTATTTAGAGATACTTATTATTTTGTTCCCATTCTGCTCCATAGGTATCTGGGATTATTCTCAAAGTACTCCACCGATTATTCGTTATCAATTCTCAAACTGCTCCATCTACATAATTACCTATAAAATACATAATTATATTTCATTACAGTCAGTCACAAAAATTCTTGAAATGTATCCGGTACATATTTAAATTAGTTTTTTTTAATTAAAATGGAGTAGAGTACTTTGAGAACATTTTAATATTATCATGGAGTAGTTTCAGAACTCTTTCTGGAGTACTTTTGGAATAGCCCTGCTTGCCACTGGATACAGCCTACTTATAAAATTAGGTAATTACTTTTCCGAGACATCTTTTATGCTCGTTGCGAATTACAGTAACAAATGTACTAGCTATATAGAACCCGCTCAGATAAAATCATTTTCCCAAAGATTTATAAAACGTACCATTCCAAACATAAAGTTGTAACAGCCACCACCAAAGTAGCTATTAATCTTTTTACTATGATATCTAGAAGCACGTACAGAATTACGAGATGATGCTTTCAGGAAAATTTTATTTCCATGTCCCAACCCTTCACGCACTCGTGAATAATTCATACTTGAGTTCCGCACTTAAAGCGGCAATCTGTCGCCGAACCTCATAAAATAGTTGTGGTTTTGTGTGCTGTACAAAAACGTCGGAAACTATGTATAAAATGAACACAGATACGTCGCAACGGTTAACGGTCGGCCGGCCATGTATTGACAGAGAGTTTTGACCGTTTATTTACTCGTCCCCCTTTCATACTGCTGTCGGAGGGCTGTCCATTACACAAATAGATCAGCTTTAGGGTACATGTAGTAGATAATTATCTATAAAGGTAGAAATACAACATACACAGGTGTCCGCAATTCCGCAGTCTGTAAAAAAATCATCATCAAATTGATGAGATACATAATACTGCTACTGCTACTTTTGATAAAAACAACCTGCCAAGTGTCACGCACAATGAAGGGTTCCGTAGTTGCGATGAATTTAATCCAAACATAAACTTAACATTGTAGTTGACAAACATGTTCTCCCATACATCGATATACGTCACGGTCTATTCTCCCACTGTAAATGTAAGTTGGTCGACTATTACTCGTTAACTAGTAAAGCCTACTTAGCTGTGATAGTTTTCCTTTTAATTTCGTTATATATACTACTGCCATGATTTTTTTCACATATCCAAAAACAACTATTTAGCTCGCAGGGGGCGGACACTTTTAAAGCTTAATATTACGCAAACGGATCCCTGAAACGAAAAATGGTTTAATAAGACCCATAATATTTTTGAACAGCCTATTCAACGATACCCCACAATAAGCGATAGACGAGAAAAAACATTCTTCCCCAATTTACCTACGTGCGTGTAAAATTTTCAAGATTTTTTTTACCACTTTGTCGGTCGGCGTGATTAATATGTATACCCATGTCAAATTACAGCTTTCTAGTACTAAGAATCTCTAAGCTAAGGGACTGACAGACGGACGTGGCGGAACTCTGCCAGGCTTGGGTCCGAAAGGGATATCGTGGCCCTGGCACACATGCAAATGAAGGGACACGGGTGGGTTTTAGTCAGCAACGGAGCGGGAAAAGTTATTTGATAATTACCCACCCAAAAAAAAAAAGGCCGTGGTGGAACTATAAGGGTTCCTGGTTGACTACGGAATCCTAAAGAATAGCATGGTTGCATTTACGATTAAGACACTCAAGAGGAAAAGGGTTCCTCACACTTTAACGTAGGTTGTGGGTTGCAGCTGAAAATCAGCGTCAGGTGGTACACTTCGTGTTGTCATCTGACAATATGCTGAGCTGAGGCCCTTTTGGCATTATAATCATTGTTTTCTGTTTTTATAGTTATAAGGTGTATTTTCTCTGCAGTAATGCCAATAAACGCATTTTTCTTTCTTTCTTTCTTTCTTTTAGGTGTCTGCATTTTACAAAGATGCTGATATGACGATCATATCTGTTTACGGGTTTTTGGGTTACATACCTATGGAGGTTAAGCAAATATAGTCAACATCATTTCAGCCGAAAGACGTCCACTGCTGGACATTGACCTCCCCTAAAGGGGGGGTTTGCCATAATCGCCACGCTTGGCAGGCGGTTTGCCGATCGTAGTTTGGTGTTAAAATGCATAGAGAACGCTGCTGCCCATTCCCTAGTAAGTCCCTTAGTCGCCTTTTACGACACCCACGGGACGAAATAGGGAGGTGCTATTCTTTACGTCCGGCACCACACAGACAAAGTAAATATAGTACTTACTATTATTATGATGCAGCACTATCTACTCTGTATTTATAGAAGGGAGACGAGTGTGCTGTCAGTTGCTAACAAAATACCAACAAACAGATTCCCAGGTCGGGCAACGTTTTATTTAGTTTTTCTACCAGGAATTTCTCAGTAGCAGCTCGGAGTCTGGATTTGTACCCGGTTGATAGCAATAGGCTCGCTCCCATTACATGGGACTTAAACATAACTGACGAAACGTGGGTGTACTATAGGTACACCTCTGCCTAACTCTTCGGGGATATACTCGTGATGTTATGTTAATTCTTTTCAGTACGTTCGCAGAATTTATTCACTAAAATCACATTCTGCCCAACAATGAATCAAACCCTGGGCTTGCGAAGGACAGGCCACTATAAATATAGTTAACTATTTTGATTTCTAAAATATAAGCAAGTATTTTTTTAATATTGGACTCGGCAAACAAAAGGACGTTTGCTAAAATATTCATGCAAAACGTTCAACTACTATTTCAAACCTTTGCATAAAACACAAACGGCCATCATTAAAATTTGTAAATAATCCACACTGCGACCATAATTCATCTGTGATTTAATTAACTTGGCCCAGGTGGGTTTTAATTAAAGTATTAATTATACTTTGAAATTTTTGATATAACATTTACGTTCTTGTCTATTGCAATATTTTCAGCATCGGGCAAGTACGATTATTCGGGGTAGGTATAAACGAGGATTTTTTATTATTTACGAGCTGATGTATAAATGTAAAAAAAATTAGATTGCTATAAATAGATGATATATAATTTTCTCGTTGGTATCTCGTTTAATGGAAAAAGGAACGGATAACGTTTTATATGATTTCGTAAATTTGAATGGTGTAAACCTTGGAAACCTCTTATCATACACCAGGCGAAATGGGAATATTTTTCACATTCCCATTTTTTTATTACACTCCACGGTTTTTTATTTCATTCACAGCTGGGTGTACGTCCTATGATAACTTTAATTCCAGTGAAGGTTATAAAAATATTATAAATGTTAGAATTTTCAAAAACAAACACATTCGTTCCTTTGAACTCACATGGACAGCGCGCTAATTAATGAGAAGCTAATTTGTTTGAAAACTTTTAAATAATATTTTTAAACATAAACTTACCTTATTCTTTTGTTTAACCAAAATGTGTTTTGATAACAACACACGGAAAATATGACGGCATTAGATAAAGCTGTCCTAAGTTAAAGAAACCTTAGTTCTTTGTGCCCGCAGCCGCCTCGCTCGAGGACGCTTCACTGCGACCCCGATACCCAACACTTTCTTTTATCCTCCATCTGACAGGTAACTTGGCTCAAACAAGGATATCCTGTATCTACTTTTAAGTCGATATGTTTGAAACAGAATAACGATCACAGATTTTCGGAGAATATATTTCTTGAGCCCTTATTTTGGTTTAAGTGGAGATATTTTGTTATTTCCTTTGATGCTTTGGGTTTGCTTTGAAGGTATTTTTTTATAAAATGTTAATATTTTATCTACTATAAGAAGAGGAAGAACATAGGAAGACATTGTAAAAATCAAATCGTGTTTTAGAAAACCAATTAGGTACAAACGTAAACAAAACTAGGGCCAATCCACCGTAATCTTAGCTTGTCTATACGCAGACCAAAATCAATGATGTCCGCGGAGAATAAAAAAAAAATTATAAAACAAATTGGCAGGGGAGAGCGTGAAATGACGACATTTGCTGCGGGTCCATTTAGCGAGATGGTTTTATTATGAAAATTGGTCCGCGAGGGAACCGGCGACCGGTGGGCGGCGCCCACAGCGAGTACCTCTCACCCTTCACCAACTAAGCCGAACAAAACAGAGCTTTAAATCAAAAACTTTTATTGACAATTTATTTTTGCCGATTGAATATATTTTTTTGAATATTTTTTTCTTAGTATTGACTACTTAGCTGAATTTATTCAGGTTTCTCTGGTTGCACCTAATGCATCTACGTGCAGTGCTGCATGAACTTAGGTACTAATGTATCCTGTATATTCCCAATAGGCGTGTCTCGTATCTTGTTTATTATAAGGTCTGAATATGACCTTTTAAAACAGCTTTAAACTACAATCTATTTTATTTATTTGCACAATTTATTACCTTAAGTATAGGTACTGTTGACATTACAATAATTATATAAGGCCGCCAGTAAAAGAGACAATACCCCCGTACTAGTTGATACTGTATTACAGTGGGGTATTATTCCTAATTGCCGTTACCCGTAGAGTAACAAACTAGTGGAAAATTAAGATATATTATAGGCACTTTAACTCAAAACGGTGAACGAAAACAACATTAGACGGTCACTGGTCGTTATAATTAAAACTATATACAACTGGAGCAGTGGTAGCCCAGTGCTAAAGGCCGTGACTTACGAGTTGTAGGTCGTAGGTTCGAACCCAGGTATGCACTTTACTTTGTGTATATTATTTCATCACCACTGCTCTCAAAATGGTGAAGGAAAACATCGTGAGGAAACTGGCATGTCATAGAACTAAATCAAATCAAATCAAATCAAATCAAATCAAATTATTTATTTGCTTAATACAGGTGCATGCATAAACAGATGTTACAAATAAATATAAAGTACACTGTATCATTACCTAACCAGGTGTGCAAATATTTATATTATTGGCTATCTAATTGAATAATTATTAAAGTAACATTACAAAATTATTATACTCAAAAAAAAAAACAAATAAAACAATAATAAAATAAATTCAGAACACTGCAAAAGTCGGTTTAAAAATAAAAATAGTTAGATGAATTATACGTGCCAAATAAAGTAAATTAAATTAATGGTCCAAATTAAAATATAATTATACAGATGTCGATTTAAATCATGTTACATTATTTGTATTGTTATAATATTCAGTGTCAATAAATTACTCTTACTTTAGAAAGCTATCTATATTTTTATCCTGTAAGTACTCCTTGACATTATAATAACATTTATTCACCAGGAATTTGTGCAGCTTCGACTTAAATTGATGAACAGGTAAATATTTGACATAATCAGGCAACTTGTTGTAAATCAATGATGCCATACAAAGAATACTTTTATTGATTAGTGCTGTTTTCCCGTATGGTATGTCAATTTCTAATCTTATTTTGTCACGTAGTTGTCTATAGTAGCTTTTATAATACGGCTTCTTTATTAACAGTTTTTGAGAGTTTGTAGAGAGCAAATGAGGACTTATTAATTCTTGTGCAGACATATTCTAAATGTGTTTTCCATGACAGTTTATTGTCAATATTAATTCCTAGAAACTTTGTATCTGTCACAGGATGTACTAATTCGCCTTGGTAACTAACGTTTATATTTGTCAGTGGAGTTCTCTGGTGAAAGTGTATAATCTTCGTTTTATCCATATTTATTTTAAGATCATTTTCGGTTAACCATTGTATTATCATATTTAACGTTTGGTTGACTACGTGCTCGTAATCATTTTCTGTGTCGTTTTTTATTATAACTGTGCTATCATCTGCAAATAGTACCATTTGTTGGTTGATATGTTTAGGAAGATCGTTGATATATATCAAGAACAGTAAAGGCCCTAGGACACTACCTTGTGGAACTCCGAATTTTATAGTTTTCGTGTTTGAGTTATGTTTAAACTCATTTCGTGATTTCTGACATATTTGTGTTATTTCTACTATTTGTTTTCTATTATGCAGGTATGAAAAGATGAGATCTAGCGCTTTACCTCTTATGCCATACATGCTTAATTTTTGCATTAGTATCGTATGGTCAACTCGGTCAAAGGCTTTACTCATATCCATAAAGATAGCACATGTTGGTATTTTTTTGTCCATGGCAACCAGAACTGTTTTCAGTAGGTCATAAATGGCAATATTAATTGATTTCCCTTTGCGAAAGCCTTTCTGTTCATCTACCAAAATATTATATTTTTCTAAAAAACTGTATAGTCGGCTATATATGATTTTATCAAATAATTTTGAAAAAATGGGGATCAACGCTATGGGTCTATAATTTCCCATTTTCCGTTTGTCTTCTTTTTTGTGTAGTGGAATGACAATAGACGTTTTAAGTTTTTCTGGGTATATTCCGTTAGAAATGCATAAGTTAATTATGTAGCATAGATGAGTTGAAATATCCGGGGATACATATTTTATGACTCTGGTGCAGACACCATCGTTGCCCACGCTATGGGTATTTTTCAGCTGCTTTATTTCTATGTCTACCTCTGTAGGTGTTGTGGGAGTAAGAAAAATTGAATTAATGATTTTATGATTTGAGGGTCGGGTTTTGTTCTGACTGTCATTCCTTAAATTATTTGTTTGGTCTGGTTCTGAAGCTTGGTCAATGTAGAAGTCGTTAAAATTATTCGCAATAGATTTAGGATCTGTTATCTTGATGTCATCTTTAAGTATTTCTGTAATAGGCTCTTTGGGAAAGTTAAATTTAGACTTGTTTATAATTGACCATGTCGCTTTTGATTTGTTTTGTGATGTATTTATGTAATAATTGTTTTGTGACTTCTGAGTTAGTGATATTACTTTTTTAAATCTAGCTGCGTATTGCTTAAATATGTTTTTATTTCTTTTTGTTGGATGTATCCTATACTGCCATAACATTTTTCTTTTAATTTTACTACAGTTTCTAAGACCTTTAGATATCCATTTTGATTTTTTGTATAGCGATTTTGTTATAATTTTGATAGGGAAACATAAATTGTAAAAACATAAGAATAGGTCTAGAAAGTAATTATAAGCTTCGTCAGGGTCATTTGTATTGTAAATGTCGGTAAACGTCAAGCTTTTTATGCATTTGTAGGGGCGCTGACGCGGTCGTTTTATATTCCTCGCATGCGCGGCGCCCGGCGAAGCCAGTTCGCCCGAAACCGCCTTCCGCTATACACGAGTCGCAAATACAACTTTGTAATGTTCAACTATAGTAAAGACTTATATAGCACGTGACATCTATTATTTCTCTCCGCACACACTACCCTGGAACACACACAAAATTGGTGACCCCGACGTGATCCTAAAGTGTGTGCGTTGATCGAGAACGGGCAACTCAACCTAACATCCACGCGGCATAGTGTGAAAACCCACAGTGCTTATTGAGAAAAAGTCACAAAGTCAAGCCTGAAGATGGAAGAAAAAGCGACCGCTGGAGAATACGTTCTCTCACCCGTGTCCGTGACCGACAAGATAGAAAATTTTTGGACCACGTCGCCAGAATTATGGTTCGCCAAAGCGGAAACGATTATAAACCCGCAGAAGATGTCCGACGACTCCAAGTACCGAATATTAGTCTCGAAGCTCAACCAGGAAGTCACAGAACAAGTAGCATCAATTATATTTGAACCACCCAAAGAAAAAAAATACGAGACCTTGAAGGCAAAGTTACTCTCAGTTTACAGAGAGTCGGACGAATGTCAAATCAAAAAGCTGGTTTGCGGAATGGAGCTGGGAGACCAGCAGCCATCACACCTTCTTCGAAAAATGAGGGAGTTAGCCAGAGGAAGGGTGACAGACGAAACACTCAGGGTGATGTGGAAGAACCAATTACCACCGTCTATACGCAGCATTTTGGCAGTATCCGACGAGGCAAACTTAGAAAAATTAGCGTCGATCGCAGACAATGTAGCAGAAAACGCAACGCCGGTCCACAGTGTCGCTAGCGCGAAAGAAGCGTCAAACCCAACGAACAAGGATGACGCAGTGATAGCCGAAATAAGACAACTTGGTGACAGATTACGCAGGCTCGAGAGCACACCCAGAGGTCGTTCGCGAAACTTTAGATCAAGAAGCAGCAGATCCAGGTCGGGATCGAACTCCAGGTCTACCAAGGCGATGACAAGTGATGACCCCAACTGGTTGTGCCGGTACCATTTCCGGTTCCGTAACAAGGCGACGAGGTGTGAACATCCGTGCAATTGGAAGAAGTCGAAGCCAGCGGAAAACTAGTGTCGGTGCAGTCAGCGACGGGTGGCTGCGACCGCGTGCACGGAAATCACCGTCTAAGCGTCCGGGACAAGAACTCAGGTTTGAACTTTTTAGTAGATAGTGGTGCAAATGTGTCAGTTCTACCTCGCAGAGTGGTTTTCAAGAAAAATAACGCACAAAGTGCCGGTTATAAGTTATATGCTGCGAACGGAACCGAAATAACTACGTACGGTACACACATGTTAGAACTAGACTTAAATCTTAGACGAGCGTTCCGTTGGTTATTTACGATAGCAGACGTACAGCAACCAATATTAGGTGCTGACTTCTTAGTAAAACATAATTTGTTAATTGACTTGAACGGACGAAGGCTAGTCGACCAGGCAACTAAGTTAGGCGCGAGAGGAAACCTCTCCGAGTCGACTGAGCCCACGATAAAGACCATTGTTGATGGCTGCCCCTATCATGAGCTATTATGTAAGTTCCCAGAGGTAACTAAACCAGTTTCATATAAAGAGACACCTAGACATAGCGTACGTCATATTATAGAAACAACAGGTACCCCAGTGCACGCACGAGCGAGACAGCTACCACCAGACAGGTACGCAAAAGCGAAAAACGAATTCAGGGTCATGCAAGAGCTGGGGATCTGCAGGCCGAGCCACAGCGCTTGGGCAAGTCCTCTGCACGTAGTACCCAAGAAAGACGGGAATATTAGGCCATGCGGAGACTACAGACGTTTAAATGCGATCACCAAACCGGATCGCTACCCTGTACCTCGGCTGCATGATTTTACATATATGTTGGCAGGTAAGAAAATATTCTCAAAATTAGATATTAACCGAGCATACAATTGCATACCTGTCGCGGAAAATGACATTGAAAAAACTGCTGTCATAACACCTTTTGGTTTATTCGAATTTATGCGCATGCCCTTCGGATTACGTAATGCAGCACAAACGTTTCAGCGTTTCATGCATCACACGGTATTGCAAGGTTTGGATTTCCTATTCAACTACGTAGATGACGTCATCATAGCATCAGATAACGAAGTAGAGCACAAACAACACTTAGAAAAAGTTTTCGAAAGATTTAATGAATACGGCATAACTATAAATATTTCCAAATGTAGCTTCGGTAAACAAAAATTAGAATTTTTAGGATATGAAGTGTCAACAGAGGGAATTAGACCATTAGAAGATAAGGTAAAAGCCATTATAGATTTTTCAAAACCGGAAACAGTTGCGGAACTTAGAAGATTTCTAGGAATGTTAAATTTTTATAGGGCAAGTATACCTAAATCGGCTGAGCATCAAACAGAGTTGAATAAATACCTAGGAAATACAAAACGCAAAGATAAAACTAAAATTAACTGGACACCAGTAGCTGAAAACAACTTTGAGCAATGTAAAAAAGACCTAAAGAACGCGGTTATGTTATCATATCCAACGTCAAATACTCCGCTAGCGTTAATGACCGATGCGTCAGACACATGCGTGGGCGCAGTATTACAGCAAAAGGTAAACAACAAGTGGAAACCATTAGGGTATTTTTCTAAAAAATTAACACAGGCCCAAATTAAATATAGTACATATGACAGGGAATTATTAGGAATATATTCAGCCATAATTCATTTCCGCAACATGGTTGAAGGTCAACAGTTAATTATTTTTACAGACCATAAGCCTTTATCATTTGCATTTAGTAAAATAGGTACAGATAGAGAAACTTCGCGGAGAGCTAGACAGATCATGTTCATTAGCGAATTCAGCACGGACATAAGACACATTAGTGGGAACGATAATTTAGTTGCGGATACATTATCCAGAGTAGCAACAATATCGTGCCCCACAACGATCGATTTCGCAGAACTTGCAGCCGCACAGGAAACGGACGGCGAGCTAGCTAAATTGCAAAGCGAATCGAAAAACAATAACAACATAGTGTTGAAACGTGTACCTATATACAATACAGAGAAATACATTGTTTGTGAAGTTTCAACCGACTCAGCACGCCCATACTTGACCGGAAAGTTTCGACGTTTAGCTTACGACTCAATACATAATATGAGCCATCCAAGCATTAGGGCAAGTAGAAAATTAGTTAGTGAAAAGTATTTTTGGCCAAATATGAATAAAGACGTTGGAAAATGGGCCAAGACTTGCATTAGATGTCAAAAAGCGAAAATTCAAAAGCACACCAATGCAGATTTAAGTACCTTTGAAAATTGTAAGCGTTTTGAACATATTCACATAGACATAGTAGGACCGCTACCAACTACACCAGAGGGATTTAAATATTGTTTGACGATAATAGACAGGTTTACGCGTTGGCCAGAAGCATTTCCATTAAAAGAAATAACTGCAGAAATAGTAGCCAAAACTTTATATGAAGGTTGGATTAGTCGTTACGGGTGCCCGGTTAAACTCACAAGTGACCAGGGAAGACAGTTCGAAAGTAATTTATTTAGAGAATTAATGACAATTATGGGAATACAGAAAACCCGTACCACTCCATATCATCCTCAATGCAACGGAGCGATAGAAAGATGGCATAGGTCATTAAAAGCAGCACTAAAAGCACGTTTAGACAATAAAAGCTGGATAGATGAACTAGCAACAGTAATGTTAGGATTGCGCACGACAATTAGGTCAGACACAGGCGTAACCGCAGCACAAATGCTATACGGCAGTAATATTAGGCTACCAGGTGACTTTTATGACCATAGCAATGTACAGTTGCATGATGACAACAATTTCGTTAAAAAAATTAAGGACGTAATAGATGGACTAAAACCGACCACTAGAGTAAACAAGTCACCTCGCAAGATTTTTATACACAAAGATCTATTAACCAGTGATTATGTATTCATTAGAAATGACGCTGTAAGGAAACCATTACAATCACCATACGATGGACCATATCGCGTTATAAGTAGAAACGAAAAAGTGTATCGCATACAGTTACCAGACAGACAAACCAACATATCTATAGATCGCTTAAAACCAGCATATATATTGACAGACAACGAATTGCCATCAGAGGAAGTAAATAAAAACATATTAGAGAAAAATGAGAATAAAAAAAACAAACAGGTACAGAATAAAATACAGAAAAAAGTAAGGTTTCAAACAGACAAACCCAGTGACGAAACATATACAACGCGAACTGGACGAATAAGCAAAAGACCCTCTAAATATCGAAATTAACATTTTATAATGTAGGTCAATTAATTGAATGTAAGCACTAGGTATCGCAGTTGAAACATAGTAAGAATCAAAAAAGGTCGCGAAATTACACCACGTACACCAAATAAAAAAAAAAAAATGGGCACCAACCAGACAAAAGAAAAAGTAATTGTTAACGAAAACCTATCAAATGTTGCACAAGTGGACAACAAATTGAATATCATTGGCTGTGTTATGATAGCTACCATAATATTACTTACCATATTGTTAATCTACGCTGGAAAACGAAGGTGTATCAAAAACATTAGAAAGTGGTTGAAAAAGGAAATAGTGGCAAGTTCGACAGCCACACCGAGCATAAGGGTAGAAACGGTCCAAAAACCGCAAGAAACGCCTAACCCCAAAGTCATTTTTTAAGATAACCTGCTCAGCAACCATCGTCCATTCAAGTCAAATCTCATAAAGTTTAGGTCCCAATTTCCAAGTGATGTTTAACGGTGCAAGTGCTACTTTGTGAAATATGTGAATTAACGTTATAGATGTGTACTCTTAATTGGCGTCACCATGACAAATGCTGTGGACTCCGCAGGGTTGCTAATTTTTTTATTTTATGGCAGAGCATGTCGTCATGGTGACTACCCTTAACATCGTAATTTTATAAGTTTTTTTTTAAGTATGTGTATGTACAATATCAAGACGGCACCTTTAAAAGCAGGTAGCCGCACTAGTTTAAGATCAGATATTGTTAAGTATAAGATTTATACCTCCAAATGATTTTGTATTATAATTATCAAGTAGTAAAATAATAAAATAAAAATGCATTGTAAGAATCTGTAATAATAGCAACCTTTTGAAGCAATTGTACATTCAAATAAATTGTACACTGCTTATACCATTGCAATCATAGCGTAATGATGTTTAAACTTAGCTATGTAAGTCATAACAATGTATAAGGCGTCAATATCAGGTGACGCAATCACGCCAGACATCCGGTTACAACATTGTTATTCAAACCAAATGCTGATTGTAATTTATAAGTAATACTGTTTAGCCATAGATGTAATTAATAACACATTTTATAGTAACAGATTTTTATTGTAAAAAAAACCTACAGTTTTTTAAAAAAAGGGGAGGAATAGTGTAGGGGCGCTGACGCGGTCGTTTTATATTCCTCGCATGCGCGGCGCCCGGCGAAGCCAGTTCGCCCGAAACCGCCTTCCGCTATACACGAGTCGCAAATACAACTTTGTAATATTCAACTATAGTAAAGACTTATATAGCACGTGACATCTATTATTTCTCTCCGCACACACTACCCTGGAACACACACAAAACATTTTTTAAATTTATTCAGATTTTCAGTACTATAATCCCGTCTTTTAATACGCCAAGATTTTATCACACAGGGTTTTTTTGACCGGGCATTGTAACAGTTGAGCTGTGTGGTCGGATAAACCAAATTCAATTATTTCACTTTTGCACCTAGGAAGATTGTGTGCAAAGTTGTTAATACAAGACTTACTGCTGAGCCTGGTAGGATGTCTAATTTCTAATTTTAAATTGTGGCTTTCCAAAAGATATTCAAAGTTTAGAGCATGGCGGTTTCGCTTGAGTATGTTTATGTTAAAATCTCCGCATAGAACAATTTTCTTGTTAGTATTGTCACATATCTGGCGTAATAATTTCTCCAAATTATCGTAAAATAGATTTATACATGAATTTGGCACTCTGTATATACAAACTATTATGAGACCATGTTCTTTTAGTTCTATTCCGCTACATTCAATAACACCTTTAATAGAGCAATCAGTTTTAAGTGTTGTATATTCATGTCCAATTCTAGTTAGTATACATGCCCCTCCCCTCTTTACGTCTCTAGAATAAGTTGATGCTAAGCGGAAGTTGGGTATGTCGAGTGTGTTTTCCTGGTCGGTCGTCATAAAATGTTCGGTTATACAGATAACGTCTATGGGTTTATTATTTTGTGCTAATTCCTCTAAATGTACCGTCAGGATATCAGATTTGTTAATAAGACCTGCTATGTTTTGGTGGAGATTACGTATATTATTATAAAAGAAAAAACTGTGAGTTTTGTATATTCACGTCACTGGTCAAGTCAACTGGAAATAATTCCATGTCAATTTTAATTCTGTTCATAATGTCCCTAAATATGCATTGTATTCCATTTTTATTTAATTTGCCTGTTAAATTTGAAAACATGTGACATCCACCAACCCGTACTGGACCCGCGTGGTGGATTATAGCCCACTCATCACCGAGAGGAGGCCTGTATCCCAGCAGTGCGAACATTATAGGCTGATTATGTTTATAGAAAGAAAGAAAAATAATAAAAAAAATATTTATTGGGACTCAACACAGGAGATCACAAATTAAACTAAAACACACTCTTAGAAACATAAAAAAAAAGTAAAATAAAAACAAAGTCACAGGACTTTGTTTTTATTTTACTTTGGTTTTTTTTTGACGAGGCCAAAAAGCTCCTATCTCAGCATGAATGTCTGTATAGGCTCCTTATGTTTGACAAGTCTACAAAAAACGCTTTCACACAAAAATTTACCACAACTATTTATCTGTAGGTAGTACTTAGTTAATATTTCATTTTCGGTGCGCAACTGAAAATTAATTAATTTAAGTAATCCTGACTTGCAGTTTTGAGCATTGTATTTAATCAACAATGTCAAACGAGTTTTTTAATTAATTTCATAAGGCAATGTAACGAAACATGCCGTGCAAATGTCGAGAAAGAGGTTAATTAAGTGAAAAAGGCTGTTTTATTTGTTATAGTGGCCAAGTTGAAGCGCGTGTACTTGCTTAAGTTAAGCACTTAAGCTTCGGAAATTAATTAGACTTATTTATAGGGCTAGGGAAATTAATTAGGCTTATTTTTATTTAAAAGGATTTTGACCATGTTTTTCAGTATGGCCGTGAGTAAGAAAGACAATGGCGCCGATTCCCTTGTTCACAAACTTCCACGGTTACAAAAACTAACTAATTTAGAGATTTATAATTAGTTTATGCCATGAATTTCGCCGCACTTTTATTCGAAATGTTTTATCTTATTAACTATATTTGTATGTAAGTTTAATGTCATCTAAAATTGTAAATAGATGACATTGATTTATGTCCGCCCCTTTCTTGTTTATTTAATAGATCAAGATAGCCCAAATTAAGCCTAGCTTGTCAACAAGGGTATCGGCACCATCTCAATTATTACAGACGAGTAAGGCCCGTATTACAGAACCTCACTCAAAACTCAAGAATTACTTAAAACTCGTTTAAAGCCATTCGTTTAGCTGAAACTATTTTTAAATAATGCTCGAGTCAGGTTCTGTAATACGGCCTTAAGAGTGTCTTCGTATGGGCACATAATCTGAAGTTGTAGATACGATTTTTCCTGTGTTTGATTAATACGTGAATGCACGAAGTATCCATCATTAAGCCGTGGTCGGTACCCCATAGGGATTGCCCTTAGCGTGTAGTCGCCTAGTTTATAAGTTTATGCCCTGGCTGGAGGCCTTAATTTGTTGAGGCACCCACAGGAAAGTTCGGTTAAGTAAACGAACACTTGACCTGCGAGATGACATTTAAAAAAAAAAGCGAACGAGCCTTTTTTTTTGTGTGGGAAATGTTTAAATAATTTCTCCCACTGTGGTCGGAGTGGGAGGGCTTGTCAGACTTTTATTGACTAAAACCCACCCGTGTTCCTTCAGATGCCTGTGTGCCAGGGCCACGATATCCCTTTCGGACAAACTCGCAACACTAACAGGCATTGGCCCTAACGAGCCCCGTCAGTTTGTGCTGACATCTCTTTGAGGCGCGCGCGGAACGCAACGTTGACCCGTGCCTGGTCCTTATCGGACGGCGAGCTACCCATCACGTTGCGACTACTTCGCACTCTGCCCAGCAGTGACGCGGTTTTTTTGGGAATTATGGCTTGAAAGCCATAAATGTGATTCTCATTAATGCTGCTCCTGTTCTCTTTCCTGCCACTGGTTATATTCTTTTAAAATAGGCATAAATCGCTCCACTGCGTTACGGTGTAAAAGTTAGACCAAAAGCATCGCCTCTCTGTTTCGAAATATTGACTATCTACATACTTTGATTGGCTATTTGAAAACGTACGGATCAATGGGCTCTGAAGTGTGGATCTCATAAAAGATTCAAAAACTTCAAAGGCCTGTGAATTTTCTCTCAAACCTAAACTTATAGCTCGACCTACTTTTCATGAATTCTAGCCTCAATTTTAATATTTTTGCAGACGTTATTCCGGCAGCCTCTTCGTCTTAAAAGCACTTTTATAATTAAAATGCCGTTGTGAAATAGGATAGTAAAGGCTCGTGCAGAGTGCAGATGAAAAAAGTATTAGCAAAATAGTAGATAATTTATCACGTGAAAAATAAGTAGGTTATTTGATAGTTAATAA